>JAWLRI010000039.1:2350218-2387701 GCA_034781795.1 Crypturellus tataupa
GGGCAGGAAGCGACCGGCGGCAGCGGGGAGGTGACGGAGGCGCCGCTGGAAGCGCTGACCCAGCGCCGAGGGCCCCGGCCCCGCCGCGTGGCCCCGGGCACCTGCGGCAGCTCCGCGCCGCGTGAGGCGAAGCCGCCAGGAAGGGCAGGTTCCGCGCGCAGTCGTTCTCCTCGAGGAAGAACCGGGATGGGCTTAAAAACAACCCCAACCAAGAAAAAAACCCCACCCTGCTTGTTAGTGGCCACACACACAGCGCTGCAGTGCGGTCGCTGTGCCCTGCATCGGGGATACCCGGGGAAGGGTGCAAAAAGCAGCGATTTTCAGAAATGCATCAGCCCCCCCCCACAAAAAAGCACCATTTGAGACGCCTCTTGTTAGGCACCCGAGTGTCCAGACGCCACGCAGGGACCCCCAAGTGCCCCGACTAGGTGGTCACCTGGGAAGCAGCTTTCATCGAAGGAGAAATTACATTTCTGGCCCTTCTGGTTGTAAAAATAATCCCTTTTCCACGGCAAAGGCTCCATTTGCATCAAGTATGGTTGCTGTTGACAGTTTCAACCTGTGAAATGTTAAGGCAGGTTCAATTGGACAACACCTCCAAGTATCAGTAAAAACAGTAGTCTCATACTTTGCTGAGAGTTACCTTAGGAAGATAGATAAGATTCTGGCTTTGAATGTGTGCATTTATATAAACAGAATTATAAGTGTCTACTCTACAAGCATACACTTGCATGTGTGTGTAAGGTTATGACAGATAACAGCAGCCACACAGAATCTGTGCACGTATATTGATTCAGATGAAAATTCATTGTCCCTACGGTGATTTAATTGTGTTTTGGTATATTATATACACCAATAGATACATATTATATATCTAGTATATATATAATACCTATACCTATTATATAGATATGTAATATGCATTGCAGAATATGTAATACATATTTATTATATAATTATATGAAATATTACACATATGTATTTTATACACACATTGCTAAAATAATTAATAATATAATAAATAAAATAATAATAATTTTAAAAATCAGGTACTAGCATAAAATGTTTAGAAAGTAGGTTGAGGCAGAGAGTTTAATTTAAATTTATCCTCAATCTAAGTGATGTTTTTTAATTCAATGTAAACACACTGTTTTTTTCTATTGTACCTTTTCTTTCATGCTTAGGATACTTTTGTTGTTATTGTTAAACTATTAAATCACCAAAAAGTGAAACTGTGTCACCTCAATGCTTAAAAATTGGCATGCCTCTCCTGGTGTGGTTCCTTAAAGCTTCAAAGGAATATTCAAAATTTGCCCTTAATATTTTTGTGCTTCATAGCATGAGGTGTCTACCTGTATTGCAGTCACTGTAGCTCAGGGATTGAATTACCAGCTCGGCGGTTCCTAGCAGCGATATCATGGCTGTGCACTTCTCTGTGCAGATTAACCACCCAGGAGCTTAGCCAGCCTGCAGCAAGTTTTATGGTGAATGTGCTTGCTGCTGCTGCGAGCCTCCTGCCAGCAGACCTCGCACCACCAAACTTCAGTCAGCTCAGGTATCCGCCAGAGCTGTGCTGGTGACGTAAACATACGCTTTGTCTCTACTTCCATGCTCAGTTCTTTTCACACACTATTTTTTGTTTCCGCGGCTGATGGATAATACAGCTGTTTCACCAGACCAGCTTTCCTACCCTCTTCTCTTCACCTATTCTGCCATGGTTTTTCAAACATTAACAGAAAAATAATTTTAAACATCCTTTTTTTTTTTTTTTTTTTTTTTTTTTACAGTGGTGATTTCATTTTAACGAAGAAAACTTGGAGCAAGTAATGCAAACACATTGATTACCTGTTTTGCCTCATTAGACTGACATCCCTGACCTCTGAAAACATGTTCCTGTGTCATTAGCTTCCAAACACACAGATAATGTATATATGACAATATATATGCAACAGTATGAAAAAATCTGTGAAAAGCCTATTTTTAAGAAAGTTTGAAGAGATTCAGTATACCGAACATTACTACAAGTCTCGAAGTTGCTATCACTATGGCATTAGCCTACATCTTTAATGTATGTTCCTTAATATATATCTGTACTCAATGTACCTTGTAATTACCTCATTATGGCTAACTACTGCTGACCCCTGTGTGGAACATGTTAACATGCAGAACAACTGTGAAATACCTGGGATATTCATGGCCAAGGTAGCTGTGGGTAGCAAGGGTAGGTATTTCAGAACCAGTGTAAAACTTCATGTACATAATTTGTTCCACTTTATCACAGGCTTTTCTTAACTTCATTGCCACCCTGAAAATAATACATTTCTTTAATCAGCAAAACAAAGAGCTATGATGCATTACAGATGAAGCAAATCAGAAGAGCTCATGAAGAAACATGTGAGACACCTAGGGACATGGTTTAGCAGGCATGGTAGTGATGGGTTTATGGCTGGACTTGATGATCTTGAAGGTCTTTTCCAACCCTAATGATTCCAAGATTATGCAAGGACTAGGCACCACAGTCCCTAGTTATTCTTCCAGCCCCAACGCTAGAACATGATTATGCACTCCTATCATTTGCATTAACATACCCATGCACAAAATGATCCATTGTCCTTCCTCCAGGCATAATTTATCCTCCCTATGAAATACTTGACTAGTTAAGTCATTTAGCTTTTCACAGAATCAAAGAATCACAGAATGGTTGAGGTTGGAAGGGATCCCTAGAGATCATCTACTCCAACCCCCCTGCTCCAGCAGGGACACCCAGAGCACGGGGCACAGGGTTTTGAGGATCTCCAGAGAAGGAGACTCCACAGCCTCTCTGGGCTGCCTGTTCCAGGGCTCTGGCACCCTCACAGGAAAGAAGTTCTTCCTCACATGGAGATGGAACTTCCTGTGTTTCAACTTGTACCCATTATAGCTTGTTCTGCTGCTGACCACCCCACTCTCTAGTGATGTGGTGAGCAGGAGACCAAGGCAGGTAGAAAATGAAGCCTGGGGGCACCTGGTGCCTTAATAAGCAGCAGCTGGAGCACCTCTGGATGCTTCAACCCAGGAAGATGGTGGTGACCAGTTAGGGGTGCTCTTCCTTCACAGAGACAGCTTATCCCTCCAAAACCTTTGCAGAGTCCGAAAGGCTACAGCCTGCAAGGAAAATTGCGGACCTGGTGGCTCCACTAATGGTTCTCAGTTGCTCAGTTTTCACTCTCTTGGCTCTTGTAATGTCATTGTTTCCCCTTGCTCCCCAGTTGCCATGGAGCTCTCCAAGCCAGACAACACCTGAATTTCTAATGCTAAAAGAAAAATGCCATTGCTGGGTTTTTTTATGCATCATAAAGAAGTGCTGAAGGGCACACACCACTCCGGCAAGCTGCGGCGCTGGCAGTCCGCAAGCCAAGGGCAACCTGACCCTGATAGGAGCCAGCTCACACGTGGGAGACGTTCCTATTTGCAAAGTCCTGCTCTGGTGGGTAGCACGGGGGGTGCAAACAGGGTTGGCTCCCTCTTCAAATGCTGCAAATGTTTAGGGAAAGAAATTAGGAAATCAAAGCATATCCCCATCCGGCTCGTGCAGATCTCCTTTCTTCTTCCTCCTCCTCCTGAAAAACTGGTCACTCTGCCTCCCTTCTTCTTGGCTTCCACAAAATGTTGAAGAAAGCAGGGGACAACAGCTCTCTACAGCTCCAGGAACAGTACAAGTGTGCCGGTTTGAATAACTGTGGGAACTAAACCTCTCCTGAATTTAGGAGCTGGTACTGCCAGGGAGTGGGCAACCACCTCTCCAACACTACGCACCCTCCCTTGCCTGGGTACCTGCAAACCTGGGCGCCAACAGAGAGCAACCAGCAGCACCAGACCAGCAGCAGGCTCCACGAGAGGAAAGGAAGGGGTGGGCTGCCCCCATTGCCATCGGGCACTGGGAATTTCTACACTGCAAGAAAAGCTTGAGTTCCCAAGAGTATCAGTACATGAATTCTGTGCTGGGCTTTTCTTAACAAGAGCTTTTCAAGAAGAGGCAACAGCTGCTTTACTCACCATATTTTTGTGGAAGGCTGTAGCTGTCATGCATGTGTTCTGTAGAAGGCAAGGAAGAGATAAGATGAAGAGGTAGGCTCAAAAATAAGGGCTCTAAGTTATCAAATGTCAAAATTCTCTGATAACTTCCCTGGAGTCTGACTGCTGCTGCGCTTTGGTGGTGGTTGCAAGGGGTAGCAAAACTGAGCTTAGTGTTTAAAATAAACAGTTGGGGATCTCCAGCGACAGCTCCCAAACTGAAAGTCATGACCATAAGTGGGGTCACAGAAATTACAAGTGGAGTCAGGAGCTTGACAGAAATTAATTTGTTTACAGCAGCATCTGGGGTTGCGAGCCCAATGGAAGTGGTACTGCAATGTTTAGTCATTGTCCATCTCCAATATTTTTTTTTTTTCCTGAAGCTCCAGCTCATGAAGTTCGGTGATTTTCAATTTCTGTGCAGAAGTAAGGGAGCACCAGCTCCCTTTCCACATTGTCGGAAGGAAGAAAACAGTATGAAAAGGTGACAGAAATGTACCCTAATGGTTTAAAAGAAGTCAGTCACAGTAGAAAATCTGTGTTTTGCTTTTTTAAGTGTGGACCAACTAATATCTTTTAGCTACGCTTACAACCAATGTTCACTGGAAAAGTCTTTCCAACTAAGTAGGGGCAAACTCCCTGCAGTACACATATCACCTTGCACTTCATAACCTGCAAAGCTTTGGATCCTGTATTACTGCACTTTATCCACTCTAAAGATTTTAGCTCAAATGTTCTAGGGTGATAGTATGTCTATTTTTGTTATGCCAAGCCATTCATAACAGAGACAAAAACTCAGAGTGCAGCATTCTCGGGGGGGATACAGCACATGTTCATCAACATCCATTTCTAAATTGTAATGAAGATCACTCAAACTTGTCCTTGTTGTTCCCACCAAAAGCAGAGATACGTTTCTGTACCTAAAGCTTTTGGGAAAAGAAAGTAAAGAACCAGCGACTTTCAGCTTCATCCCATCTTCTGCCATTAGTGTCTCTATCAAGCTCAACCTTCCCGGGCTTTGGCTTCCTCACGTGTCAGATGGGAATAATTATGGTCCACCTGACAGCAACACTGAAATAATTAACTTTTGCAAACACTTTCAGAGCCCCTTGTGAGAGATGGAATATCAAAGCTGTACAAGATATTGATGCTCTCTGGAAGGTTAGGTGTACAAAACAATCATGTTATTCTGCTGCTAACCATTTTTGGTTAGAATTTTTATTAATACAATATTATCTTTGCATCAAGTTACTGGGCTTATGTAGTAAGATTTTTACAACCCTCTTCCCCATTTTTCAAGGGATGCAGTGTCTAGTTTTGTCCCAAAGCAAACGCTTCTGGTTGGATTATAAAATACTTGAAAGCAGAACTTTATATTGGAAAGTATGAAGCAGTGTGAGCTATCATAGCATCTCCATACACGTAAGGTGTTGGGATGATTGTACGTATATGGATATTTCCCTAGAGTCCAGAATGACTAGCTATTATGCCCAAAATAGCCTTTGTATTTTACTCCTTTTTTTCTCTCTTTTTTTTCTCAACGGTGTCACACTGAGTCTCTTCGCTCAAAATTTCCTAGCCAGTCATGCGATCCCGAACAGATCAGCCGTGTTCCCGTTGCCAAAGACAGCTTGTGCCACGGAGACTCGTCAGCGTCGCCACTTCCCACCACTTCCTATGAGCAGCTCCATAGAGAAGCCTTGAGGTAAATGCCTTGGCTGATGCTTCCCGAGCCCCCACGTTGGAGGAATCATCTGACCTGCCCTTCCGCAGACACCCTCCCAGGGAGGAGCTCGCCCAGGGCTTTGGGGCCGGCGGGAAGGATGTCCCGAAGCTGCAATTTTTCCTCCCTCAGGTGACTGGGCACACTCCAACGCAAGCGAGCGACCGAGCGGCGAAGCAAAGCGGCGGCTCCGCGTCCCGCTTGCCCGCGGCGCTGTGCCCCAAAGCGATGCTCTTCCTCGCCCTGTGCCCACAGCGAAGGCTGCGAGCAGGGCTCTGGGGCAGGCGCTCCCCAAAGTGCCGCTTGCAGACCTGCAATTTCCTCCGTGCGGAGCAGGGAGGAAGTCGCTGCGAGCCGAGCGAGCCCACCCGGCGCTGCTGCCCCCCGAGCACAAAACGACACCCGGCGAATATTGAGACTTTCTGCAAACACTCTTTACTCGCCTAGAAACAAGGCACATCCCAGGCAAAATCCCAAACGTGTGGGTCCTTTGTAAGGAAAATAATAATTAAAAAAAAAAAAAGGGTATTATTCCCGCTTTTGGAAGTGGTTGCTGGATTTAGAAGTCACCTTTCAAACAAAGGAAACACTGACTTGTTATACAGATTTAACTGGAAAAAGTTACTGATAGCCCAGGCTGCCGCTCAGGGGCGGCAGGGGGAGGAGGAGTGTTTAAATATAGCAATAGCCATAACTATCACGACTTCTAAAATTAAGAAGAGAAACAGCCACAACAAGAATTTACAGTGTCAATGAAATTAATTCACTGGAAAGTGAGGATAATCCACTCTCATAAAAAGCAGAAAATAACTTCACTCAGTTGACAGTTTTATTATAGGAACACTGGAAAATGGTGACAGAAAATGATATTTTGATGCCGATTGTTTTATTTGTGCCTCTTTCTGGGTGTTTTCTTTTCACAGGTCTGAGCTTTTAATACATGCTGACTGTCAAGTAATAAGCAAATGGAATGGTGTGAATTAATTTTCTCTTTCATTTAAATGTACATTTTAATTAAGTTTATTGGTGGGAGAATTGACATCTTGAAAAGTTCTTTACATTTAAGAGATGTTAAAATAACAAAATCACTGAAGCCTAAAGAACATCAAGTAGGAATGGCATTTGTTTTGCTTAACTTACTGGGAGATGTAAAAGACTTGTTCCATTGACTTTTAAAAGACCTAAAAATAATTTTAAAAAAATAGAGAAGTTAACTCATTTAAAATATAATTTTGTTAAGCACTGAATCTGTAATTAAGAAAGAGGTAGCTATATTAAAAGTGTATTCCCCAGAGGGAGCTATAGTTTTCTATACCTAAAATAAGAAAAACTTTAGAGAACAGATAGTGGAAGACTTGGATTCTTGTTTTTGGGGATGAAAGGAGACCTGGTCACTGATTTATTATTATTATTATTACTTATTTGCTTATTTAAATAGAGCCCTGTGAATATTTTCACACTAAACTGATAACATGAAGGTAGGCAGTTCACGTTTTTGCAGGCGATCAGAAGCTTGACTTCTTATGTGGCGCAGCTTCATAGTTGGCACCAGCGAAGCACACACACACACAAAAGGGGGTTATTCTTTCGAAAGGGTTGAGGTTTACATGTCGCCGGGCCTCTTTGCTTGGTGGTAGGTGGGATTCCTGGTGCAGGACTCCATGCCCATGACCCAGGGCTGTCAGTGCCTTGATGAATGGCAGCGAGGCAGGTTTGGGCCACTGGCTCCCAAGCCCCGCAGTGCAAAAGGGTTTTGAGCCCTGGGCCAAAGCAGTGGCAAGGGGTGTGGGAGAGTTTAGTTGCTTCTATTTGCGGGAACATATTTCCGGGGACTCAGTGCCTTGGACATGAGCTGGAGTTGAGGAGGCAGCGGCTCAGGTCTCTCCTCCCTGGCCTTGAACGTCTGGCGTTGCTGCCTACCTAGGGTTGGGACCTCAGGCAACTGGCAGATTTTCTTGCCTCTGAAACCAGTTCTGCCAGCTTAAACATCTTTAAATCGCATTGCAATTGTTATTATTTAACTATGGATTAATTAAAGTTAATTTTCATTTTGTACATGCAGCTGTTCGGTATCAACAAGCAGTGGACAGTACTTTTTACCTTTGACATAGTCATATATTGGAATTCTAATTTGTAAGGACTCAGATAGATCCTGTTTTAATAAGAGCAGCTCTAATGTTGTTTAGCTGGTGGGGATTTCCGCAGAAAACGTTGTAACGGGTTAGTTCATGCATATGCACATGCAGGCAAGTAATGCCATGGATGGGAATGCCACGTCACCCTCTCGGGACTACCCACTCTTCACAGACCACGTTTGGATTGCAGCCTTTCCTCTCACCAGAGACGGAAAAGGAGGAGGAGAGATGGGCCCCGCTAGGTCCCATTACAAACTTGCAAAAATTATACCTCGAACATGTGTGAATTGGAGTCTCATATTCCTTGCTTTGATGAATTTAAAATCAGATTCAGTGAGCTTAACATAGACCTAAAACTAAATTACACTAAACCCTGAAGTTTCAGAACTGCACCTAAGGAGTTAAGAGCTGCTGTTTTTCTCATTTTCAAAGACTACACAAAGATCCTCATCATGGTCCCCGCCTTGGGTAGGCGAGCAAGTGACGAGCAGAGGCAGGACATGACCTACCTGAAATCAGTCTGCCAAGCTAGGACAGAACCTCCAAGCAGGATCTCCCCTTGCCCAGATCCTTATCCGGAGCACATGGGTGCACTAATTAATAAGTGGCAATGCTTTGCTTCTCATTGCCCTTGCTGCCCTGCAGCGTGTTTGCTGCTCAGCTTTGCCAGTGCAGCTGTGCACGGTGCTGTCACAGAGATGACTGAAGTGATGGGCGCTCAAAATTGTCCCCTCTTCCCCCTGTTTTTTTTTTTTTTTTTTTTTCTAGATTTCAGAGGGATAGTTTTAACATCTGTAACTTGACCAGGTTAATTTGCAGCACAAGGCACCTAAAATTGTCCCCTGGGGTGGGGGCTGTGTCACAGGGGGACATCGCCAGGTCCCGCCGTCTGTCTGTCTGTCTGTCTGTTTTCACGGGCACCAGCTTTTCTTTGTGACTCTCTGCAGTGCTCTCACATGACACATGGCAAATTGTTTAACCTTTTCCTGCTCTTTTTTCTTATCTACCAGATGAGGATAACACTCGCCTCGGAGTATTGCAGGAGAGTAAGTTCATTAGGGTTTGCAGAGATGCGTGGGTTGGGAGCACGCGTTTAAGTACAAAGAATTTTTTAAATTGAAGAAATGCTTGATTCCATCTCTCCAGCTGTTTGCTGTGACTTCCCTGACTCAAAAAGTGTTGCTGTAGGGGCTTTAAAAGCTGCTGCCTGATACTTTTGCTTTTTTTTTCACTCCTTCTGCATTGCAAAACTGACAATTACGCATTTTCCTTAAGCAACTTTGCTCTAGCCAATCACACCTCTCTAAACAAGAGAGAAGAGTTTCAGTTTCCTTAAGTTTGCTTGTATGAATTTTCTGCATTTTGTTTGTAATAGTTTTAGACTGAATAAATGTGTATTACTAAGCCTTTATTACATCTTTTGTATTTTACCACGACACAGAAATGTTTACAAACGAAATTCCAAGTGTAATTCAAAATGTAATTTGATAGTTTCGTTCACCTTTCTAAAAATGGAATATTTGTAAAATTCATATTATTTTCCACAATGTTTGGTCTTAATATGTATGTGTATGTATGTATGTATGCATGTATATATATTTTTTAAAGATAAGTAAAAAACCACAAAGTTTACAGGGCATAATCTTTCCTTTTATTTTTCTGAAAATTGTCCAAGTGAGATCAATCTAACTGTAATTACTCAACACTACAGAATCTCTCCTTGGGCATAAGATTAGATAATAAAGTGTTTATGACAAGCACCAACCTTTAAAAGGGCCGGTGAAATAACACCTAAGATATCGGGTGGGAGTAGAAATTCTACTTGAAAGAATACACTGGTGTTTCTATTTATTAACTTATCAGCTTTGCTTAAATTAACTATGACTGAAATATGCTCTGCCCTTTTCCTCAATTAACTTTCCATTCATTCACAAATTCATTGGGCCTCACCCTGGAATGAGACCCTTCATCCTTCAAAGAGCCCGGGTGACCTGCTGCAGTTTTCAACTAATCAGAGAAACAAAAAAGGGCCGAGATTAAACCCCCAGGAACCCGGGCTATCTTGGCATTCCCTTGCAAGAATAAACATTGTCACTTACAACAAGCAGGTCTGCAGATATTTAACAAACCCCAGGGTGCTCTATGCAGTGAAGATTTCCACATTTGATTGCCATCTTATCCACCCGCATGGTTTTCTTAGTTACTTATCTAATCAAGGAGTTAGCTGGTGTGTTGGACAAAAGAAACTTTCAGCACACTTGTAAAAGCTTAGACTAACCTCCATGCCCCATTGCAGTACGGACATGATATCATGTGTAATAAAGCCACTTTGGAATCACTATTAAAATAAAAATCATGCACATTTGGAAACCATATTACATGTGTACAGTGGATCAACCAATGTGTGACTTT
The DNA here is from genome assembly GCA_034781795.1 of Crypturellus tataupa. Classification (NCBI taxonomy): domain Eukaryota; kingdom Metazoa; phylum Chordata; class Aves; order Tinamiformes; family Tinamidae; genus Crypturellus; species Crypturellus tataupa. Next base: position 2,360,542 of record JAWLRI010000039.1, read on the forward strand.
TACTTTTGTAAGAAAAAAAAAAAAAGCCTAAAATGTATCATGGTAAATGCTACAGTTTCTAAATGAGCTTTGTAGTAGCTTAGCGTTAATTACCCTTTCACAAAAAAAAAAGTCAGGACTTTTCATTGGCAAGGGGGGAGGAGGTGTATACTGACTGAATGCTTGGAGCTAATTTGGTATCAGTATTACAGATATCCTTAGTAAATAGCGAGTATGGCTCTGGAGTCAGAAATCTGCTAAGATTTAACAGTACAGTTATTATATCTGCTCCCATGCTGTTGATTGTGTATTCCATTTAATGCAGCACAGTTCGGTTTAGATGTTACAGAGCTGTCTGGGAGCTGCCTGTTGAAAACATCCATAAAATAAAGATCACAAAAGAGTAAATTTCTCAACAACAACAGCAAAAAAGTAAAATAAGCCTTCTCATACACTGTGCCATCTTGTACCTCTATGAAAACGGTTTCTGGTATGTTCTCCTTGGACGTGCAAATTACGGAGACATTGTACGTCCAAGGAGAACATACCAGACATCTCCTCGTAACTATTGCACTGAAAGGAGGAAGGAGAAAAAGCAAGGGAACAGGAGAGTTGGGACAGAAGTGGTAACTGTGGGTGACTCAGGGCCTGGGGAATGAAGAGGGTCCAGGGGAGAGGTCACAACCGTGGGAGAAAGGGCTTCCATCAGAGCCATCACAGCTCCCCTAAGCTGTGCCCATCTGCAGCAATTACCCTGACTCTCCTTAGGGACAGGACGTTTCTCCCCTACTGCCTTTACATGCAGCAGCAAATTAATATCTTCAGAAAATGAAAGACAAAGATGGAAAAGACAAAGCAGTTCCCTCACACACAAAAGTTCGTACATCCCTACACTTGGTAGGGAGATTTGGATGAGCAAGAAGAAAAACGTCCAGCCTGAAGAAGCGTGGTTGCTTGTTTAAGTGTGCAGCAATGCAGGTTTCAAGACTTTAAAGGGGAAAATCTATCTATCTATCTATCTATCTATCTATCTATCTATCTATCTATCTATCTATCTAATTTATCTATCAGAATGTAAGTAAAGTGAGATTCATAGAGCAAAGTGGTGAGAAGTGATGTCTCTTGTTTTTTTTAAGAGCAGCTCATACGACTTAAAAAAAGAAGAAGGACGAGCAGTTGGATACAAACCACCTTCTTCAAGTCATGTGGCTGCCGAGAGGGGATTTAGCCCTCGGAGCAGCCTCTGTGTGTGCACGGGGTTGCCTAAACTCTCCCCCAAGCCCTTCTGCTGGCAGGACCAGGGAGTGCGAAACAGATGGTGGGAAGTGTTGCACAGCCAGCGCTGGGGATTCCTTGGTCAGCGCAACGGGATATGGGAGCGGATGTCTGCCTGCCACCTTAGCTCGACTGAGAAAACAAAAACTGCAGCAACACTTCGACCGATCCGGATTGCTTACCTTCCGGGTTAGCTCAGTTTGGGCAGACAGATTAAATTTTAAAATGGCAATTCGGCAGCCACCTTTGTCCCTAAAAATGCGACACCAGCAGGCTAGGAAAGTAAAAGAGCTTCTTGTACCATCTTACTCCTCACTGCAGAACACAGTAAGGATCCTGAGCTCAAATCAGAGAATAATTCTACTCTTATTAATTTAATAGCCTATAGCCTGTAGTAGGTACAGCAGAAAGTCCAGGGATTCCATAAGGATTATTGTGTTGAGGAGGAGTTTGCACAAGTTCTGCTCTTTTTCTCTATATGCCTACGTTGGGAATGAAGGCCAGGGAGCCTCCACACAACCAGAAAACATGGTTCAGACCCCACACGTTCATGGCTGATGTACAAACTGGTTTCAAGAGGGCACTAGCACAGGATTATTAAAATCTGCTATTGTTTGAGCCGTTTATCCCCTTTTTTGATTATTTTTTTATGAAAGATTTAGAATTGCTTTCCCCTGATTTCAGTTAAACTAACTACTCTGTATTTCTCTGTGCAGGTCCTGCAGAAAAAAGGATTTTACAAGGAACCCCAACTACACATGAAGAGTCCGTTAACAAATACGTGGTGCCAAATTCTTAGGTACACAGAACCACTGCACTAAAAATAAAGGGATCGCATGGGTGGGAATAGGAATAGCTTTGGCAAGGAATGTGGATTCCCAAAGGAAGTGGTAACTTTCATAAGCTCTTGAAAAGCCCGTTTTCCATACCTGCTGCTCTCACCACCTTCTACTTGTAAACTGTGGTGTTTGGTAAAACCTGCAGTTTTCTGCAGTGCTGTGTTGGGAATTATGCCTGGGCAAGCAGGGTGAAAAGCAGATGTGAAACTTTCACAGCCCAGCACAGACCAACCCAAAACCTTGCCTTGTTTCAAATCCCACCACCAGTCCAAACCCCAGGCAAGCTTCACTGAAAGGTCTGCTAAGGTTCATGAACCGCAGGATGAGTCTGGGGAGAGACAAGAAAAAGCAAGTCTGGAAGAGGGAGCAGACGGTGGGAGACGGCCCTCATTTTGGGCTCTGCCATGGGCTCGCACCGTGGGGTCTGGGATAAACCATGCTCCTCCAGTGCCACCTGCGTACAAATTACCTCATACAAATTGCCATGAAGTCACAAAATGTAATCCCAGTTTGTTAGGAAGTGTTCTTCTGAACCTGGCATCAGTTTTACTTGGGTTATTTAACTGTTAAGTGACTGCTTTTCCAAGGAGGTCAAAGATACTGATACAGAAAAACAAAAGGACAAACAAGAAAAACATAGTTAATTCTTACAGAAAAAAATGATCCTACAGCAAAAAAAAAAAAAAAAAATCCAAATATTGCCATTATTTTTCAGGTAAAATATATTCCCTTGGGTTAAGTCCTGCTCTTGATCACAGCTCTGAAATTTCTCAAAAACCCCTGTGTGGGATAGAAGGTAACAGACATCACTATGCTGGCTTCGGAGATAGCTTTGTTTTAAAGCTGAGTAAATATATTAATCTATTTGCTAATCTATACTGCTGTCTGGAGAAACTGCAGCTATTCAAAGTCATGACATCCTGTGTAAAAAGAATTCAGGTGTTTCACGAGGAATTATATATAATAAAGTATTCCATCCTGACTCTATTTAATCAAGCATTTTGTTTAGCTGTTTAAATGATTGCATTTAAGAGGAGCCATCTGGTTTTTGACCATGTCATTAAAAGTATTTAACATATCTTGTTGTTTTGTCTGTAAAATTCATTTAAATATTGCAAGTCTGAAAAGCCCTACCCACAAATTCCTCAATACCAGGGGGAAGGGAGCTTTTTCATGTCTGTAAAATAATTTTATTGGGTATTAAGATTACTTGCTGCAACCACACTCATTGCGAGGTGATGAAATCAGAGACTTTGTGACAATCCCATAGCATACACAATGGAGTGTCAAGATATTGATTACAGTGAGCAATTTTGTGAAAATTTCATTTTGCAGCAGCCACACAGACTGGTGTCTGATACATTCATAAAAAAAAAAAAAAAAAAAGAAAAAAGAAAGGGCTTTCTGCTGTGTAAGTCTAGACAGGAGGTCTAGAGAGGGTAGAGAAATACTGGATGCAATAATGCAGCCACTCAGTGGGAAACAGGCAGGTCTCTATAGCCCTTCTTCACATGGGATTAAATGAATCTGTATGTTAAGATTGTTGATTTATAGTTGATATTGTTCTGATGAAGGCTATGCAATACATAATTTGTATTTTAGAGGACAGTTGTAGGAATCAAGGATTTCAGCTATATATTATTCTAAATGAGGGGAACATCCATCTTTTAAATACATTTATGTAACTTTCAGCATTTCTGCTGGAAATTTCAGTTCATTTCCAAATACTTGAATAGAAGGTAAGAAAGTGTATATAAAAGACTCATTTTGCTGGGAACTAGACATGGCCAGTGAATTCATTCTGCCTAAGATAAGAGTGACCACAGACCATGTAACAAACAGAAAAAAGCATAAAACTCATTTACTGCATTTGTCTTTCTTCCTGCCAAAACTTCTGATTTCACCTTTATATTGTTTGCCCATATGCATGTGCATATGTGCACACCTGCACACACATATATACAAACACGCTGTCTATTTCCCTACTGAAAGAGAGAATGCAACACACCATTATTGCATTTTTTTTTCAGGCCTAAATGCCTGTCAAAAGTTATCTTTTAGGTTTCATTGTGTCATAATACACAGATGTAAGATAGTTTCTGAAAATGGAAGCTTTCATACAGATAGAGGCATCAGAGACATTGCAACTTCCCCTGAAAATTTATCATTTCTGTGTCATAACATCACTAAGTACGTTATAAATCCAAGGAAATCTACTCACATAATTACAGTAAGAGTTAAAACTAAGTTGCTGTTTATACCACTTTACATTTCAAAATCATTTATATGTAATAATTAAATATGACAACTTACATACAACTTGTCTGCTCAAGGCAGGTACATCGTGTATCATTTTACAGGCAATTTTTAGGATGAATTACACTCCTTTACTCCTTTCTGACAGAACACACGCACGGTTACAATTTATGCAATTTGTCTCATATCAAACCTGTTGAGAAGATGAGCACTGCGGGATTATCTCCTATGTATCAGCAAGTTTGAGCTGATGTCTTAGGTCTCTGCCCTTGGAAGTCTTCTCCTGTAAAACCAACCATTGCTTGGAAATGTTTCTCATCTCCACCTGCTAGGAATAAGACAAATATCATGTACATTTATCCCTGCACAGTTGTTTTAAATGACATATTTAATGACCTAGATGTTACGTTATTATGATTGTCACTGCATTTTATTACAAGGATGGATCATTGGACAGGCCTTGCTCCTCTCTTTAATCCAATATTCTAGACATTGTAGTCTCACCCGATGAAGATAGAGTTTGGGGAGGATGCCTCAAGGATCTCCTAAGCTTCCCATGAGGAAGGCATACACAGAAGACTACTGATTGCTTACAAACTAACGCTTATTGGTAGAGGAAGGGCAGAAACGGTCTAGGAACCCTTGAAGACAGGAAAACCCATATGCTGCTGTGTGGTGGGGTGTCTGGGTGTGATGATCACGTGTTAGACAGGCACTGAACCCTTCACACCGCAAAGCCTCCAGTGCCCGTGTCTCTCCAGCGGATGCCCTGAGCATCCGACGCAGCGGCAGAGCAGGGCTTTGCCCCCGCTGCTGATTGCTTTCCACACGCGTCCTGTGGTCATTGCCTGGGCAATGCTGGAAAACTTCCAGCGTGGGTGTTTAGACTACTTGACAGAATGACTGATATATGCGGGCTTCTCTCTGCAATGCTGATAGCGCCTTAATAATAACATGGAATGGCATTCAGTAAAAACACTTCTCCTTACAGAGAAAAACGGTATTTTCCTTATAGCTACAGGAAAGGCAAATGAGGCCAGAAACGCTCCCGAACAGCTCCCCGGCGTGTCCCGGCTTCCGCAGGGCCTTCGCTGCAGGGCCAGCATCGCTCCGTGCCCCACCGTGACAGCAGCAGCTCCGCTCCTATCACCCAGCAGCGGGTTTAGCGGGACCTCTCCCTATAGTCCAGTGAGAGGGAGGGTGGGAAGCAGGGACAGTGCAGCCGCAGGGCTTCCCAGGAACCCGCTTTATTTGTTTTACGCATTTATTTGATATTTATTTATTTATTTATGGCCAGGGGGCAATTTGCCTGAAATTGCACCTAATCACCACCGAAACACTGGTTAGCATCAGCAGGACATTTTAGTTTATATACGGTCCAGCAGCGGGAGGTTTTAGTGGATTCTGGTGTAAGACCTTCACTCGCAGTTGGCTTCCTGTCACTGGGTCTGCCTTGTGGTACTGACCTGCTTGGGTTCAGCTTTTGCTTAGGAAAGACCACAGAGATGAACTGAGGGGAAATAATCCAGTTTAGAGTGAGGGCATCTATGCCTCAGGAAGGGGAGATGGTGCCTTTGATCCTACACATTTTCGTATGTGTGCAAGTAAGGCAGGCTGGGGACATTTTATTCCCTACACTTTGCCCATATAAACACACACACACACACACACACATAAAATAAATACAAAAATAGTGCGTGGAGAAGACCTAGTCTGCTGGGCTGCTGAGCAGCTCTGCATGAGGGTCTCATTTGTGCTCTATGAAAGCCCTGCTTCACCTCTCAATGCATGCAAAAATTGAAATGCAGCAATAACTTTTTTTTTAATATAGTAGCTTTAAACAAATACATAAACTGAAAAGCCTATAAAAAATAAGATTAAATTTTAGTGGAAAAACATTTGTAAAAGTTGACAACAGCCTAACAAGAACCCTAAACAGACTGAGAGGCTTTCAAGACTTGACAGCAGTAAAATTTCACCATTCCTATGCTGCTTGTTTTTTTTCATAAAAATGCTCTCTTAAAGCTGCTTTTCAAAGCCTCATGACTTGCAATGACTTCAGGAGAAGCCCACAGTGCAAGCAAGAAAAGGTAAGAGTGGTGGACTTTATGTATTTTCCCATAGAAAGGATATTTCCCTCTCCATCAAATCTCCACCAGAGGAGTTGAGTTCACTGTATCAGGAGATTTGCAGAATCTGTAGAATTCTGGATTAATCTTATCTGGAGCGCACACCCTGTCTCCCCCCTCTTTCTTTGTACTCCCAACTGTTCCCTCCACTTTGCCTCACAGCTGCAGCCCTCGTGATTTATTTGCCTGGGCACCTCCCTCCTAATAGTTGACCTGTGTCTCCTTCAAAGCCCAAGGATGGAATCTGCCTGCACGGATCTGGGCAGCTCAGCAGCGTGGGCTTGGTGAACTGCTGCTTTTTGCTCACGACTTCACGCGCCTTGGAAAGCTGCTGGGCAGGTTAGCTAAATAAAGCAGCGATTAAAGAAGGGCCACGTCGTCTCTGATCTGAGAGCGATCTGTGCTGCTCTATGAGGGCAAGTCTGCCTGGAACAGGTCTGCGGGCCCCGGGAGGACAGCTGCGAGCGTGACCTCCGTGCTGCTGGGCGGCGAGGGAGGCTGCCGTCACACGGGGCACGCGCTGGGATGGATGGGACGAGCGTGAAGGCATTCCCGGGTCTCCACAAGCTGGCGCGAGCTACAGCAGCCTCTCAGCTGCTCTGCTTCGTGCCAGAAGCCTGTTCGGCAGAGCACGGGTCAGGGACCAGAGTGCGGAGAGGTGGCTGGGTTGTGCTCCGTGCTCGTAAGTGAGAGCAGAGATTGGGGCCAAACTGTGTTATCGCGCAAAGAGCAAACCGAATTCGCTCACATCTGGAAGCAGCAGCCAGCCAAATATATTCAGTATCAAACATTTGGAAGGGGATAGTTTCCTCTGAGTCTTCATGAACCCAGGCTACTAGTGATAAAAGGAAATTCACTGCATGTGAGCTAAAAGTTATTTCAGTGCCAAATCCCCTCCCTCCTGCTTCCACTCCCCTTCCCTGCTCCTCCTGCCTGGCCTCAAGCGAAGGCATTCGGTGCAGAGCTAAACTTCCTCATTTTTAGTTTTGTTGTGCTGCTCACCTCAATGTCTTCCTCTCCTTTCCCTTTGCATCTATCTCTTGGAAAGGCCGAGCAGCCTCCTACGTGCAAACACCTACACTGCCACCTATCCTCATGGCTCCTCGAGCCAGGCAGGACTCCAGAACAGCAACCTCCTTCTCAGGGGGTGAGGGAATGTGCGCATAAACACACGTTTCCAGTGCCCCTTGGACCTGCTAAGGTCCGCACAGCTCTGCACAAGGTTGGCATCCTTGGCAGAGGTTTATGAGAGATCCATGACCTTTCTGCTATCACAGCTAGAGACTGATGGCAGGAGAGACGCCTTCAATATCTAAATTGGAGGAACTGCACTGCTTTCACAGAAATTTTGGAACACTGTAAGTTTTGTTCATTTTTGTTCATTTTTTCCCCCCACATTAAACAAGACCCAAACTCAGTGTAAAGTCAGGTGAGCTCATTAGGCATTCCCAGCTAGAAGAAGCTGGTCAATTAAATAAGGTTCATGACAATCGCTGTTTGCTGTTAAAAATGGCATTTTTCTGACTGAAAGAATGTTTTCTCATTGTTAGTAGAAATGTAGAAATATTAACAATATCAAAAGAACACCCATCCTAAAAACAGCATTTCTTTTTAAATAGTAATTTCAAAACACGCGGGTTTACTATAATCTGAAGCATTCTTTTGCTCATTGTTTTGCTTCTTCCAAACCCAATACTTGTTGAAATTTGCACTGTAAATGTCCTACATTATGGCATCTTGTTCTTTTTTAAGAGAGAGAAAAAAATCTGTTCAGAAGCACTGCTAAACACGGATCTCCTCACATCACGGTACGCTGGCAACACGAAAACCACTTTCAAGTGGGGCCTGCAGACAGCTTCCAGCAGTGTAGGTGGAGGTAATTTGGAAGATCTGGCTTAAATGCATTCACACACTGACTCCCATGCATCCCGCAGTGGATTAACACTTTGTTGCTTTAGAGATGGTGCAAAACCTTTGCTGATGCCAGGGCCCACAGTTCCTGACAGGGCACTGCAGCAGGGTGATGAGATAAGGGGAAGGGGTGCAAGACGGGAGAGGAGAGAAAGACGCAGCTCAAGGTGTCCCATTGGGTGAACAGTGAAGGTACAAGGACCTTCTCTGCCCTGTGCACTGGGGCAAGGAGCGTGGAGGATGTGAAGGACTGGGAAAGTTCCTGGTCGTGGTTTGATGCAGTGGGGAAGAGCACGCGGATGTGGGATCCCAGACTGAATGTGGTGATGGACGAGGAGGAAGCCATGTCTCCTCTTGTCTGTGGAGATGGTCTGCTACCAAGAGCTGCGATTGCCAAGCACACATGGTGTCTGCCCACTGAATCCCTCCCCACAAGCAAACTGCATTTGGAAGCACAGGTTTAACATGAGAATGGACATACCCTGCATACTCTTAGTTTATTTTCTTAATGCAGGAGCAATAGATTACAGTGCATTTCTCCAGGGACATCTATTGCATTGGTAGAGACCTCATATCCATACAATGATACAATGAACAATGATCGATCCTTGATAAGCCAATTCTGCAGGAGGATCCAAATAGCATCATGAACATTGTCCATGTATAAAAGTGGGCCAACTCAGATGCAGAGCAGTTGAGACTTGAGCCTTCCCACAGCATGGAAGGAAACCCATTTCTCCCTGTTTTTCCCCAGGAACTGTGCATTGCAGCCCCCTTGGAAATTCCCGCCTAAGCAATTTGCCCCAAGATCGCACAGTGAGTCAGTTTGCGGTGGGAACACAGCCAGGCTATCCTGACTCTCTGTTTCCTATCCTAACCACTGGACTACTCACAGGATATTTGGTCATGCAAATCTCATTCCACAATACCTTGTCAGCAATGTTTTGCCATGAGAAAAATTGTCATCCTCAGCAGTGTATAGGATGCCTTGAAGATAGAAACTATAAACCCAAACTGCTCTATATGTTCAGAACCAGAGATCCCACGGTCAGATCTCACTACAATCAAATATTTGTGGTGAGAAGACTGAGATGAAATGATGCAGTCCTGATAAATTGGCCATTAAAGACCAGATGGATGCACCTGGAAAATGAGGCACACTGCATTAAGCATCAGACCACAAGTATTCTATTTCCTATTTGGAGTCAGAGCTAAAGTTGAGCATGAGATGACTTCTCATGCTGAGAAGATTCTTCTCATCCTTAAAAATTAATGCGAAAAATAAACAACGCAAGACAGGTATCCAGGTATGTCACCCCAACCTGAAAAATAATTCATTACATTTGTATGTAGAAACACAGTTACACAGTGAAATAAATATGTTCATACAGTTGGAAGGAGATTTAGTCACTGTAGATGAAATTGTCCCCAGCATATTGAAATTAGTGAGTTATAGTCATTTATATATTCGGTTATATATACTTTTAGCAAGAGTTGTCTTTCAGCACTTGCAAACCTAAGTATTCCTCTGAAGCAAGGGACTGCTATGGGCACCCTCTAACTTCATGTTCAGCTTTATAAATTATTATATATCTGAAACTAAATATATAAATTTTCCAGTTTTATTCCATGGGAAAATAAGATTGCGGAGAATGTTAGCGGTAAAATACAGTTCTCTCCTTGATCTAGCAAAAAAAAAAGAATACAACTGGCATTTAGAAAACATTTCCCTTGGAATTCTATACAAAGACTGAACTTGTTAGAAACTTTGCAGTGGGATGTCCATTAACTGAGTTTATAATCTATCACCTTTCCATTACAGTGTCTTTAACTGCAACAGAAGACCAAGAAAAATACCATTTTGTCTTAAAAATAGCCACAGTCTCCTTCAGAAGCAGATTACACTGAGATACAACAGACTCTCTGGATGGGGAAAATGTTCCTCATTTCCACATGGCCATATACTGTTAGCATTATTTACACCATGAGGCTTCCTAGATACTCCAAGAAGTGGAGTTCATTGTGTTAAGTTCTGGGAAAACATCATGAAAAAGCAGTGCCTGCCTGCAAATAAAAGCTTTATGCTTATACACTGTGCTCCTCTGTGCTGTTTGACAGTGCAGATCTATTCCAGCTGCCATTTGCCAATACATCTTCAATGCCACAGGGGCTCCATTAAAAACAGGGTTCTTGGTGTGTAACGTGCCTTTTAGTGGCGATGTGCCACCACAGACGGGAAAGTGGAGCAGCTAACCAGTAATGTCTTTGCCTTCTTTCTAGCTCCCACTACCCTTTCTCCTCATCTTATGGCTGTTTACACTGCAGAAAGTCGGTGTAGGATACTCCTCGATGAGACCTTTGCACAGATTTTTGCATACAGGAGCACTTGACAGCTTTGTCACCAAGTGACTCACACTACAAGACCCAACTCTTTATTCAGCAAATGCTGTTCCCAATGAAAGGTTAAAATAGCCTTAGTGTAAATGCCGTGATTGGTTACACTGCCGCTGGCTCACCTGATATAAGAGAGATGGGAGACCTCTCCTATGGGCCAGGAACCACTTAAGCAACCAGGAAGATGAGGAGCAGCTAGCTCTGAGCAAGAAGGCTCGTGGCAAGCACTGATATTTAAGTGCTCATTTCTTGGCTGCTAAAAATAATTCTCAGGAAACAAGCAAGCATGGACCCCAGTAGCAGCAGCAGAATACATGATTTCAGAGTGCATGATTTCCAAGTGAGATGATTGCTTTATTTTTAACCAAGCTGCCAGCTCCACTTTGAACACGCAGTATTTTTCCTACCTTTTTACCTCCTCTGGTGTAAAGCTCTTATTGGTGGTGGCAAAAGCTGAGATAAGAGAAGGCCGGTAGAGGGAAACGATCCAGCAAGCAGATGCAAATATTCCTGAGCAATAACGTGGAAGTGTAGCTGTGCCAACCACCTGTGGCCAAAGCTCGCTTTATATCCAGTCACACATGAGATCTTTCTCCTCATTCTCTACCTGCATCTGAGTCCCTTTCCTTGTACCTACATGTCTTCTGAATAGATTTTTCTTCAAAGAAAAGAGTCATAGTTTCAAAAGGATCTTGAGAGGGTGTTTATAGATAGCTGAGCTTGGAAAATGACATCTGTTTGGCAATATCCTTTTGGGGAAAAAAAATCACTGACTTGAGGGATGTACCTGTTGCTTCCTACAAGCTCCCTAAAGAGGAGAAGTGCAAAGAGGTGCATGGTGATTGCACCTCCCTCTCTTCTGGCACTCATGCAAGACCCTAAAAGTCAGAGACATTCAGAGGGGCAGCCAGCTGCTATCAAGCACAAATGCTGACTGCCAGTCTTACTGCCAGGGAACATCACTTATGAAATCTCAGTTGTTCTTAATTAAGAACGGACAAAAAATCATGAGCAGGATCAAAACCTTAAGCGTTTCCTGTAGATAAGTAGGAATATGGATACTTTGATATGTGTGTCCACCCTTTCCAGGCTGGGTTACGATACTTGCCATGAGAGTTTGAATACAGATGTAAATACATCTATTCTGCTCAGTGGAATAAGTCACCATGGGTGCTCATTTGCTGTTTTCTAGCTCTGTGCTGGTTAATAATGCATGTCACCCTCTGCTTCCAGCCTTTGCTTCCAACAGAACACAGACTAAAGACCCACTTGAGTCATATCACTGACTTTGATTCACTCCGTTCAGTTGTGCTGTCTCAGGACAACAAAGACAGGCTTAGAAAGCCTCACATGGCTCAAGTAAACAGAAATTTTTATTTTATTTTATTTATGAAAGAGGACTCAAATGAGCTCTCAAAGATAGACTTAATCTAGTGTGACTAATATTAGGGCACGTGAGAACAATTTCCTCTTGAGAAAGCTTTTTTTTTTTCTGCTTCATAAATAGCACAGCAATGACACAGGTGACTTTATATATATGTATTCATACATACCTATGTATATATATTTCCCATTGTCTTGATCAAAGACAGAGAATCTTTTGATAGTCTGTGTGAAACAGATAGATCTGATTTACCACAGGAGCATTTCAGCAACCCTGTAAAGAATTCTATAAAACCTCAAAGAAAATCTGTCTACAGTAGGAATAATTTCATTTACATTCACCCGGTGCTGGCTCTGGGTTTCCTGCAAGTCTGGACAAAAATAAATATACTGAACATTTACAATACACATGGCTAAAACCCAGCTAAGGGTCAAAAGAAGTTGACATGCCTTCTTCTAATGGGTTGGGGCAAATCTCACCTGTATATTCACATTTCGTTGTTAATCCAGTCCTTAGTTTGGTCCTTTCATTGAAAATGACCTGCTTTGTCTTCATCTTTTTTCCCTCCCTGAAACAAAAGGTTTGTGTAATGGCTACACAGAACAGCTGCTTGGACTATGCATACGCTAGTTTACATTAGACTGGTTTTTCTTGAGAAAGTCATAGTTTAAACAAATGGTTATGTCTATTTTAATCATTTTTGTCTTCTTTTGAAGTGTTTTTTCAAACATTAGCTTTTTTTTTTTCCCCTTCCAAATCAAGTTTAGCTTTACAAATTACTCTACTCTGTCATGTCCCCTTTAAACACAGCTGTTACTGCAATATAAACTTAGGTTTTAAAATGTAGATAAACAGTTACAAGAAAGAGGGCTTCAAGTGTTTTTAACACATGGTTAGGTCTTGCTCACTCTATTTGCCTTGGTTTAAAATTAGAATTCAGAATACACACTGTATTTCACAGATGTCAGTCCTTCAATAATGATGATACCACTGACATAGTGCCTTACAATTTCTAAGTGATGAACAGGGAAACACCAACTAACAATCGTTCAAATTCCTCTGTGGAAGAAGAAAGCATTATCTTATAGGTGGCGAAATGAAGATATGTGGTTATAGGAGGAAACATTTGCAGCTTTTTCCCACTGTGACAAACACAGTTACAGCCCTGTTAACGATAAGAACTGTTGGAGTCCCATCAGTACTCCAATTACTATATTGTAATTCTTTATATAGCAGAAACCTTTAAGAGCATAAGTTAAGGTCTATGCACTGTAGCTAAATAGTTGGTCACTGGCCCATAAAACTTATATACTAAGCCCAAGTGAAGATGGACCATCAGTTATAGCAAGGAAAGGAAGCCTAATGTAAAATACTAGGTAAGAAGTTATAATCCTTAAAGTTTGTGACATGGGAGCTCAGATTCTGTTTTTAAAAGTTTTTTGCAAATTGTTCAAGGGGAAATACGCTCTTCAGTCACTTTTAAGTAGGGAATGTAGATGCCTTTTGAAAACTTACCTATATTTATGAATAGCAAAGACTCACAAAGTCACGCTATGGGTAGAACTTATGCTACTACTGTAGATTTGTCAAAAATAACCACCAATATTTAAAAAATGAAAAGACAGAACAAGTTTCATCACCAAGCGATCTAGTCATAGAAGCTCAGAGCAGGACGTACAAGCTCTTTCACTGAGACCACAGGTGCTTGTCCTCTCTGCTCATCACTACCTCTCCTTAAGAGAACTATTCTCCTGCTTCTCCTGAAAATTATGCTAGAATATGTAGCACCTAGGCTCACTGGGACATTACCATCCTGTTAAAAGAACGTCAGTCATGTAATGAAAGAGTAATTTTAATGCGAATACCTCTGTGAACAAGAGAAAGGGCATGGGTAACATAAGTCTGAAGCAAATGTTTCCTTTTAATGAATTAAGAATGACTTCAGACTTAGGAAGCACTAAAATAAAGTGAAATTATGAATGAGCTCTCCCTTCATGGTTATCTCTAACAACCAAATTAAAGTGTATGATTTTTGTGCTGCATTATCAGTCAAGTGGGAATGACTACAAAGCTATCCAAGTCTAGCATAAAATATTATACCATTCATTTTTCTACAAAAGTACATGCCAGTTCCTGCAGATGAAGTTACATGAGTGCTTTCATCCTGAAAGCTCATTTTCAGATACTTAAAACTATGTTAAAACATCACCTTTTTGGAATGTGTGTTTCCAACATTGAACTGAACTGCTTTAAGCAAAATTGGATAGGTCTTTTGAGAAAATGGAGAGTGAAATAATATGTTTGGAGCACTATAAAAACTACTTGTGCTTTTCTTAAATTGAGAACAGTTGCTTCTTAGGAAACACAACTTTTAATTTACCATGAGTGGTAGGCCTTGGCATCAGACTTCATACTCTGTAGAAATTAGGTACCAAAATCCCTTCTGAAGCCACAGTCTTTACATTGTAGCTTAGTTCCTTGGAGAAGATTAGTTTAAATTTGAAAGAGTTCAGAGCAATATGTTTGCAGGTGCATGGTAAATTTTGTCACAAATGAACTATTGATGCAGGAAAAAGGATATTTATAGTTCAGGCACTAAAACCAGGAAAGACACAGAGGATTACCATTAATCTCACTTGATCCACCAAGCAATTTTGGTACCTAGGTCTGGACAGTCAGGTGAACTGAAGGGAAATTCCAGCACAGAATCTGTTCTGCTGTTATTTTATACAGAGCTGAATGCAGGAGTAAGCATAAGAAAATGGATTTTGACTTCTAATTGGCGGATGCACGTAAAATAAACCTGCACCTCCTCCTCTTTCCATAAAATACACAAAGAACATGGCTCCATATTAGGTTATATTAAGAGGCAAAATGGCAAAGGATTTGTTTGTTTATTTTGTTTTTACAAAACCTTTGCTTTACTGTTCTTGAAAATTGAGCAGACTGAAGGCAATGGATTGCTGTCTTTCTATCTAACAAATAAAGGAATCACCTGCTCTACTTATTTTCTTATATACATCTAAGAAATTCCATACCCCAAAACAAAGAAGAGAAAGAGCAAAAATAGAAAGGGAAAGAAGGAAAGGAAAAGGACATAGAGGAAGAAAGGAAGTGAAGGAAAGAAAAGAAAGGGAAAAGAAAAAAGGAAGAAAGAAAAAAGAAAGACTGAGAAATAGAGAAAGGAAGGAAGGCACTTAGGGACACAATTTAGCAGGCATGATGGTGATGCATTTGTGGTTGGACTCGATGATCTTGAAGGTCTTTTCCAACCATAATGATTCTATGCTTCTACGATTCTAGGAAGGAGAAATAGAGAAGAAAAGGAAGAAGAAAGAAACAGAGAAGAAAGGAAGAAGAAAGAGAGAAGAAAGGAGGAAGAAAGGAAGGATGGATGGAAGGAAAGAAGTAAAGAGGAAAAAAGAGCAGCTGGTCAAAATCAAGCAGCCCAAACATCCTCCCATACCTTTGTCCTCCCGCAACCAAGTCTATGATTGCAACGTTCTTCTACTTTCACTATGGTTGAGCAGGATAGAGATTTTTATGGTCCCTCTCGCTCCCCTCCCCTTTCCTACCCCTTTTTCTAGGGAATTGAATATAAGATGGATAAAAGAAAGAAATTTGTGAGGAAAAGATGGTGTATAAAAACAGTTACTTTATCAGAACCGTGGTTTCCTTGGTAAAGTTTTGCTGCCTCCTTTACAGGGAGGTCCTATTTAAGGGCAAGAGGCTAGGGATGCTGAACAGCTTTGTTGGTGGGGCCTCAGAGTCCACATAGAAATGAGGCATTTTGGACCAATGGACACACATTGTACAGGGAAATATATGGCATTTCCCTGGCTCCCAGACTCATCATGATAGTGATTTGACACAGTGTCTTTCTTCTCCTTTTTAATAGAAAAGTATGTCACCATCTTCTGCAATCTCACGAAAGCAGTTCCTCTTGTGCACGGAGATAGACAGGCTTTTTGGTAAAGAATAAGGGAAAAAAATTCATTTGTTAAGTTATACACCAGAGGGAGTCCCACGAATGTAGTACAAACATCCTGATATTACCAAAGAAAAGTCAATTTAAAGCTGTGCATAAAAAAATTAAAGGACTCAAGAACTGTGGTCCATAGTTCATGCCACAGCTCCTCCTGTCTGCAAAAATTCATGACCATCAAGCTTCATTTACACTGCACTTTTCATAGGCAGACAGACTTAGGGACTATTGAAAGTGATATTGCTCTTTATATTTTTTTTCCAGAATAGATCCTCATCTATTTCTAAATGAGAAAACCATGTGAAATTGATTTCATGTAGGTGATATTAGGTATTAGATTTCACGTAGGCTTGTATGAAACAAACATATTTCCCACATTTGGAATTGCTTTAAGACAATATCCACAACTTCCCACCCCGTGCAAAGTACAAAGGGGATGGAGAGCCCTCTTCTCCTCCCCACTTACTCCTTACATGAACATGGTAACTTTCATGACCTTGGCCCTTGAGTTTTGACATCAACCTGTCTGATGAAAGCACTCCATTAATAATTCTATTTTCATCCATTATAATTTATTTTCCTATGTCCTCTGGAAATGTTGCAAATTTTAATACAGCAGACAAGGCAGTCCGGTTCTTCCTTTCAGGCATTTCCCCTCTCTGTAATGTTCAACTTCTCCCTGCAGAAATGTCATCCAGAAACCCGCTGCATACTTCCTTAATGATCTCAGGAATTAACTTCGTATTTTAGGCTTTGAACCATGGCGGAGATAAAAAGGGTCAAAAGCAGTTTCCAATATTTTGGCAGGTCTCTTTTCTTACTTTCTTACTACTTTTTTCTTTTTTTTTAATCAACTAAATGCACTTTGTTTTGGTTTTTGCATTTCATCAGGCTATTTATAGAACAGGTCAAATCATGTAGCTGATTTTTTTTTTCAGTAACATAATGCAAATAGGTAGTGCCTTCTTTGAGGGCAACTCTGTTAATTAGAGGAAGGGCTCGTATTGTGCGAACATTTGATAACTCTGGCTACGGGCTGAGTTGCTGCTGCTCTTTGTCTGAGAAATTCAGACTCCATTAGGCTGATAGCCACTGCTCGTCTGAGGAAACTACAGCCCTTGTGGCCTTTCCTGTTTCCTTTCAACATTCTTAATGTGATAGTGGAAGAGGATATCCTAAGGTCAGACATTAAAATGTAAAGTTGTGAGGTGATGATTAAATGGGAACACAGTGAAAACTTCACTCTTCATTATTTTAATATAGTCCAGCCTGTGCTGATATAATCATTTCCATAAGATATTTAAGGTAGCTATAGAAATGATGAAAAGAAAGGCTTTTCATGTACTATCTTAATTATATTTTGTGTTATCTTTTTTATTTCTTTACATTAATGTTCAGGTTTAAGTCTCACAAGCCTATTTTAAAATACAATAATATATTTTTTCAGCTCTGAATAGCTCTTTGATCTTTTAAAAATATAATGCCTCACAAAGTATGATCATTATGGCCACTTTAGTTATGATTCATGAACATCTTCCATCATAACCCCTGCTTTCACAGACTTGTAACCTGAAAGAAAACCTTTTGGGCTGAAATTGTCCATTGTCAGCCACTGCCTGATGGCAATTAGATTTTTAAACTGCAGAGTTATTCTTTTAGTTTATTTTTTTTATTTTTATTTTTTTTAGAGAGAGAGCAGCATTGAAAAAAGAAGCAAGGGTTTTCCCATAGTGAGCAGATTTCTGGACACAGCTATTAGCAAAACCCTCTGAAATATTAGTCCTGAAGCTGGGTGACCAGATTACATGTTTCCGTAGACTGGCAGCGTTCAGGTTCTCCATCACATGGCTGTCCTGTATCTCAGGCTGGATTTGGGTAAGTGTTTGTCTCCAGGTTGGTGGACCTGCAGGATTCCCAACTGCTCCTGAGCTTGGAAAGAGCCATGTGCATTCTGTAAAAGTGTTGTAGTCAAAGGGCAAACACTGCACCCACCTAAGTAGTCAAAGCAGGTCCCTGTACCAAATAAGGTGATAAAATAAAGTGTCACGGCCCAGGTGGTGAACGAAGCGTGCCTGGAGTGCCATGATCTTTGTTTCTGAGCTAGTAAAATTCACATGCACCAAGAGCTGGTTTAAACCCTTCAAGAAGGAAGTTCAGTCAGCGGCAGAGGGATGCCTTTCAGTTCACCTTTTCCTTCTCTAAAAACCCATAGTATTAATTATTTGCCTTTTTAAAAAGGAGGCTCCAAAGTACAGAAGATGAGCGTCTAGATTAAGGTTGGTGGCTGCAACCTTCCCTTCTCCATTTCCTGACATTTTGTGACTTTAAGCATGCATCTGGAGTGAGCCCTGGGTCCAGGATTTTTCCCTCCATTTAATTTTAGATTCATTTGGACTGGATAAAATTCCGTAAATTAAAATGTCACGTGATTTCCTCTCTGCAAGTTCAGTGGATGCTTCTGCACAGTTCTAACGAAAGAGAGTTAGTGCAAAAATGGGGATCTTGCCCTCCAAGTACATCACAGCCCTCCAAGTACATCACAGCTTTTCAATACTTGTAGCATTAATGTGCAAACAAACAAACAAACAAACAAAAAAAGCAAATTCTGGGTGAAATTCCAATCCAAGATATGTGTTTGGATGAGCTGTAGTCCTCTCCTGTCTGAGATTAGGCCTTCATTTGGAAAGAAAGCTCAGTGGAAATACATGGAAAAGCTGATGCAGTAAGATGTGCTAAGGTTCGGCATGTCACTAAAAGCTTTGAGACTGGTCTCCAAGTTCCTACACCTGGTTGGGATTGCAATACTTTTCTACTTCGTGTCCAGCAATTACTTGGAGCATGAGCTAACCATGGGCTCGTGCAAGAGGTCATGAATCCGGTCGTTTTTATGCTCCAAGTCTGGTATTTTCGACTTTCCATTTCTCCCTCCTTTAGAAAGGCTAGGGCTGCCGCTGCCTCACCTCGAGGAAAGGGAACAGACTCGTGATATTTTGAAGAGACGTGAGGGACGTTGTTGGACAACGCTGACCTCTTTCAAGTCCCATTACGCAGAGTCAAAAGCTCTCGGCACTTCCCAGGAAGCGTTCAGCAATTTGCGGGAATGGGCTCTCAGGATCTGGGTCACCTAATGAATTTTAACAGAGCGGAATCACATTATGAATGGAAAGCACCAAATAGCAGATACTTTTCTCTATTTAAACTAGCTGCCTGCAATTTCTGAAGTACAATTGACTTCTTTCAGTCCCGGCACCATTGCAGAACCGCACGGGGATGACAGGAGGATTTGGAGAGTTCAGTGCACAACTGAAAACTGGCTTCAAAATGGCATTATATATTAATGATTCCCAGAACAAATTTGCTCAGTTCACAAGTGAAAAGCTGAAGGGTTTTATAACTGCCAGCTCTGCAAAATCCCCCGGGGACGTGAAGGTCAAGCTTGTGCTATTTCCTCCTCACACATCATCATCACCGTCATCAGCAGCAATAAAGATTACAAGGACCAAACAGTGCCTCAGTGACGCCTGTGCAACCTCCAACACGTTTTGGGGGGTTACACAGAGGGGACAAGTTGTCCTCCTTGGACCGAGCCACCAGGCCATGGTGGATGTGCGGATGGAGCCTCGTTCCTGGGCTCTGCTACTGCCTCTCCTGGTGGAGAGCTGGTGTTGCTGCTGTGACCGACCCTCCTTTCATGTGACCCCAGCCACCTCAAACCCATCTCAGCGCAGTGGGAGCGATGAAGACTAAAGGCCGAGCTGGGACATGTGCAGGATGTCAGGATCAGACGTTGCATGATTTCAAAGCCTTTCCATAACAGGAGCACAGTGACGCAAGGGAGAAAGCAGGTGGGTTTGTGCGCTTGGAAAGTCAGCTCAGGGGTGTTTTCGACTCTAGGATGGCTTCGTCTTTCCCGTGGGCTGGTGCTGCCCACCTGACGCAGGCTCTGATGACGAGTAATGCCAAGGGCTGTGGTGCACCAGCATGGGAAGTGTTGGAAGAGGAGAATTAGCCTGTATACATGCCAAACCCAAAGCTTTCGAGGGGGTTTTGCTCTTATTGTTTGTTGATTCCCTAAATTTATTTTTGAATAATGTATGTGCTTGGATAGTCAGAGTAGAATGCTAGTTCCTAGGAGAGTCTTGTTCCCTTGGCATCTAGCCTGGTATCTCAGTCCCTTAAGAGAAGAACTGGGCACTCATTTTCAGATTACTGCTTTTTTATATATATAGATTGCCTTTTTCCTTCGATGTGAATTAAAAAATCAGACTTACTTAGGTATAGTACTTAGGTATAGGACTTAGGTTCAGTCAGGCCCATTTTAGACTCTGTGTGGTCCCAAAGAATACATTAAATTTACATGTACCATATGCACATATCTACAGATGCATATATATATATATATATATTTACACATGCCATATACACAAGTTATTGCCATTATTTGTGCATGTATGCTCAGTACATGTCTGAGCTATAACCCATGGGAAAGTCTTTCTAATAACAGGTATACCATGGCTGGCCGTGAAGGGAAGGGTAATAAGCAGTCGTTGTAGCTGTTGGCCAGCAAAAGCTCTTTGGGCTCCCTGTCTGCTGCAGCTGGGCACAGCTGGGGGGTTGTCCAACTTCTTCAGGCTCATTTTTTAATTTCACTCATCCTTGGTGGCTGTGAAATAACCAGCCAGACCTCCTGGGCAGCCGGTTTCAGAGGCAGTGTGAGTAATTTACACATGAACGGTATGAGTTACCATGCTGGCAAGGAAGGAAAGCGTACAGGAGTGCAGGCTGGTGTCATTTACGTGCCACAGGGAGCAAAGAACAACTTTGGAGGAGGGAAGTCAAGCAGCAGGGTGAAGAATGAAAGCCAGCATAAAGGCAC
The DNA here is from genome assembly GCA_034781795.1 of Crypturellus tataupa. NCBI lineage: Eukaryota > Metazoa > Chordata > Aves > Tinamiformes > Tinamidae > Crypturellus > Crypturellus tataupa. The sequence goes on from JAWLRI010000039.1 coordinate 2,381,570, forward strand.
CAACCATGCACTCGTCACAAACTCTTGTTAATAGGTCTCACTACAACAGGCTCACCCCGTGCTCTCAGCAGGTATCCACTTACGGCAGCTTACAGGCAGGTCACTTATAGCACCGTGTTTCAGACTGACGCCTGCTCTTGCGCAGGGCAGCAATGATAAGCACGTACAGCAAAGAAATTCCCTGCAGAGGGAACTGAGAGTACTTCCAGCCGCTTCTTAATGTGACAATAGGCTCTGCTTAACAGGCTATATATATATATATAGAGAGAGAGAGAGAGTATATATAGTTATATATCTATATAGACTACATATATAAAATATATCTATATATACTAGATATATAAAATCTAGGTAACAGGGTTGGTGTAAATCCATTGGTCCTCATTTTCTTGTGCAGATCCCTATGGAAACCTCTATATTTACTTGCCGCCTTTACTGTCAGATTCCAGGCAATACTTTTCTTATTATTTACTTATAAATTAAATTTCACTCTTATTTTTGTGTTAAAAACCTCCAGCAATTATTTATGCCAGGTAGCTAATAACTGTTAGAAAACACTTTGGTTTGGGGTAGGCCAGATGAGGTGTCCCATGCTTCCTGCCTGGGCTGGCTTCCCCTCAATACCTTGATATGTGACCGAATACACATCCTTCGGCTCACCTTTTCCACCCGCCCCCTCCCCCCAAAAATCAAATCCACATATCGTCTTGTATCCTCCACAGAGTTTCACCCGCAGTCATCGACCAACTGGACTAAATCTTGAACAGCTGCGGTTCTGCCTTTTCTACATCTTGCTCATTCCCTTTGTGGTGAAAGGGAATACAAGTTTCTTTGGGTTTTCTGACAGTTGCTCCACGATAATCTACTGCCGTCTCAGACCAAACTGGCCTCTAACAGTACTCAGGCTAGAAATGCGTGTAGACAAGGCCTTATTTAGTTATTGTGTTCAGCTGAGACTGGAATCTTTTTGCAGTGAAGCATAAAGTAGCTAATTCAAACAGAAAAATGGAACGTGTTTTACTCAGGCTATTTTGTGAATTTCACATTTCTGTAGCTATAGTTCCGAACAAGACAAGGTCCAACTCATTTTTTTTTGTTGTTCTTTTGTTGATTTTGAAGAGACTAGACACAAACACACCCCCACACCTTCACATTTACCTATGTTTACCTATATATATTTTTACCTATATATGCATGCGTACATGTATGAGTACATATACATGTATCGATAGCTACATATAACAATTTATATGTTGTTTTACATCAAGTATTGTAACGGAAACTGTTCCCTGATAATTCTTTTTTTTTTTCTTCAGCCTTGGATTTATATACTGTTCCTGTGGTCCCCAGTCTTTGCCCGTTCTTGTCAAAAGGATTGCATTCAGCATTTGTTTTTTGCGTGACAAGTTGTGACTCCTTTATTCCCCAGAAACACCTCTCAGGAGAGCAGCAACTCTCTTAGTGTGACAGCAGACTTGTGTCCCGAGGCCAAGCTCTCCCTGCTTCCTGCCATCTCTCCCCAAAGCCACCCCCGTGCTTGTGCTCAATGTCTCCTCATCTTTGCGCTCTGCAGATGGGAGGGAGAGCAGAGGAGGACCAGCAGAGGACAAACCCCATCTCTTCAGCTCCAGGTCAGGAGATCTGGCTGTGCGTCTGCTCTCTTGGGCTGGAGGGCCTCAGGTCCCACCCAGCACAGACACCCTTAGGATTTCAGGACAAGTTAGCTGAGGTTTGGAGGAGCTCAGGATGCTCCACGCGTTGTGGACAATTCCATGCACATGCAGGGGAGCAGCCTGGACTTTACTAGGGAATTGGGCCTATCCCTTGGGCTAGGTTTCCAGAGCCTCTTCCTTGGTTCTTCAACTTCTCTCTTCTTGTGGGCTTTCGGACACAAAAAAGAAAAAAGAAGGGAATGGGCCAGGCATGGTGGAGTCTCTGACCCCAGTGCAATTATTCCTGGGGTTCAAAGGGCCACCAGCTGGCGTCTTATTTGTCTTGTCAGGGTCCCTGGCTAGAACAGGAAAGCAGGCATTGCATAAGCAAAACATAAAAGCAATTGTTTTTCTGAGCAATGAACAGATCAGGTGAAGGCTGCTTCCTTTCTTCCATCTGCTGCAATTTAGACCCTTGTAGGCAGAACAAGGGACTACACAAAAGCCAGGGGCCAGCCACATGTTTTGGCATTGTGTGTGTCTAATTCTATAATCCCATGCCACTCTTACCAAGTGTCCAGTGACTGACTGAAATGAAAAATCCTGAAGTATGTATTTTGAAAGTGCAAAAATGGAATCACTTAAACCATTGCTAATTAAAAAGGAGGAGATTCTACCTGCAACAACAAGCAGATCGAATTTTGCTGGTGGTAGGATTCATACATCTCCAATGTCATCTGAAACAGGAACCAAGTGCTAATTGCCTGGTACTGTTAGACACCTTGTTAACTGTGACTTAGGGCTCTCTCTGTGCAGGACTTTGGAAAACCAAGTTCTTTCTTTATGCTTCTCCTGCTTTTGTGTTTTCTAGTGGACTTGTTTTTCTAGTGATGGTAGTGTACTCTGTCTCTACTGTTTCAAAACCTACTTCTTATGAAGTACACAGAGCAAGTTTTCACACAATCTGGATTCACTAATTGGAAAAAGACTTGAGCCAAATCTGATCAGCACCGTGTTTCCCCATGTCATCACGGAACAGTTCCTATTCTTCAAAAGACCGCAAGGAATGGTGGTGACAAACACAATTTTCAGAAGAAGGAAGAAAACAGGAAGATTAAAATAAAAATGCTAAGTACAATGTATCATCTTGCCAACAAGAACTTGTCTTGCAAAGCCATTATTCAGAACAAGATGAAAATATGAGGAGTTTGACCGCAATTTTTTTCAGCTGCCTTTCCTGGATTCAAAATATGAGCTTTGGATTTTTAAATGATTGAAAAAGAGCTGCATCAGATTCATGGATTATGTTGTGCAAAATGAAATAATGTTAATCATGATGCTTAAGAGGTAAAGGAAATATCTAGGAGAGTGGCACGCTGCTATCGTAGATAACCTGACGCGCAATAAAGGATGAATGCTTTATGTCTACAGGATGTAGGTTATACAGATGCTTGTAAAGAGTTTCCTGCAAGACAGTCTGTACACTGGTAGAAATAATCCTATCTGTAGCTAAAACCATATCTAAATCTGAGTATTGACTACTATTGTGAATGTTGCTGTGCTGGTTTTGCTTACAATCTGATTTCAGTAGGAGAAGCCACAAATACACATTATTATGGACAAGCCATGACCTTGCCTATTAGAAGCCGGCACTGCAATATTGTGAAAGAAGGGCTCAACAAGAGCTAATGTGGCAACTCAGGTGGAAAAATGAAAAGGACCTGGTATTGCTGGAATTCAGAGAACCTTAAATATTGAGGAGAAAATGCATGGGTCATATATTACAGTCACCGAAGATCTGTAGCCTGTGAAAATAACTATTTATTTCAGGCTGTGCACCAGATCAAAGACACAACTTACTCTAGGAAAGAGAGTTGAGAAAGTTGGGAGTGAAATGCTCGGATTTTTAAAGGTGAGGAATTTTTCCAGGAAATATTAAAACTGAAGGAAGAACCCAAATCTTCACATTCAGAAGAGAAATATTACAGGGCAATGGTGAATCCACAGAAATAGTGGATTCTTATCATTATTCAACCTAGATATGGGTAGAAAGTTTACACCATTATTTAAATTTTTGAGATTCTCAGAATAATCTACCTGTTAGAAAAAGAAGTATTCAAGGAACTATAGCTCTTCTTTCAATTATAATAAGTTTATTCATTTTCCCTTGCAAAACAACAAGATTTCCAAAATATTACTGAAGATATTTCAGAAACATTTCAAAGTTTTTCTTCCTGAGACACTAAGTTTCAGGAAAACTGATGCTGTGTGAAATAAAGAAAAATAAGTAAAACAACTGGAAGATTATATTAAATCTCTGAATCATATTTCTTCATTTAGAAAATATTTAGGAAATACTCTAACTCTAGTTAGTACAATTTTAATATTTCTCCATTTTGATTTTAACCTTGCTGTAGGAAGATATGTCCTACACTTACTTAACCAAAACGCATAATACCATTTGTTTTCTACATTGGTGCAAACTATTTTGGTGGGACCCATGATGCAAAGACAATTTATTGCTCAGCAAGGAAGGAAAAGGTGTTTTTAGTTTGAAATAGGACAGTTTTGGCTCAACTACTGTATGGTTTTATAAGTCCACTAGGACAAAACTGGTGACCTACAACTTACAGGTGCCATAAAAGAATTATCTTCAAGAAATGAGACACAATCAGTCATGTGTTGGGATTTTTTTTCATGTGTCTAACTCTTGATTTCTTACCAATACTGAAAGGAACAGTGCTTCAAATGAACTTTTTATCACGAGTAAATAAGCCATTTTTAACAAAGTAAGATAACATAGTTCTGTCTCATACTCCATCTCTCCTCTACAAATAAAATCCCTAAATCTTGAGTAAGAAACAAAAACCTGCATCCCAGTTGCAGTATCCTGTGTCATCCTACAATTGTGTGTGAAAATGAAATATAAAAATAAATTTAAAAAAATTTCCTCATTTATATGGTTCTTATTTGAGATACTGTTAATTATGTATTTAAGGAAGGAAGAAAAGAAAAGAAAAAAGAAAAGAAAAGAAAAGAAAAGAAAAGAAAAGAAAAGAAAAGAAAAGAAAAGAAAAGAAAAGAAAAGAAAAGAAAAATAATGACAAGGGAACAGGATTTGTAAAACTCTCCTTTTACCAAGATGTTATCAGTCACATGAGCAAACAGTTGTGAGTGTAAACTTTACTTTCATGTGCAGTAAGTCAATTGATTTGTCCCATTTCTCCAGCTTTCATAATTGTTCTCAGAGAAAATCCAGCCCTTTCCAGACGGGCAGTGACTGCAGCCAGCACCTCTCTCATTCCAATCACATACCTTTTTTTAGGCAGTACCTTGTATACAAAGAAACCATTGTACTTTCATTCCTGCCAAATGTGATACAGCTTACAGGAGACAAAGGAGTGGAATGGTTTTTTCTTTTAATAGATCTTGAACTTCCAAGTAAATATATGGAGGTTGCTCAAGCACGAACCTCTGAAAACTGAGCTTGGCGGCTTTGATGGTGGGAGCTCAAACAAACCAAACTCAGCAGGGCTCGCCTAGCAGTAATTGCAATAAACAACACACAAGAGCTCCCAAATATTGCTCAACCGATTACGGCGTTGGCGACCTGCCAGACTTCTGAAGGCCATTTTTGATGTGCACACAACAGTGCGGTTCACGCCTGCCCCATGGCTTGTGGGGCAGGATGGCCCAGCTGCTGCTTGGACTTTAGTAGCTCCTCTCTACCAGCAACGTGGGCTGCACATGAAGCTGCAGGAACCACCAGGTGAACCGCTGACATCTGTGAGTCACATTTGGTCTGTGTCTCCCCTGATGCTTAGGCTTAATGGGCTAAGAAATAATAGGTACACAAGCTGTGGAGAGCAGCACACATTGGAGTGCAAAAGTTGTGGCCAAAATAAACAAGACCAGCAGCACTTTCCATTCAGAGGAGTGCTACTCGTAACAACAGAGAACGTTTTTATTATCTATACAGCAAAATAATTTTGGCAGATTATGTCACTTGGAGAAGAAAACAGTTGGCATAGAGTCTGCTCCTGTTCCCGCTGAAGTCACTGTCAAAAACACAGTTACCTTCCTATGAACAGTGGCTTTTGCAAAGAGTAAGACTGTGTGTTCATTGCAGAAGAGCCCTGTAAAGTGCTTGGTGGGGTAATTCTTCACACAGGTGCAATTTCCCAAGTACATGGGAGCAACTCCCCAGTTGCCTCTACTCTTTGCTCTCCTTCACTGTCTTCCGCATTTAAATGCATAAAAAGGGCCTCTTCCTCATGCAGGGAAGTGTCCTGAGGAAAAACAAAAGCTGAGTTTTCTTTCAAGCTTGCCAATATGGGCAGTATCACTTTCTTGTAGTTATTACTGTGTCCAGCTCTGGGCCCCCCAGTACAAGAGGGATGTGAAGCTGCTGGAGAGAGTCCAGCGCAGGGCCACGAGGATGATCAGGGCCTGGAACATCTGCCCTATGAGGAGAGGCTGA
>JAWLRI010000039.1:2387801-2400657 GCA_034781795.1 Crypturellus tataupa
AGGTGGCCCTGCGTGTGCAGGGGGGTTGGACTAGATGACCTCTAGAGGTCCCTTCCAACCTTAGGCATTCTATGATGCTATAATTCTATGATTACTCCAGTGGACAAGAGACTAGGGGGAAATATTACCATCAAAAATACTGTACTGAATAAGAGAACCTCAACTGGAAGGTAGCAATGAAAAGACTAGGCAGTGAGAGTATCAAAAGTGCATGACAGAATGCTTTTTTTTTTTTTTTTTCAAAAAAGCAAATTGCTGCTTTTGGACATGTTCTGAGAGAATTTCAGTAAATCAATGACATGAAGCATGCCCCTTTTCACAGCTCAGGACTCAGGTAGGAGACCTTGGTGCATGGTGATGAGCACTTGGTCACAACTGCAGTCCCGCTGGATCCATGAGCATAACTCATGTAGTCTGTTTTATTCTGGGTCCCTTGGTTCAGAAAAGCTAGTGATAAACCAGGTGAGTCTAAAATCTAACATAATTGATAAAAATACCAAGGGCCACAATAATAAAAATAAATGATTAATCAGCATCAGTGGTCATAATAAATCATTATGGAGAAAAAATATTTCAACTATTTTTTTTGATGTGGGATGAGGCAAATGGAGCTAGATTTAAGAAGATGCAAATCCCTCACTATTGGATTGTTGAAAGAATACTGATATGCCAAAAAGCTTGTTTTTGCAAAACCACTAGGCTAGTGGTGGACTATGCTAGTTAGTTTATGCTTGGACTCTTGAAGGTCTTTTCCAACCATAATGATTCTAGGATTCCTGTTTTAGACTGGAGATTTACACAGCCTTAAGGCTTACTTAAGCTTTCACTGTTACTTAGAAGGTGTCCAATATAAGAAACATTAAATTAGCTGAATATTGTCACAGGTCTTCAAGTCCAATAAGCACTGCAAATAAGCTAAAAGCCAGCAAGAGGAAGAGATACAAAACCCCAACCTCAGGGTCAGGCTTCTCCAGTTGACAGCCAATGAGATAAATAGGGAAATTACTTATGCAAAGGACATTGCTGGAAATCACATCCTAACTCTACAGCCAGCTGAAGGCTTTTCAAGAGCAAGGAGATATTAAAAATTATGCCAGTATTATTAACCTGATTCACAGTCTCCAGATAAGTCCCCTCTAGCCAAGAAGACAGTATATCCAACAACAATATTTCTGCCTTTCCAAAGCTGAGGACAAGACACCTCTAATGTAGCCAAAAAGCAATAACATTCAGACATTCCTCCATAACTTAGATTGAACTTGCAGTGTCCACATGAAATACAAACCGAGTATTGTCAATATACTCTACCTTATATTTTATAATGATCTCCCCATCTGGCTATACTTTAAAGAACACAGACAGCAAAACTGACCTGTATTTCAGAGCCCTCAGAGACAAGTCCAAGCAGCCATCACTGGGAGAGTATTCCAGTACTCTGAAAGGACAGGAACCACTGGAGAGTAGCTTCAAAGAAAAAAATATCCCTGGCTGCTGAATCAACTGTCCATGATCACATATAACACTAGCTTCCAAGAAGTTGAACACTAGCAAAATAGCTTGGAGATTTGGACCTTAGATAAGCAAGAAACAATTTTCAGCTTCTCATGCATTATCTTTTCTCCAATGAAAGGCTGAATGACAGAATGGCACTTGAACCAATATCCTCCAAAATGGAAGAATCATTACTTTTCGCCAAAAAAAGAGACTTAATTTGGGCTGTTGCTGGTAAGCATTCCACAAAATGAGATGATTTCTTGAGGACTGGGTGAAATGTTCATGTGTTTTAAAGTATTTGGTGTTTTATCTTCAGTAAGCAATGTGTTAAAAATGACTGTACCTTACACTTGCTTTAAGTAACTGTGATGGAGAGAATTACAAGTGGTTATTCTCAGGGCATAAGAATGTTGGAGGCAGTTCCATCAAAAGCTGACCTGAACCCAGTGACTGTGCAGCAGCCCATGGAAACCCTGAGCTCCCCATCAAAAGAACAGAGAAAACTTGACGAAAGCCAACTGACCTTTTCCAAAAGGAACAATACCAAAGTGTTCAAACCACTTTATAGAAGGTAGCTTGGATTAATCAGAACAGAGAAAAGACTTCATATGGATAATAGTTTCCATCACACAGTGCTAAGGACAATAGTATGTCACAGCTTCAGTTACATGGCCTCTCTCCCTGATATGTGCAAAGTCCAACAAATGATCAAATTCCAAGATGCTCTTCAGCCATTTCCTCTCCAGGCTGTAATCCTTCCAAAAACTGAGAGGCAACAGGGTATGATGTAGAGTTCATGAGTCAAAAGTTTCCCCTATGAATGGATCATGGCTATTGATGAGCTACTTTCCTGGCTAGATGAGTAGCAGCCACATCAGTTTGTCAGTAGAGTCAGGCACTGGAAGAAATTGCCCAGAGAAACTATGAGATCTCAATACTTGGAGATTTTCAAGACTTAATTGGAAAAAGCTTGAGCTATCTGGTTTGGATTCAGCGTGGATCCACTTTTGATCAAAGATTCAGCAGATGACCTGTTGAGGTCCCTTCCAGCCTGAATCATTCAGTTCTGTGATTTGCACTCTTAACATTATTATTGTGCTAAAATTAGATGGATCTGCTATACTGCAACATTTTCCCAAAAGACCTTGACCACAGCATTAAGAGCAAGGAAGAAAAGTTTCCCTGTAATGAAGGAAGTGAAGGAAGTCAGATCATCCGGTAGGAGAAGACCTCAGAACCAACAGCCTCCATACCAGGAGTCAAAGCCTGTTGGCCTCACAAACTGTTCTGTACCGTAACACGGGTATAGAGCTTGTATTAAATCCAGAGGGCACCAGTTGCCATGTAGGAAATTTAAGTTATACACAATCTCCTACAAAGTACACTCCAACACCAAGGCCACAGGCTCCATCGGCTCCTTTAAAGTCTTCTCAGCAGATCAGGTGATCCTTTCAATTTCAAAACTGTCATTTTTGGTCTACTACTTGTTGCAAAGAAAGAAAGAAAGAAAGACCAAATGCTGTTTGTCTCCAAGGTCATCAACCTCCAAGACGGTGAGTCCTCTTGCCTCTCCCATCCAGTATGTGTCTAAGGAATCAAAACATGGACAATGTGGAATGGTGTGAAGGGAGAGAGAGATTCTGCATGCAAATCCACAAATACATGGCACGGAGAAACTGTAATGCTATTTGTAGTTGTGTTTGTGTGCTAACAAGCCTTGGGTTGTTTAATATCTCATTTTAGAATTTCTCTAGGCTTGATCCCTCCTTTAAAAAGAGACCACTGTTTTCTAAATGGCATTAAGGCTGTTTTTGAATACAGTAAGCTCATACAGCTGATTAGAAAATTTGAAAAGTTGATTGAAAGAGCAACAAGAAAACAAATCAACATTATCTCTGACTTCAGGAGTCCCGGTCAAAAGTTTAAAAATCCTGAACATCATTCTTTTTTTAAGTGATTTTAAAAAAATGGCTTATTCACAAAATTCTCATTCCAAAATATTTTACCACAAGCAGGAAAAGCAGAAACATTTTTGATGAAACACACTTTCTATTAAAGATAATATGAAAGAGATGAAAACTCTTTACAAAAAATATTAAATTTGACAAAGAAAACATTTTTTCATACCAACATATCAACACTTCCTTGGTGAGAATTCTTTGACTGTGTCTGGAAGTTACTTCTGATATACATGGCAAGAGGGGGAAGAATAAAGCTCTGGTGTGTATAGTATTGTCAGACGTATTGGAATAACCTCAAAGGTATATGAATGAAAATCCCAGTCAGACTGTCTCTACAGGAAACAGTCCATTCAAGGTCTGGATTTCTTTCAGAGAATTTGCTAGCAATATATGCTAGCAGTTATCAGTAAGCATTAAAAACAAGTCTTGCAGATATGTTACTGGCTATTTGTTAATGACTATTATAAAACTTCTTCCAGAGTCACTGGCTTCCTGTTTGACTTTCATGCAAATAAAACCCGTGAGACTCTGGGGCACTATAATGTTTCGTTTTTTGCAAAAGATGCAGGTTTATCACTCGGCTTCCAAAGGGCATTGCAACATGCATGGATCATGACAGTTATTTTCTGGCAATTTGAATTTAATGCGTGATAAGTTACTCTTTTCAGATATGATTGGGGATGAGTTTTCTTTGGTTTTACTTCTTAAGTTAATGTTTGGTTTGTCACCTGAAGGCTGGTTTGTTTGCCAGGTCCATTTGGAAATATGTGGAGTCCAAAATATTAAAGAATTCCTTAAGTCTGGGTTCGTTCCACTAGGAATGAGTGCTTCTGGAAGAAAGAAAGCCAGAGACTGGCAAGCCGTCCTGTGCTGCCTGCAGGATGAGGGGCCAGTGATACACTCAGACACTTGTGTGCTCTTGGATAAGCCACGTCAGGTAGAACTGCGTGTCGCCGACCTATGCACACGTGGGGTAAGTAAGGGATAAAGACACCCTTGTCATTGCCATTTACTATTAATGATTTGCTTGGCTGTGAAGTCAGGCTGCTGACTGCAACGTAGCAGCAGAGTCCACTCAGGATAGAGATGAGCTCCAAGAGTGGATGAGGATGGAGGGAGCAACCAGTGACTCAGAGGCAGTTTGCTTTCTGTCCTGTGTCTGGATGATACCTTGTCCCTATTTCTTAGTCCTTCTGTCTTCAAAATGCACGATCTACTTAAACAGGCTTTGAAGGGGAAAGGAGTTTATCGGAATTACCATGCCTAGATCAGACACTTGGACTATCATCCATTGTTTTTTTTAGGGTCTTAAATGACATAAGACTGATGATTTTAATTTTAGCATGATTTATATTCAAAGAAAAGTTCAGAATTGGGATAATTTACTTGATTTGCATATTTTATTGCATTTCAAGCCAACTCCATAAATGCATTATATTTGTGAGGTAAACTCTTACATTGTATTGTCCACTCTTTTATATGTGTCTGAAACACAGGTCATCTACCGCCACCACCTGCGACTTCTCGAACGCTTCCATCAGTGCTGCCTCCGTATAATCCTAAACATCTACTGGACTGGTTACGTGACTAATGTAGCTGTCCTTGAGCAGCACTGAGGCTGTGCTGCTGAGAACGCAGCTGCGCTGGGCAGGGCACATCTCCAGGACAGAAGGTCACCACCCTGTGCTCTTTGGTGAACTTGCCACCGGCTGCTGCAAGAGAGGAGCCCCAAAGAGGAGATAAAAGGACTCCCTGAAACAATACCTCATCTTTGGCCATAATGACTACCATCAATGGTCCGCTTTGGCCTCAAATCAGGAGATATGGAGATGCACCATCCATAACACTGCTGCCTCCTTTGAGAACACACGCAGAATCAGCCTTGAAGAGAAAAGACAACACAGAAAGAACGATGCCTCACCAGTACTGCCTAAGGAGACCTTCAGCTGTGCCTTTTGCAACTGGGTTTGCCTTTTCTGCATTGGTCTTTTTAGCCATCAGCGTGCACGCAGCAAACGTGGGTAAAGCCCTTCCCATATTTTCGTTCACAAAGCCTAGCCGTGATGATAAAACTTTTACCTCTTTTTCCCCTTCTGTTCTTCCTTTCTTGTTCTTCAGGGTGAGAAGACTGTATTTTTATGTTGATCCACTCTCATCTTCTCTTTGGTCTTTCTAAACAAACGCCTTTTGGATGTAGTCAGGTGTAATGTTAGACTTGTCAGCTTCCTCTAGCTGCAACCAAGAGCCATGATCAGTCAGACAATATACTTCAGCACTGCCCAAGCCTTATACCATTTACTCGTAATCTGTTTTGGTATCCATGCAGAAGAACAGTTAGTATTTTTCACAATTTTTTATTGAATGATGTTAATCTCCTTGTCTGACTGGTTATAGGTAACTACCAATCTGCTCTAAAAAGCCAAAAGATTTAGCCATGACACTTTTTCTACCCTTGCCCTGCATTTGTTGCCTAAGGGGAAGTGCTGCAATGCACCAGACCTAACATTTTATCTGGCAAAGGGTACCTCATGGCATCATATGAAACAAAAACTTTGTGAGAAGTAAACAACCATTTTATTTTGTCTTTACCTGTCATATCCCTTCCATTGTATCTCTTTCTAACTGATTACTTTCAATATATTTAGTTGTTCTTGGCACAGCTAGTCTTCTATAACTCGAGTTATCTGCTGCTGCCGCCTTTCTGTGCAACATCTCTTCTTCAAGCATATCTTTGCTGAGGTGAGAACTCTACTTTACATGAGCACTTGGTGTAGATTTATCTGGTGGCACAGTGATGTTTTCTATCTTGTCCTTGCTTTCTTTCTAGTAATTCTCACCAGTCTGTCTTTATGACCACCCACAAGCTGCGTGCAAGGTTGATTTCTTGTTTCCTTCACAGATAAAGAACTTCTTAATTTTTAGTGGCCTAGAGATGCATCTTATTTCAACTCAGAATGTGAAAATCCCTTCTCCACTCACTGTAACTACCCAAAAGGAAACTCCGTGTCTTTCAGGAAAGGTGACAAGCACACACAGAGCACACTTGAGTAAACATACCACAGTTGACTTGCAGTTTCAATAGCCTTAAAAAAATCAACCCAATGAGCAGAATCAAGCAGCCTTTGCAGGATGAGTCATCTGGCAGCCGGCAGCACTTGATTGTATTTACCACAATGTGAGCAAAGCACTTGCTGTGAAGCTTCAGATAAGGCTGGGTTGCATGTGGCTACCTCTGGGCCAGACCTGGCCTCTGCATCATTTGCTACTGTATCATCTCATTCACCTCTTGTCTTTGGAAATTCTATTAATCCTTGAAGCACCACAGAAAGTACAAAAGGCTCTCATTACATATTGGTGAGTGTATTTCCTTAAGAAGGTTCTTGGCGTCTCTTGGAAGTAAATGAATCACTGGCTTCTCTGGCTGCTGCATAACTACTTATTGTTTTATTGAACAAGAGAGTAAAAAGTCACATAAAACCTTGCATACTATAAATGGCCAGGGTATAATTCAGACCTGCCCATGTGCGGATTAATTTATGCATTGGTCTTTTTGGAAAAAATGTCAACTGAATAAATATAGCTTAGACTGAGCACTTGAACCACGAATGACTTTTTTTTTGGTTAAATTCCATTCACCTTTTTTTTTTCTCTCTTTTTTTGGCTTGTGAGTTTTCTGAGTGTAGAATAAAACCATTTGCTGAAAAGAGGAAGGAGAGTTAGGAGTATAGAAAAAGCACATACCTTTTCCAAAGTCATTAAAAGCAACTTTTTGGCACTTTCCATATACGGCATATAAAGCTTTATGAGCCTAGTCTTTAATCTCTAGGTTCTCTATCTGATTTATATGTTTACTTAAGGTATTGTGTGTTTTTTCCTAATTAAGAGCACAGTCAGGTTTCTTAAAAATCATATGTAGGAGACTTTTTTACATCATCAGAATGGCTTGAATTTCAAGAACTGCAAGCTACTTCTTCAGTATCCTCAGAGACCCAGTTGCACTTGTATTTTTTAGAAAAGCCCTATTTTTGTTTCTTTCACAGAGGTATATGTGCCCTACAGCTTGTCATTGATTTTCCCTGAGCCTCTCCCAGGGCCTGATCCCCTAAGCACCGGCTATGAGACGCTGAGCGTCCTCAGCCCCCATCAATGTCCGTGAGAGGCCGCTGAGAGGTGCGGAGTACCTTCAACCCCTTGTGAAGCTAATGCAAATAGCAGGCGCTCAGCATTTCTCCAGAGGGTGACAGAGAGATGGGAAAAATGTGGGAAAAAGTGCTATTGGAGATCCCAAAGGAAAGAAAACATGATGAGGTTCTCCCCACCTCCTGTTCCCCCACAATTCCTCTTCCTACCAAAGCACCAGGGAACCTTGTGTTCCAGAAGAGGCTGAGCCCAATGGAGAGCAATCTCACTGCCCATCCCGACCATCTCTGGCACTCAGGGATTTCTGCATCCATAATTCAGTGGAGAAACTGGGACCCAGAAAACCAACCTGCCCCTAGAATGGGCATTTTAAAGAAAAATGATTAGAGAAGCAGAGAGGTGGGCCTCATGCTGTCAGACAGGAGAATTGCCCTCCTTGCACCCATTCGCAGGTTGCATCTGCAGTTGCTTAGCTGACGGGGCGCGGGGTTCCCCACTCAACAGCTTCTGGGAAAATGCCCAGGGCCTGTAGAAGTTTTTAGAGTGAGAGCTATACCTACCCACTTCTAGAGGGCCAGAGAAAAAGTGAAGGGGAAGCTGACTGTTGGTTAAATGGTCCCATCTACCAATGCAACAGCCATGATGTTTCAAGAAGCTGTGAGTATCTCCAAAGCACTCCTAGATCAGTATGCAGTCCACAGACAGCACATTTCATGGAGATACTTGGCATTCCTCAGTTTAACCACTGATATGCTACGCTAGCAAGGCAGACAGGTTGCCTCTGTACAGAGGTGTCGACTTTGGAGAAAGAAGTAAAGAGGTAGGAGAAATTATGGTAATCATAAGCACATTACGTGTGCTTATCAGCTTGTTGGAAATGAGGAAGAAATAGCAGTGCCAGATATGAAATGATCTTTTTAGGCCCACAGCTTTGCATCTGTGTCAGATTTCTATAGCCAGCTTTACAATAGCATGTGCAAAGCATAGTGGGGTAAAAGTCTTTACAGAAATACTTGTTAAAAAGAGGTAGTAGGAACCAAGTCATAATTATGTGCCATTTCCAGATAAGATAACTGTGTGCTCTCTCTATATATACATAGCATAGATGAAGAGCCTAATATAGCTTATGTGCTGCTTGTGTCCCATTAGAGTGACAAAAGTTCATGCATCTCTGCATGGTGCTGTGCCACATACATGCCACAAGGAGTTCTGCAGTATGCAAAATTGGAGTTGCAGATATATGAAGAATGGACTCAAGGCTAGACATAAAAGAAGCTGCATGTTGCCAAACCTGCATAGGAACTGAGCTCTAAACTGAGCTTGTTTCTCCATACAAAGATTAGTTTTGCTGTTAGCATAGAATAACTCAGTTGGGAAAACCTGTTTGCTGCCTGATCACTGTTTTTCTGTATGGAAAGGCTATTGAAATCCTTTGTAATAAGTGTTAGAGATGCACAAGGTGAAACTCATGGCCCTAACTGTAAATATCTACATTGCAGACTATTGAATTTACTGGTAACTAGCTACTTCAGGGTGCAGATATATCACTGTTTTAAGCTGGATATGGATAGTGCTATTGAAATGATCCTCCACATTGCCGCCATTCTGCAAGCTCTGGTTTGCACAGCAGAATCATCTCAGAGTGCGCACACTGGATACCTTTTGGATGAGACTGAACCAAGAATGGTCTCCCAAAGAGCAGTAAATGTGCTCCAAATGCTAATGGGCATTCAATCCAGAGGAGAAGACTAGAGCAAGTCCAAAACGAACCCCCTGAATACATACAGTGTGGATGGGAGGTCTGCAGCACCAACCATTTTACACTACAGAGCTGCTTCTACTGCTCCACACAGTGCCTGAAGCAGACACAGCTTTAGATCCATTTTACAGTCAGTGGAGAGAAACTGGTAGAGTATGAGTCATTTGACCTATTTTAAATATGTGCTCTAGGGTGAGATGGATTATATCCTGGAAGTGTCTCCCACTTCACTGACTGTAAAGGGAATTCAGCTGTCAAGCTCAGATACGAGTGGCTAACATGTGTCTCGCCCTTCCACCTGCAGGCTCTGGAGGAAGGAAGTCTCCATGAAGCTTGCAAAAGGGGTGCCAATGTCATGTGCGTGGGATCCCTTTCTTTTCACTGCAGATCTTGAGGTAACTAAGATGCTCTTTTGCAATATATTTCTTACAGGGTCCTTTGCCTAGTGTGTGTGTGTACATGCGTATATGTGAAAAGGACTGCATGGCTTTTCCTGTGATCTATATAGAAGAGTACTGCGATAATGCCAATGTGCAATGATCACTTTCTGTAGAGCCAGTAGAGGCAGAAAATGGCCCTTCGTCCTGCCTGCTCTCTGTGCCTTACCTGAACCAAGCCAACAGTGTGTCTCCTGTACTTGCAGGTATTTTCAGATGTGGTTGGCAATCCTAGGGTTATTTGGTTCTCTGGAAGGAAATTCTTCAGTGGAATGTTTGCTTTTGTGGAGTTTCCTTTTCTCCAGACCTCTGTCTTCATTTCTGAGGTATTGGCTCTGCTAAGATACTGCCAGTCTTTTAAATCAGGGCAGGTATATGTTGAGCTCTGTCAAGTGAGAATGACAATATTCCCTATTCATGATGCATATACAAAGGAGTGGGAAAGTCAGGCCCCCACCAGGGTCTCAGCTGAAGCCAGCACAAAGAGTAACACTGTCTACCAAAGTCTTTTTCTACCTTTGATGCAGTTCTGAGTCAGGAAACCTACTTAGCCTTTCCACCTCCTTAGAAATACGTATTTCAGCTTTCTCGTGCCACACCTGAAATGCTACCACTTTCATAACCCTGCAATGTTCTTAGCAATGCTGCTATTGGTGAAAAGCACAGAATTTCATTGTGAAGGTTGTGGAGTCTCCTCTGGAGATCTTCAAGACCTGCTTGGATGCTGCCCTGTGCCACGTGCTCTAGGTGGCCCTGCGTGTGCAGGGGGGTTGGACTAGATGACCTCTAGAGGTCCCTTCCAATCTTAGGCATTCTGTGATTCTATGATTCTATGATAATTTCTCACTGAGATTCAAATTTCTCTTTCTAATTTTATCTCAGGAAACAGTTTGTCCTCCATAGAATCCCAAGAAATCATTCACGGGTTTCCATGTTTATTTATAAAAAAGATTGACTCCATTCAGTCTTTCTCATTTCCTGCAAAGATTGTAACTTCATTCAACAATTTTGAATGTCAGCTCGCTCCTGAACAGCTTGGAGCACTTCTGAGTTACACAGATTGCCTCTGAAGGTGTCTGCTGAATGTGACTTTAGACAGTAGCAAGTACAGTGGGAAAAGAAAGAAATTAGATTTATTCTTCATAACATTTGGCTTAATCAGCCATGGTGCAACACACAGCAGATGAAACTGGGCGAGATGGTGGAGAAATTTCTTATTTTTATGAATGAATAGTATTGCCTACAGATTAAACCTAAGGAGGTGCATCTGAGGGAAGCAGATACCAAGCTCAGGATGGCATGGTGGGAAGGAGTGACTTCAGTTTTAGTAATAATAAAAATGTTATTGTTTCCCTACTCATAGAACAGAAAAATGCCTCATTTTCTTCAGGAATAATATACTCTTTTCATTGGGGTACATGACTCAGGCTTCTTCCTCAAGGTTTATTCCCTTGCAAACCAAGTGATTGCATCTCCTCTCATTATCCTTTTAGTGACAGAATATCAATCATCGCAAGTGCAGAAAACACATCTCAGTGCAGCTGAATTCATTCAGAGAACAACTGGCTTAGATCTGCTCCTACTATTAAGGGAGGAATGCTTTTATTTGTATTACATACGATGATTAGTTACGATTATCTCTTTGGAGCTTTAAATAAACAGAGACTTTAGTGACTGATTAAAGAAATAATGAGCTCTAAGTTATTTGTTTCATGTGAGCGGAATTTAAGGAAATTCCGGATATGACCCAAACTCCAAGGAGACACTGTCCTCCCCCTTTACAGGGCATGTATGCAGTTTTTTCAAGACTTAGTTGGTCACTTTTAGGTGGTGTAAATCAACAGGGGTTTGGAGGCACCAGTGGAGCAATGCTATTTTCCACAAAATGAGGATCTAGCTCTGCTTTTCTACTCTACCCATAAAAATTTGGTTTGCAAATGACCTATTATCATGACCAGCATACTGTGACTCAAAATGGACACAACAGTGCATGCACAATGATTTTTATTCCACCTTGTGAAGTGTTTTGGCTCTCCTGAGTAGTAATCTTTATGATGAAGCTTCACTGTTTTGTGGTGCCAGAATATTTTCCCCATACCCTTCATAGTTTTGTCATCTGAGTCTCCATAGAGTAACCAGCTTTGGATGAGCAGAGGTAGTCAGAGGTTTCTCCACCACTAACCTAACCTGCAGCAGAAAGGAGATATTTGATGAAGATCAGAAAGACACTAGCATGGTAAAGGAGCAGCAGTGGTATGCTTGCAGTCTAGGTAGACTCAATAGCAAGGCCGGGGTCATCAGACCAAACCAACTTAAAAAAAAAAAGGAACTGAAGAAGTATGACAAGCACTTCCCCAAAGATTAGCTACTCGTGTTTTTGCTGTAAAAGAAGAAAGAAAGCTTCAGTCTCTCTGACAAAGCCATAAATAGATCATCAGAAGCAAGCAAACCTCAGAAACCTTGACCTGCCTGAGACATCAAGAATTTCCATGTGAACGAGCGCACTAACAGAATTCCCTGGCATTATCTCACATTTCCTCAGAAATCTCTCAAGAGTCCCTCAGTGCATAAGAAACAAAGTAGTCATAAATCTCATATAAAATATCTCCTGGGGAAAAATAATGTGGAAGGTACCTGGTATGTGCAACAGCATGGTGTGGTGGCATGCCAAGAAGTAGGGGAAGAGAGACAAAGCTTACTTAATACAAGGCCACTCAGTTCCTCTGTGCAGAAGCAGTCCATGTAAACATACCATTCTGTAGCTGAAAGAGGATCTTTGTCCCATTCTGGAGGTTTCCCAGAATCATATAGAGACTGAGAAATAGTAAAGAGGAGAAATTCTCCATGCTTTTCTATACATTAAGAATTTACACTGGACCTTATTTTGGACGACAAGTTGACCATGAGGCAGCAGTGTGCCCTTGTGGCCAAGAAGACCAAGGGGATCCTGGGGTGCATTAAGAGGAGCGTCTCCAGCAGGTCGAGGGCGGTGATCCTGCCCCTCTACTCAGCCCTGGTGAGGCCACATCTGGAGCACTGTGTCCAGTTCTGGGCCCCCCAGTACA
>JAWLRI010000039.1:2400757-2424919 GCA_034781795.1 Crypturellus tataupa
GTCCAGCGCAGGGCCACGAGGATGATCAGGGGCCTGGAACATCTGTCCTATGAGGAGAGGCTGAGGGAGCTGGGTCTGTTCAGCCTAAAGAAGAGAAGGCTGAGAGGGGACCTGATTAGTGTGTATAAATAGCTTAAGGGAGGCAGTGAGGAGGATGAGGCCAGTCTCTTTTCAGTGGTGGCCACTGATAGGACTAGAGGAAACAGCCACAAACTGAAGCACCAAAAGTTACACCAGAACTTAAGGAAAAATTTCTTAACAGAGATGGAGACAGAGCCCTGGAACAGGTTGCCAAGAGAAGTTGTGGAGTCTCCTTCCCTGGAGATCTTCAAAACCCACTTGGACGCAATTTTGTGCCCCGTGCTCTAGGTGACCCTGCGTGTGCAGGAGAGTTGGACTGGATGATCTCTACAGTTCCCTTCCAACCTTGAAGATTCTATGATTCCATGATATTTTTAGAATAGGGAGAAATATCCACTCAGCAACTGTCTGCAGAGTCTGAAGACGATACTGTCTCCCCACTCCACCACCTCCTGGGCACCTTCTGTGTTACAGCTGCTCTTGGGGAGGTTGCATCTTGACCTGCAGAATCAGTGGGATGAAACACATGGGCACTGCTGCTGTTTCTGCAGAGAGGGTCCAGCTTGGTGTGACATCAGAGGACCGGCTCCCATGGAACTTCCTGACGTATAGTCTGTACAGCAAGCCTCCAGACAGCAACCCGTTAATCAGCCAGTCTTAAGCCTGCCATAACTGTTTTAACAGTGAAGCATTGCTTGATTTGTGCTGAGCGCATGAGACGAAGAAGGTATCAGGTGATACTAGAGGAAACATATGCTGGGTAACTCAGTTTCCATTAATACTGAAAGATCGCATAAATATGTATTGGCTAAAACACTGGCAATATGAGGAAACCTCACATAGTACAAATTCTTTATACTTCTCCTTTACAATAGTCAAAGGATAACATTTTCACAAATGCCAAGGCAACTTTTGAGTATAGGTCAAGACTTATTTTCATGGCATGCATAAGAATAGCTAAACTCTAACTCTTCATCTCAAAGATTTTCAAATCTCTTAGGAATCCAGTGGAAATTAGTCACTTGGGAAAACTGGAGTTCAACCTTTAAGTCACGTAGATATTTTCAAAATGCTCACCCAGCTCTTGATCTTTAAAATGCATACAAATCTCATTCCTTTGCTATGTGTTTTGGACACCAGGGATATCAGGGTAACAGCTGGGGAATTCAGCATCTATTTTTGTCTTTTTAGTCAAGCTTGTGTTCGCATGAGCATTGCTAAGGAGATTTAGCTGACAGAATTTTGTCTATTCAAGTATTATTGGGGCACAGGTTCTTGGAAAAGTTTAAGTTGATGTATTTCTATATAATTAAAAGGAAAAAAAAAAGATTTTTCCAAGGAAAACCAGTTCTTTTCAGAGTTCACAGACCCACAGAAAGAAACTTAGGGCTTCTAAGGAAAGCAGCTACAATTTGACATTCTGAGTGGCAGAACAGGACAGGTCATTTTTTGCTGGAGCAAGTACAGAAGGATGGGAAGCAGCCTTGAGACAGCGAAGAGTCCTGAAGCAGTTGACTGCTGCTAGGGAGATGAGAAGGTCCTGGTGGCTCTTGATTGGGGTCATTGCATCCACACTGGTACAGGATACGAGTATCCTTACTGTGTGTTAGTGGGGGCAATTCAGAGCTCCAAGCTGGCATCAAGGTGCTGGTCTGCAACCTTTGACAAGAAATATAGCATTAATAGGAGAGTCAGAGGTACGGAGGTCAAGAGCATTTTGTCCTTCTCTCCACTTTATTGCAATGAGTAGTTTCCTTGGCCAAGCAAGAGCAGTAATGTTCAAATCAGAGCAAAGTGGGAAGAGCACAATGTAATCAAAAGCAATACTTTTCCAATGAGAAGAAAAGAAATATCATTATCAAAAATGAAGTATGTAGAACAGCCCTTGAACAATATTGAATTGAAAGATTGAACAGCATTCAATTTACTTTCAGATTCCTTTAACCTAAGAGGAAAGGACCAACAGGGATAGTTAAAACTCTTCTTTCAAATAGAGGATGTAAAGTGAAAAAAAAAAAAACCACGATTTACAACAACTCTTGTGGAAAATGATCCTATGCAGTGCAATGAAATATTCCCATGCACTCTTAAATTTGATCTAAAAAAAAATGCATGCCAATTCTCTGCTTTTAGACTGCAAAAGTGAAATTCAGACACACAGTAGCCCTTTATATGAGATGTAACTCTTTCTGCCTTCATGTAGTGTCCCATTCCATGAAGCAAACTCACTGTAAGTAATTTTCTCTTCTCCAGTAAAATATTTCTTGTCATAGATTATAGATGCACACCTTCCTTAACAACGCTTTTACTTTTTTTTTGGTTGGCAAAAGATAACAGCAGTTATCTCTGCCTATCCAATGGCACGAATGAACATATTTATGGTTTATACAGCAGCATAATTGGGTCTGCATCTCCTGAAGAACACTGTAATCACACACTGATAACTCACCATACTACTAGCATGAGTCCAAACAAAAACAAAAAGTCGAGTCTCTCTGATTGATAGCTGGAGGTTCCGTTCTTGTCTTCTCATTTTTTTTGTAGAGTACAGTGATTCAGCATTCAGAATGAAAATTCTGAAAGACAAATGAAAAGCTACCCTTTAGCAATAAAAACGGTACCTCTACACCTTTCTCTTAACTTTTCAGGAATAAAGAATTATGCAGAGAGAATTGATGGCACGTGCCTATAAGCACCAGCACTGCTATGGGCAAGGAAGGAGTTGACTGGAGACCAACTGAATGGAAGAGCGGGAAAATCTTTTTCTTGATTCTACTCTGTCTGAGGAGGAGATTGGAGGCTGGCAAAAGCAGGAGGAGAGGCTGGAGTGAGCCACGAAGGAGGGAGAGAGCAGGGGAAAGGGGGCCTGGCAGAAAGAGTGGGGTGAAGAGCAGACAGAAACCAGAGAATGGGAAATGGGAGGATTTTCATGTCTCCTGGTGACACACCAGCACAGTTCATGAGAAAGGCAAGCTTTTGATAAGGAAAATATTTTATTTTCATTGTTAACTTAAACATTTGCAGACCCCTGAGATCAGAGAAATGCTTTGGGATGCAGTCACACACACAGCCAGCCATCACATTAAAGGCAGGACTAAGCACAACAATATTACCCCAGTATTATTTTAGCCATAAGCAAGCAGAGTGATCACCATACTGTGGGCTAGGGGATTACAGATGAGATCAAGAGGTGGACTCATAAGACCATCTTGTTCTTGAAAATGGTCTCTCACCCTGAGAGAGCTTGAATACATCTGTGGGATAGCAGACCCCGCAGACCTCTCTGGTATAACTCCACCAGATGTGAGGGCCCATGCGCAGCATCTGGTGTGACACAACTACAAAACTAAATGAACCAACATTATATGAAAATCCACATCACACATTGCTTGCGGTAAGTGAAAGCAGAGTACTGCAAGGGAGGTGCAACATCAAAAAGTAGGCTGCCAAAAAGTGTAATCTTCCGTCAGGAAATTTATTGCCTTGAGGCCTCTGCACTCTTCCTTGGGAGTATTTACCACGTGAAGTTATTTGCTCGCAGTAGAGAGCATGGGTCTAGTGCTGCTGCCTGCTGCACATAGTGAGCCGGGCCCAAGGTGCTCAGAGGTAGCTGGTAGGCAGGAGGCAAGGCAGAGGGACCTGTTCCCCGCACCACATCTGCATGCCTGGGTATGGGGAAATTCCGAAGCCAGCTGCCTCAGTAGAGCTTTTCTTGCTTCAGCTTATCTTTAAAGACTACCTCTCTACATCTCCAAAATGGCCTGGTCTTGCAAAAGGGGAACATGGCCCTGTGCTTTGTGCCTGCAACCTGACTATGGGCGCAAATGTGGGGCTTGGTGGGACAAGCCTCCTGTTTTCCGTCCCCAATCCTGCCCCTCCAAACAAAGGGTGCTTGTCCAAGGAGAAGGAAAAGCAGACCCCTCTCCAGCTGAGGACCAGCTCCAGGTGGCTCAGAAATGCTAGCAGCACATACCCTCGCTTCTGTCTTTCTCATTTCTGTTTTTACTAAACTTGCACACACACACACACACACACACAAAAGCTATTTTTAACCTCCGAAAATAAGTTTGTAGGGAATTTTTTCCTATTGGCTAAAAGTGGAGGTAAAATGACTTCATATATTGACTAAGGTTTGGCTCCAAACATGTTGAAATATTTGTGTGAGGTTTGTGTATTGGGACCCAGCAGAGTGCAGTGCAAGTTGATGCAAGTGATACACTGGTTGCCACGATACAGTAAATGTTGAGATCTGTCGATTGGCCCAAACATGCCTCAATGCACAAAGCACTTCTTATACCCGGCACCGAGCAGCGAAGCTTCACGGTAATGAAGGCAGAGATTTCATTTAGCTCATTTCAGTTTGTGGACCCCAAAACTTTTTCCAGTGGAGGTGTGAACTGCCTTAGAAATGTCACGTGCACAGGCTGCCGTGTAGCGTATATGAACTTGCCTTTCTTCATCAGTTTTTACACACTTCCTAGAAGCCCTTGGCTCCCAGGCTGAAAAAACACAGATTTAAGTTGCATGCAGTGTTTCAGCTTTTATAGGCTTTCTCTTTACTTCCCTGACCATGCTTGACCTAAGCAAACGTGGCTCACACTTAAGCTCCGAAAGAAGAGATCCTCTTTGTTTCTCCTCCCAATTTCAGTAGATATGGGATATGTCTGCTGTGCCGCAGACCTGCTCTGCGGTCATGAAGCTGATATTAGCCATGGTGCCTGTGCCCATGGTACCAGCAACGGCTGACTGGCAGAGTTGAGACCCACCAATGTCAACTGCATGGTGACGTTGGCCATCTCGTGGCCAACAGGCTTCAATGATGAGCTATTTCAGCATGAGAGTGCAAGGCCAGAGGAGGCTGGTAGGTCACTTCAGAAAGGTGGGTGCCTCCAGAGCTATGTGCATGCAATACACATAGTTAGCCTATGTCCCTTTGCTCCTTTTGACTAAAGCACACAGGCTGCCAGGCTGGTCCTGTAGTGTAGGAGTATGGGAATGGGGCTGGGAGTAAACAATATTCACTGTTTTCTCCTTCCCAGCTGCTCCCCCACGAAATCATATAGAATCACAGAATGGTTGAGGTTGGAAGGGATCTCTAGAGATCTTCTAGTCCAACCCCCCTGCTCCAGAAGGGACACCTGGAGTTTGTGGTCCAAGGTCGCATCCAGGCAGGTTTTGAAGATCTTCAAAGAAGGAGACTCCAGCATATATATATATATATATATATACACATATATATATACATACACACACACATATATATAAATAGGATATATATACACGCATCCATATATATATATCCATATATATATATACATATCTTCTCAGGTGGCCAAGGCCTCATGTACAACTTTGCTTCTCTTCAGGAGAACTTTCACCAGTTTGGGAAGGGTTTTGCCAAGGAAGGAGTAAATATGGAGCAGGGACTTTGTGGATTTGAGCTATAAAAGTGAGAGCTGGAGAAGCCAAGACTTAATTAAAAAAAAAAAAAAAAAAAAAACAAGTGGTCAGACCCCAGCACCTGGTTCCTTCCTCTCTGTACCTCTGGCTGAGCCTCTGTCTTCAATCTTGATGCTCCCACCATGCGAAACCTCACGCTATCGCGTGCCTGGAGGCGAGGGCACTGAGGGGCCAGAATGCTCGTGATATCCTGCGTTCATCAGGGCCAAGTCAGCTCTAGGTCAGGCCAAGCTGCAAGGGTTGGGAGCCAACTTTCTACTCATGACCCCATACACTGTGCTGTGCTCAGCTCTTGCTCCCAAACCTCTGTAATATACAGAGAACCTGCTTACAGAACATGCTCTCTTTGAGGCAAGCTGGAAATTTCAAACTTTGAAATGCAGAATAGGTCACTCCATACAATTCCTCTACTTGTGCAGGTATATTCAGAGCTGGTGCCAGCATACACATATTTCCAGATACAGCCTATATTCCTATCTTGTGAAAATTCAGACAGTTCTTGTCTACCCCCTGAAGACTTGAGATTTGTCTTTTCCATATACGCTTTAATGTCCAGTCTAGGAGCAGTTTAAATACCCAAAGGAGCGGGGTTAAAACAAGCTGAACGATCCCCAGAGCAGTCTTAAAAATGGATTTCCTGTTCCTCAGGTGGGGGGAGTCCTTTCCCCACAGCTGGACCAATGAATTGGGCACCTTCTTTCTTCCTCTCTCTCCTCTTTTCCCCATTAGCCAGAATGTAATAAGGCACCACAGGCATCAGGCATGGTTTAAATAACCATTTTTACCCCTGCTGGATGTGCACATCTGTATAAGGTATAGGGATATTTTTCCTTACTCTCTTTTCTGTTTCAATTTATCAGCCTCACTCAGAGGTTTGCTGGTGAATACAAAAGCCTCAGACTGGAGAGAGCTGAAGCTAATTTTCTTGTTCTGTTTGAATAAATGG
This sequence comes from Crypturellus tataupa, assembly GCA_034781795.1. Taxonomy (NCBI): domain Eukaryota; kingdom Metazoa; phylum Chordata; class Aves; order Tinamiformes; family Tinamidae; genus Crypturellus; species Crypturellus tataupa. The sequence continues at coordinate 2,407,245 of JAWLRI010000039.1, forward strand.
TTGTTGGCTCTTACAGGAATAGGTTAGCCTTCTCATGTGGTTGTAATCTCCTTAACTCCTAGCCACAGAGCTCCTAATGCCTGTTGTATAAATAATCAGCCTTTCATACACGGCTGTGTTTTTCCCTGTTTAATTCTTTTTAATAGATCTATCTCTAAAAGTGTTGACCCTTAGAAAGTCTCATTGTAAATATGCTTTTTTGAATACCTTTGCTCTTTTTGTTCAGGTAGTTTTCACTGCTCGGCTACACACCTCAGCACCAGAGAGGAAAGGAAGGCCCCAGCTTTCCGGAAAAAAAAATGTATTTTTCTTGCCCTGAAGCCCCAGAAGTGCCTGGCCACTTGCCCTGAGGTAGCCAAGGGAATGGTTTGGGAACAGGATCCCAGTTTGGCTCCAGCGTCCATGCAGCTTGGAGACATCACCTCCCAGCACTCCGTTCCTCCATCTGTCTGCTGCACCTCGCTGGTGCACGGTGCAATACAGGATAAGATCCCCAGCATCACTCTGGAAACCATTGCTGAAGTCCAAGCAAAATTCTTCTCCACAGATGGGTAGATGCTGAACTTCAAATCTCTGGGCAGGATAGGAAGTTGTCATGTAGAGGTCAAACTGAATTTGCAACCTATCATGACATCCTCCTGCCACAGCAAACTGAGCACAGTGGCTATTTGCATTAAACCGGTCAACACCCAAGATATTTCTGCCTACTGTCAGGGTTCATCTCTTTCAAGAGCTGAAACAAGTTCATTGCTCCATTTCATGCATTTCTATAAATTTGCAAGGCTAGTTTTTCTCTCTGCCTGGAGTAAGGGCTCCAGAAAGGAAAGTGTCAAGCCCTAAGGATGGAGGCTCCTGGTCCACGTGTCAGGTCATGCTGTTGTCAGAGCAGGTGGTCGCAGCACCCCTCATCTCTGGGAGCGTGGAGAGCACTTGACAGCACTTTCAGTCACACATTAGGGCAGCTCAGGGGCTTCAACTGCCACAAAATTACCACATAAACCACATTTGAGGTTAAAATGTCACTCTCAAAAGACAATCACAATCTCAAAGACAACCTCAACAGTCTGCCAGGACTTTTTGTAGATGATTTGTTTATAAGTAAATGCTACCTGAGGACACAGGCCTGCTGGTGGGTTTTGGATTCCCAGTCAATATAACATTTTCTATTGAGACATCAGCATTTTTCTGCACAAATCCATAAACTTGACATAGAGCTGGAGTATCTCTGGAGATGTCTACTACAACTGACACTGTAACAAACATTGTCTCTGTTTGGAGAGGCAAAGATGATACCTGGAAGTATAAAATGAAGCTCTTATTATATTTATTTCTTATCAGTTATGATATGGATATTAAGAGGATGTGCAATATTCTGCTTTTGAAGATGACTGCCTCTGACCTATTTCTTCTTTTGATTTATGGCATAGTATTAACCTGAATTTACCCAGTCTGCACGTTACCAAGAATCAGCTTTCTGGGGAAAGAGTTGAACGAGGAGGCATCTCCTACGTAGGTCTCATTTGTCAGAGGCTGGATCTGCTGGGCACCCTTTGGAAGTGGAGAAATGTGAAGTACAGAATTCACTAACTGCAGATGTTGCCATGCTGAGGTTTAGGTGAAAGCTGGGAAACACGTTTTGAGAATGATGGTTTGCGATTTAAACACCTAAGGGACTTAGAGTAAAATTTTGGTATTTAAGTTCTTCCATGGATCTAACATCTAGCAACTTAAGGATGTAAATACAGAACAGCTATTAACTATATTTAACTATTAGTTTTAGTGTTGTTAACCAGTTAGGTATAACAAAACCTCTCATTTTATGGAGATGTATCTTAGGGATAAAATTTAGTACCAGAGATCAAAAATAGAGCATGAGGAAAGACAATGGCTACCCACCCCTCTCCTTTTCTCTATATCATTCTGTCAAGCATGAACTGGTGAGACATTTCCAGTTACTTACCACAGTTTCTCAGATATAAACATTCTTGTCTCCAAACACTTCAACCTTCCCACAGCACTACAACCTAAGCCACAACAATGAAAAGTGTAAGGATTTTGCAAGTTGAATACCATACAGGTTGCTCAGCAGGTAAAAGACTCATAGCAGAAGATAAACTCATCAAAATAAACTTTAAAGGACAAAATACTGCTCCTTTTAGTATTTTATTTAACTTTAAGGTTTCAGGTTAACTGACTTTCCTTCCAACGTATGGATCAACAGTTTGACTTTGCTAGATGCACAGCTCTGTTCCCCTGTGCCCTAAAAGCATATTGTTTATACGACATAATCAGCAAAAGAAAATGATCTTGTTTACAGAGGGTCCAGTTCCCACAAAACATCCACACCCTTCCTCGCTCATGAATTATGGATGTCTGGGTCTGCGCTCTACCAGAAACTTGGCTGGGCTGTGTAAAACCGTTTTCTGGAGAGTGTGTTTTATTTTGAATGAAGCAAGCAGGCAAGAGGCCAATGGGATTAAAAGGGATTCTTTATTTAAGACAACTCACAAAACACAGCAGCTCCTGACCATTTTGTTAGTCTCCTCTGTTTCTCCGCAGATCCCTTCTTCTGGTGCTCTCAAGGATGGGCCACATCTCCCCCATTTCTCCTCCACTCACAGTGCCAGTCCCATCCAAAATGAGAAGAAGGAAACTGCTGGCAGCCCAAGCCATAAAAATCACTGAATCATCCAGCATGATTAAGGTAAATCCATCTCTCTGCTCCCTCAACTTATGAGAAATAATTACTACAGATACAATTCAGAAATGCGATGAAGCTTTAATTCTCTGAAATCATAAAAAACAGAGAGTTCTGAAACAAAGAACTCTTAGATTCTCTGATGGTAAATACTTCATATCTATCTAAAATTACATCGGATCCATGCTTCCGTGTGGGCTGAGGTGCTCTAACAGTGTGAAGAATTGTCTTTCTTGACCCATCACAACAAGATCTCCTTTGCCTTTCTCAAGAAAATCTACACATGCAATTTCACGTAGACACTAAGTCACTGTAATTTCTCATGATGGACTCTCTCTAGTACAAAATCAGAGTAGATGTTTGTGCAAATCTGAGAGGAGAAGTATAGGCCTCCATTGTGGAAGGATGCTAACCTGACAACAACAATCAAATAAATCTCAAATAACATGAAAAATACTTTGCTGAACATTGTGTGAAATGTTTTGTGTGGTTACGAAATCAAAAGCTGGCAAATCAAAGGCCTTTAGCAAAGGCCTCCCACAGGAGAAATTAAGTCCATGACTCAGCATCCCACCCTGACCGGCGTTTCAACACAAGTAGTCCGTCTACTGCAGCTCCTGCCCTGCGTTCGTCAGCAAATCTGACATGAGCTCAATTTGACCAACAAATGCCCCAAATGTAGGGGATGGTGCCATGGAGTTTGGCATCGGGCTGGAGCAACCACAGCTGCTGTGGCCCCATGGCTTCCTCACTGCATGGGGGGCCCCTCAAGGCAGCCGCTGTCTTCCTGCCCTCCAAAAAGCACAGAAATGACTCTCCCAGACTGATATCCAATTCCTTCCTTGGGATATCTGAATTCCACCTCTTTAATCACCACTCTTCCTCTCTTACTTTGTCTTGCCATGTTCTGTGCTTATCAGTTCACTCAGCTCAAGGACTTCGAGCTTTACCAGTTGTCAGCACCTTCGCCGCTGGCCCTCCGGCGGGCATGGGGCCGTGGGAACCCCCACCAGCCTCAAACCAAAGCTTCCCCCACCAGGGGCAGCCAGGGAGTCCTATATGGGGACATCTTATACTTAAAACGAGAGAGAAGGAAGAAGAAAACGAGCAAGACCCAGTTGGCAGCCACGACACGGCGTGGAGGAGCACGCGGGTTCGAGAGAACGCTTCTCTGTGCGCTCTCCAAGATTTGTTTTGGAAAGATGCCAGGCAGAGCGCCACAGAGCTAAGTGGAAGTAGCAAGTCTGTTGGGGACATCTTTAAACCTGGCTGGCTTCCCATGGGTTTTTACAGGGACAGAGAGATAAGGCTCCTCACAGATTACTTTTCTTGTTGTAGTTAAATCTTGTAGTCTTTGTTCCCAATAGCTCCGTAGGTGTTTATTCAAGAACACATGTTAAAGAAGTACCTATGTCATTGACACAACAGCAGTAACATTAAAAAAAAAAAATCATGACATTTGCCATTTTCAAATCACCTCCAGGCAGGATATCCAGTCAGACATTACCACAGTCCAACTAACCCGATAAGAGGAGGGACAACAGTTAACATTCAAAATAGACAGCCCTCCTCCCTCTCCCTTGCTTGAAAAGAGAAAATAATGAGAGTGGGATTATAAATTTGTTATCACATCTATTAATAATCAGCCTAAAGACACAGAAAGGAGACCTTTTGACTAAAGAGAAATTAATAAGGAATAGTTTAGGGAGATCTGCTCAGAATAGATTAGAATTGTCTTTGAAAATATTTCCCCCTCCCTATAAGATGCCTTGAATCACAATATCATCTGAGGAAAAAAATACTGCAGTCTGCCAAAAATGCATCAGAAGAAAATTAATATAGAGAGGAAAGGCTGAGGAGAGACGGTGATCCAAAGGTTACAGGCTTAATGTTCAGAATTTCTCTAGTCTAGCCTTTGTCCTACTAGCATAAGGCACTGAGTTAAAATAAAATATGCATCTCTCCTATTTCTGCTTGCAGATATTACTGAATTATATGTAATAATTTATTCCCTACATTACGTACTTCTTTGGCCCTTAAGGGAAATAATATTGAGAGAACCACTGTTTTGAGGAAAAAAGAAAAAAGCTGCATTCTGCAGTATGGGCTCCAAGAGAGTCACGTCTCAGACTTCTGCTATTTCTGCTCTGAGTGACTGAGGAAAACTATTTGTCTCAGAATGCAAGACAGAAGAGCCAGCCTGGAACTTGAAGTTAATAATGTCTCAAATAAGAGGAATGAAGGGAAGAAGGCACTTCTGAAAATGAGTAAGTGGAAACATACAAATGTATCAAAGGCCATTACCAACAATTGCAGTGAAAATTGGAAGTCAAGGGTGCTCAGAGCTTCAAGCCAACGTGAAATGGAGCCAGAGAGGGAGAGGAAGAGGAGATTAAACTTCTTTCTTTAGCAAATTGCATTCTAGAGAGGTATAAATATCCGTAGACAGACACACTCAAGAAAAGGCAGCAGACAAGAGGAAAATGACAACCTACCCAAGAAGCCAAGCAGTAAGTCATACTGATGAAGTTACACACTTCCTCAGTATGGTGCCACTTGCTGCATATCCTGTTTCCTTCTGGTTGGTTAAGTACGTGTGTATGTATAGATATATATATATGTATACATACACAGACGTATGGATCCAAAAAAAAAAAAAAAAAAAGAGGGAGACACAGAATTCCCTAATGCCTTCTATACTTCAGCAAAAATAAAGGAAACAGAAGAAAAGCACATCGGTTTCAAGGACACACACTAAATCAGCTTGCGTAAAGAATGAATAATTGTAAGGCTCTCTTGCTGAAAAAAAAATCCCTGTGCATGATAAAGCTTCCTAGCTTAACACTCTCACTGATAGAGGGCTCCTTACCTTAGCTCTCATGTGCAGTAAAGCCCATCACAGTCAGTCTTGTAATCACACCACTTAAGTTATTGCGTCCTTTCCAAGCATGGTGCAACCAGGAGAGTAAAGCGTTCCTGCCTGTAATATCTTAGCAGCCAGGGTGGTGTTACACAGAACTCAAATAGTGTAGGAAAAACTTACGACTCTCGCGATGATGTCAAGGCTGTCAGACTCTTCCTAGACATTGCTGGCTGCAAGGACAAGCAGGTTACGAAGGCAGCCTGATCCCAGCATCACTGGTTCCCCATAACCGGAGAGTCTGGAGGCAACTTTAAGACCAAACCATGCTGAAGCATGCTCCCTGGTTGAGCTCCCCAAGGCCAGTAAAGGCATACCCACTGCTCCTGAAACAATAGTAGTTTTTTATGATTTAATTTATGTATATGGGACAGGGTTACCAGTCTATTAGTAAAAATGTATTTCAAGACACATATCAGTTTACACAATCATAAACAAAACCTTTAGTGTGAAACAGCAGCAAATTCCCTCCAGAGCAAAGGCTCAAAGCAGAAGTATTTTTCCTATGAATGCCATTTAATGAGATAAGACTTAACCGAAAGTGAAATTGTAGAGCAAGAAGAAGATCCTAAGTAATAATTTGTGCGTGAATTAAAAAAAAAAAAAAAAAAAAAAAAAAAAAGTTTAAATGGATGGGAAGCAATCATTAACTTGAAGAAGGGAAGGTAGACCACAATTAACTTTTGTTGTGTGATATTCTGTGTCTTTTCCTGTGTCTGTGGAATTTAACACATATTATCACTCAAAATGTGATGGCTCTGTTTTAGCAGAGCATTCAAGAAAGTCTTTCCCCTTCCATCTGCTCTCCAAGATACTGTGGTAACACAAACCATTCCTTTCTCTGTCTGTCTGTCTGCACTACTCCTCATTATTAATTGTATTTCCCAAGGTTTAAGAATGTCTTCAGTAACCTTGGGAAATCTTATTTCCAAATTCAAAATGTGGTTTCTTCCTGATCCTTCTTACATTCCCCTCTTTAAAATGAAAGGCTCCCATTCATAGTTACCCTTTCTTTCCTCCTCTTTTGCCAGTTTTCAGTCCAATATGCTCATTGTCCTTCTATTCCATGACTTCAGACCTTAGACATTTTAACCAACAGTGGAGAATGTTGTCAAATGCTTTCTGAAAAACGGAGTCTATAATATCCTTTCCCCTTCCTTACCAGGGCAGTAATTTCCTCAAAGAATTCCAACAAATTAGTTAGGCATGATCTCCTTTCCCTGAATTGATGTTAGCTGTCTTTAATCAAGCTCTGCTTTTCCAAGTGTTCCCTATTTGATTCCTTAAAGGAGTTTCAGAGTCGTTCCCCCGTCAATGAAGTCAGACTGCCAAGCCTGAATTTTCCCAGTGTCTAGGAAAGGAGTCTTCCTTTTTCCCTTAAGGAAAAATGAGAAGTAGATCTTGAGTAATTTCAAATCGACTCCCACCTGGAGACATTTCTTCCCCCGGATTTTTAGGCACAATATTTCTTGTCAAGAAAGGGGACGTGCTAAGAAGATGAGAGCAGAGAGAGAAACACACTATTACAAACAACCATTCTGAATCGCTGGGTTGCCTAGTTTGAGAGCCTGGGACCTAACAGTAACATGCATTTTTAATGAAGTGGATTATGTGGATCTACGTGGATTCCGTTTACATTCAGTTCCTCCCATAGCCGGGCAGAGCCAGATATCAGCTTGGAGTGCTGTTCCTAAAGCCTCCTTACGGAACTTGCTGTCAAACGTGTGTCTGATGTGGTTTCATAACCACACGAGTCTCTCCCTCCACCACATCTAGAAGAGGGACTGCAGTCGTGTCGACATCATTTATTTGCTGTGATGTCCCTTGCTCTCTGTGGACATTTGCAGGGGTAGCTGGTGGTCTCACCAGTGCCCTGCAAACCAGTTGAGCGAGGCAAGGAGAGGCTGGGGCCCAGAGCACAGTTGAGACACATCCGTGGCCCCTGCAGAGCTGCCTCGTGAGCCTTGCATGAACTCACTGTACCCACTACTGCCATGCCTGAATTCAGTTTCTACCATTGGTTAAAAAAATAAAAAAAAGGAAATACAAGAACACCAAAGAAGAAAAAATCCAAGAGACTGTAGGAAGCTATGTCTCTTGTGAAGTATAAGATCCACTCCAAGTCATGGCAATAGGCATGTCACCTTATATTTCACATTTTGAAACAAGTTTGGATGGTATGCTCAGTGCATTCCTTGGCTTCCTGTCTCTGAAAATGATATTGTATTGATTTAGGATTAGCAATAAGAATTTCTTGTACAGTTAGGTTTCTGTCCAGAGTATACAGACTGAAGATTACTTGGATTCCCATCATTTCTAAAATAGATTGGTAACATAATCTATTTTAATCTGTGTGTAAACATAGGCTGTTCCAAGGACAATTATTTATTGCTCAAAAGGAAAGGAAATTCTGTTGGCTGCACCTTTCACAAATAGACAAACATGCTTTTGAAAAGAAAACAAGAACCATCTGAACAAGACTCATGAATAATTTTAGACAACGTATTTTTAAAATATACTAAAAATCACATAGTCCTCAATAGGCCCAAAACACTGTTTCTGTATGTTCCAGAGAACAATTATTCACCTACTACTTTTTTTTCCTTTGTGTTTTGCCTTGCCACCCAGCACCAACAATCAAGCATCAAACTCCTGAACAGCAGCTCTAGGGCTGCTAAGTCTAGTCTCTCATCGTCCTAGGCAAAGACACCAAGGCCTGCCTTTTCCTAAACTGCCTCCTAACGCCAGGCAGGTTATTTCCTCCTGTTATTCTCCAAAAAGACTATTCAGAACTTCATCTTTCTGCTGCTCTAATATTCTTTTTTTTCCCCCTATTTTCAGACTGCACATTTTCATGACCCATTCATACTGATTTGTCCTCGTGGAAAATTTTTCCTTTGGTTTAAGTATTTCCTTTCTTCTCACATCTCTTCTCCTACTTATGCCTTCTTTCTCTTTATGTTACTTTTTCCTTTCTTGTTTTTCTCCTTCTCAAAATACATGAAAGTCCTACTCAAAATATAGGTATGGATTTTGATACAATTACCACTAGCAGAGAATATAGTCCTTAGTATATCTGTGAAAACCATCCATCACAAAGATGTATGCTTTGGACGGTCTGTACTTAATTCCAGACATCCTGAGCGCTGACACAACGTTGAGGGTATTTGAACCCTCTAGAAATCAGGATGTTGACAATTTTTTTTGCAGCCTGTTTCCAGGCAAAAGTCCTGTCTCAATCATGAAAGATTGTCTACAAATATGTTGATGGAGCAGGCCCTGAACCTGTTATGCTCTGATGAAAGGCTGAGCCACAGTTAACTGACCTTAACCTGAGGCAGATGTCAGCAAAATATCACTTTAAAAATCAGTGGAAGGGATTAAGATTAGCATCTGGGACATGCCAGGGGAGTAAGTACCAGAAGGTATGAACCACCCCAGCTCGGCTGCTGGGGAATAAGCCAAGGTTACCGCATGGAGCCTGAGGTGCCCACGCTGAGGTGGGCAGCTCTCCGGACAGCGCAGGGGTGAAGGGCGCACAGGGGCAGGGGCACAGTGCCCCCTGCACCAGCCAATGCCTTGTGGCATTGACTTAGATGAGTGTATGTGAAGGTGCATGCAAGGATGGTCAACTTTTTTTCTTGATTTTGGAGGGAGGGGGGATTTCTTTCTTACAACATGTAAGGAGAAGTGAGGATATGATCCAATGTTTCTGGAGAAATTGAAATTTCATCTCAAAACGTTAGTGATTTTTCCCTCTTTGGACCAGCACTACCTTTCTTTCAGGTTAAACAGAACTCAGCAGGACACCGCATGCATCTTTGTACAAGTGCCTGATAAAGGTGTCAAGACTGTAGCATGTAGCATGTACGTTCAAGAGGGAAATAAGTGTTTCAGCTCTACAAGCCCAAACCACTGGACTCTGCTCCCCATCCCATTTTTGGTATCCATAAACTCACTGGAAATATATAATGTATGATCCTAGTTTCACGCAGCAGTCAGAAAACCTTCTCCTCCATTTTTTACCATGATTTTAAAAACATCTGATATGTACTATCTGGATAAGCAGCAGCTTTTCACTGCAGGGGCTGCACGGTGTTCCCAGGACCCTGTGCAGCGCAGGAACCCGATAGCTGAGCAGACCCTCTTCCCTAACATTTCAGTCCTATGACAGCCCAAACACTCAGCCGTAGCTCCATTATTAAATATGATCCCAGCTCAGAGAGGGCTCCCAGATCTTCTCCAGAAACAGTAAAACATTCCTTTTAAAAAGCAAGGAATGCTAATGTTTTGATGGACCATTAAAAGACACATTCTACTGCTACAATTTTATTATTTGCCTGTGTTACTAAGACCTACAGCAGCTTCTTCCTTTTTTCAGGTCTGACATTTTTAAATACATTTCTCATTGACTTTACATTACTGCACTTGGAAAATGTATCCTTGGAAAATTCATATCTGGTGTCTTATTAAGATCCACATTCACTCTCAGCTAAACATTGTGATTCAGTTAGTTTGAAATGGTTTGATTTTACCTTGGAAACAGACCTTCAGCTAAAGATGTGCCTCCTTTTCCAAAGCCTTCTCAAAGCCTGCTTGTTTTGGCCACCTTTCTGACTCCGACTGCTAGGCTGGCCCTCAGCAGGCCACCCCACGTCGTCCGCTCTTCTCCCCTAGAAGGACTCCACGTGCAAGTGGGGTTGTGAGGAGAGGAACCCGCTTGGGTGTTTTGGCTCCCATTGTGCCGCTCGTCCTGACTCAGCATCCTGGCAGAGGAACGTGACCGTGGCTGCCACCGTCACCGACCCAGCTGGCAAGCTCTCATCTGCGGTTATTTCCCTTTGGTCTCTTCAAAGTGCACAGACCCCCTCTCCCTGGGGTCGGCCAGATGGAGGTTAGCAGAAGTCTCCTTTGTACTGCATGCCCGTTGCAATAGGCCTTCTGGAAGAAAACCAAAGAGAAGGGAACTGTAAGCACCCCACGGGTCTCCTGTGATGGGCTCAGAAATCCCAGGGTCACACGCCTGCCTTAATGAAAGTCGTTTTGTAGCTGACAGACATGTGGATAGTAAGTGCTCACAATGTTTTTTGCCCTGTGAACAGGAATCCTTTGTTATCTATATCTAGCTTTTACCTCCATGTATATTGAGGAAAAAGTCACTGGTGCTGTCCACTGAAGTCATCTGAATTTTTTCCATGGCCAGTCAACTCTCAGTGTTATTCTCAATAGACTAATATAGAACACATGTAAAATTGACTGTAAGAACACATTTTGCATATTTAGCTTTGAAAAATGAAGTTAAGATGAAGAATGAACATCAAGGGAAAAAAAAAGAAGAAGAAAGGATGTCTGGGATTTTTTTAGCAGGGCACAGCTCATCTGCAACCTGCATGTGCTGCTCCCAGGTGATCGAGACCTGACTGTGTTTCAGTTGCAAATGTGGCTCCCTTCATTTCTGCTTTAAACCCCGGGCGAGCCGGAGCTCCCTGGGCTCGCCTACATCTTTTTCTCATTGCAGAACTTGGCACTCTGCAGCACAAATCGCAACCCTTGCTCAAGAAACTGCACGAGTAACGAAGACAGGGGCTTTCTGGATCCTGCCTGAGATGCGTTAGCAAAACTGTGGGGCACTTCCCTCAGCACCTACCTGGGCTGCTCCTGGCGTGGCCCGAGCTGTCGGGTTTTCCCTTTCCAGAGCACCAGATGAAAGCAACATTTAAAGATGCAGTTTCCATTCCATGCTCGCGTTTGGCAGGTAATGGCCGATGCTTAGGTGGAGAGAAATCTTCCCTCCCCTCCTGTTTTGACCTCTTTACCTCAGATTCGCTCCACATCTGGTGCTCTTAGCCCGTGCCTCTGCCTCCTCTGTCCCCTTTCTTCTCTTTGTTTCTCTCTCTTTATAACTTATCCCCCTCTCATGTTACCATCTTTCAAAAACGTAATGGCGTGGACCTAACATGATGTTTCCTGCTATCATTCTCTTCTCACCTCCTCACCTGTGGTCCTGGTTTCAGAGGGGAAGTGCTCTGGGATACGGACTTCCAGCCACCTCCTCTCCCTGCCTGAGAGAGGATACTGCAGTCCCGGCTGATCTTTAAGCTGATAAACCCGACTATCATCATGATAACAAGTAGCAACTTATCTCCTCAACTCCTCAGTTCCTGTATGTGTTGAGTATGCAAGCTGTCATTTCCAACAAAACTGTGTTTGGCTTCCTTAGGAATCATCTAGCTAGCATCAGGAAAATGGGATTTCATTTATAGCTTTGCACGCCCTCCATTCAAGGGACAGAAATCATCTCATCCGACTTGCATTGCTGATCTAGCACTAAGTGAATTATGAATTTAAGCAATAGGAATTGATTTTTTATGAATGGTTTGGAGACTGAAGAGATTTGTGAATGATTTTGCATAACAATCAAAAACAAGGAAGTCACAAACCGCTCCCAAACATTGCACAAGTTGAAAAAGTGCTGAACTTCATCCAATATATTATTCATTGCGAATTGTTCACACAGCTGTGCTCTACATACAGGGAAGTTCAGGGGGTCTAATAATCCCTCTTCATGCAGAATATTTTGTTACATGGGGAAAACTGTAATTCAGAGGATGCTCGGTTTTTACGGTTTTGTAATGAACTAAGAAATTGTTTGATTCTGGGGAAAATACACTTTTTATTAGGGAAAATACACTTTTTCACTGCAATGAATTACCTCAGAATAATTTTTTGAATAGAAATGGTCAGAATGCTTACCTTTAAAAATCAACATTGGTCCAACAATTGCTATACAAGTCTAAATGGAAAGTGTACAGGAAAATGTGTTTATCCCAAAGACTGTGTGGTAACTATTGGTAAAAGTCACTTCTTTAGAAGCAGCCACCACAACTCCATCTGTTTTAGCTAAAATAACTGTCCAAGTGACCCCAATTTCAACTTTATGAGGCTCATATTAATAGGGAATCTGAAGAAAATGAGCCAGAGTTTAGCTTCATGTCACTACTCACATTTTCAAGCTCTTTATCAAGTATCTCTTAAAAGTGTCCTGTATGCTAGAGCTCTGAATGCCTGTCTTTAAGTGATGGACTCGTCTTTAAAGAAACAGATCCACTTAATGTGTTCAGCAACAAACATGAGCCTATTGGTGCATATGAACTAACATGTCACGCCGTGATTGATGTTTCCCTATTACTCTGCCAAAGTACATTAAGTTAAGCTCCTTTTCATCTCCACAAATAGTAGAGACTACAGATGGCCCTCATTTGTAATCCCTAGGAGCTAGCACACCCCAACGCTGGGAGAGGGTGCTGGTACCCACTGCCTGCCTGAAACGGATTAGGGAGATTTCTGCACGGAGCGGTGGTATGCGAATAAAGTCACATAACCCGTTCTAATGGGGAGGAAGGAGTGCTGACAGTGGCTACGAGCGCTGACAAACGGCACAGATGCAATGCTCTCCAGGGAAACTCCTGCATTTGGCAGAGAATATTTTAGTGGGGTGCACGATGCGCTCTTGTGCACGCTCCCTGTCACCGGGCGCTGGGAGCAATGCTGACAGCCCTATGTGCAGCACGGGCAGCAGCCTGGTCCACCCCAAGGCCACCAGCTTCAGCTGCAGTCAGGATTCCCCTGTGCACCGGAGAGATCAAGTTCCTGGGCGACACGCACCAAAAGGCACCTGGTGACCGCTGGGCACCTTTAGCAGTAACTTCTTCTTGGCAGTCTTTATCTAAGGAGCTTGGAAGTGACCAGGCATCTGCATTTTCAGACCATATAGAACAAATCCTCTTGGTCCGTGTGCTCAGCCTGCTTGCTGGGGGTTCCTGCCACAGAGGCCCTGGCTGCAGCCACCACAGGGGCCATGGGCTGGTGGCCCTGGGACAGGGCAGCTCTGCTGTTACCTGCACCAGGGTGACAGAAATCGCTTTTGCTTCTCCCGGAAGGCTCAGCAGCAAAGACACTGTCTTGTCATCCTTGGAGCGCAGTCTTGCCGGGTGGGCAGGACCTGCTCTCGAGTCTTGAGCCTGCCAGTGCTTTTGTGGGGAGACAGGGATGTAGATCTTCCTTTCCTATTGATGTTTTACCTCACATGAAAACTATTTCCATCCATATAAAGAGACTGTGTTGTAACACAGATGTTCTTCACTTGGTACATATTACCAAAGTGAATTTATGTCATTTCATTTAAACAAAAATATACTCAGAAAAAGGAGAAAAAAAACAGCGAGCAAGTCATCATGACTGCAGTTTCGCAAGGGGCAGTTGTGGGAAAGGGGATCCGCTTTGGACTCCGTGGTTGCTGGGACACTGAGCGGGTAGTGCGGAGCTGGGCGCATCAGCGCTCGGCCAGACGGGAAGGAGCCGGCACCCGGACAGCTCCAGAGGCAGCGAGTGTCCATCCAGGCACCTCCACCTGCCTGAGCAAAGTGAAAGCCCCGCGGCACGCATGGGAGCGCTGCCTTTAGCCAGGGGAGTGAAGCTGGCACTGCTCCGGCCTCAGAAATTGCACGGACACAACTGTCTCCTTGGGGGACCCTGCCTGTGCCCCAGGACCGGGGCTTTGCAGCTCTGCGTCTTTGAGCCGCCCCGGAGGCAGGAGACCTGTCTCCAAACACTTGTTTCATCACGCTGCCAGTATTCCTCTCAGGTGTTTGTCGTGCCTTCCTTGCCTCCCTCTCCTGCTTGTCAGACCTAGCTGCACTGCTCCAGTTTGGGGTGTTACACCCTATATATTGACAGATCTCTACCAAGTTCAATTAATCCAGTTCCTTTTCCGTTTTCTCCAAAGAACCAAGTGTCATCTCTGAGCTGACTGCCTTTTACTTTGACATGAAGCTTGTTTAATATCATGCCTTTTTCTCATTTACAGCATGCTATTTAGAATAATCATGAAAACATGATGCGAGGCGAAGATAAATGCGTTCGGGAGGTAATGAATATCCAACATCAGAATATGCAAGCGATGACACAACCGTGTAATTATGTATGCAAAGTATCCAAGTGCGGGTTATTGACAGTATGTTGTATTTGTGCACACAAAAACGTGCTTCCTTCTCTTCTCTGAAAAGGTTACGGGTTTACTTGTGCATGTGCTTTGCAAAATAAAAAAGACTTCTGAAATGGAATTCATTACTCCGGAATGGTCTGTATTTCTAGGGCAGCTGGAAAGGTAGTAAAAGCAGAATCACTCACTTCTCTTAAAATTTAAGTTTTGCAAATACTTGGATGTTTCACATCTACAGAAAGAATGTTCCCTTTCGGATACAAATAGCTTGATCCTGCAGCCACTCCATAACCATATGGAATGAAATTGAAAACAAAAGTCATTTTTGTGTCTGCTGTCTGTCTTCATTTAAAAGGTGGAGCTGAGTGAACTTTTTTGTTAACTTTCTCATGAGCGTTCCTGCGACTAAGATTTTATCTGCAACGGAGTCAAACAGTTGTGGCCTTTCACAGGAGTCACAGTCGCTATCGATGTGGGAACGTTCACTTTCTGGGTTTTAAGGGCTTGGCATCTATCTGGGTGGAGAAACAAATGTTTTGAGCTCTCATTCAGCAAAGACATATAGGTATTTTATCACTGGGAAGGACTGGACCCTTTGGAGAGGAAATGCCCAGTAAGGAAACAGGACCTGTGGTCTGAGGTGAATTTAATGTGCCTTGTAAAGAACCTTGAAGGAAGATAGGAGATTGTTTTCACATGGGAGATTTCTTTTTATAGGAATACTTTCTATCTTATTAATTCATCCGTTTTCTATCTATATTAATTCACTTTATTTATAATACACGTTAGGAGAAAAAAGGATGGAAATTTTCTCCAGTATTTCTTTCTGTTACACAGGAGATATAATGCTGTTTTCTTCATCAGAAACAATATCACAAAAAGAGGTTCTGTTTTCTAGTTTCTCTTCTCCAACGCGTTATCTATCACCATGCAGCACAGTCGTTTGTGACAGGGAGACCCGGTTGCATCCTGGAAGATGGCTCAGCCAAGGAGGAAAAACCAAATGACAGAAACTCTTATGAAGTAGCTCAGGGGCATGTAGAGGACAGACTTACTGGGCTAGTAAGTGGTTTGCCATAAACCGAAGCAAATTTTTTCTCATCGTATTTTTTTTCTTCTATGAGAACCTGAAAAGAAATATAATATCTTCTTTTTATTTATTTTTTTTATTCATTATGTGTTCCTGGAGAAAGTAAATTTACATTTACAAACAACGTTTTAAAGAAAAATAGAGACAAGTAGCTCACTAGAAATAAATATTGTAGCTCTATTAACAAAATAATTTTTTCCCTCATTTTTTCTCTCTCCAGAAATCCATTTGGATTCAATGTACTTAAACAGAGTCCACATATTTTCTCTCCCAAATCTTTATTTATAGCTCTCAAATACTGAGAGGAACCCACGGTTTCTCATCTTATCCAACATGCCTGTTCCACCAGGCTCAGGGCCTCTTCCCAGAGCCTAGCAGGGCTAGGGGGATTCACACTCCTTTGGGTCCCAGAACATTATTCCCTCTTGGATCACCTGCTCAGAGGGAGCTTCCCGCAGGAGCAAGACGAGCTGTGCATGGTGCGCCAGGACACCCCGCGCGTTGTGAATCGATGCAGGAAATATTGTCAGCTACGTGTGAGTGATACATCCCAGCCCTTCTCATGACTCACATCTTTAACCTAACCCTCCTCTTCTTTTTTTTTTTTTAATTCCAGAAATTGGTGATGACTAGAGCAAACCAAATCTGGTCATTAACCAAAACATATTTGTTGTAAACTATCATTTGTTAACAGGTGTTAATTCATTTTCTCGGATGAGGTGGAGTTAGGGGTCATTTCTTTAGTTGCTGGGATCACAATGCTGAAGTTGCAGCTCCGTTCAGCATCGAGGGGCTGTAAAGCAGGGGCTGCGGTCCCTGCACTCCCGCAGCTGCTCCTCATACCACAAACTCACCCTTCTCGCATGCCCTTCTCATACACGTGCCCTTGCCTTGCACCCTCAGATGCATCTCACCCACTCCGTCACATCTCACCCTCCTTGCACGCTCGTGCACGTGCTCCCATTTGCACGCACACCCTTGCACGCCGTGCCTTGCACACTCACGCACGTTGCGCACGCACATCTTGCACGCTGATGCAGACACGGCTGGCCACCCTTCAGCCCCGCGTGCGCACAGCCCCCTGCACGCGTGCGCGCACACATCTTGCACGCACGCACGCACGCACACCTCTCGCGCCAGCGTAAGCACAACCATCTGCGGCAGCCGCGGCCGCGGCCCAGCTCCCGCGCGCCGGGGCGAGCTCGCGCCTCCGCGCAGCGCTGCCTGCGCTCAGCGGGCCTTTCCCTGCACCCACAAGGGAAAGAGACGCCCGTGAAACGACTGACCTGGAATCTCCCACAGATCTCCTCGCTGGCACGTCAGGAGATGCTGCTGTCTGACAGAGAAACCTAATTAGTTTCTTTTCATCCATCAAGCTCTGTTAATGAAGCATGGCAGGCATTCTCTCTCCCCACCACTAAGATAAAGTTTGATTTGTTTAACTGACGTGCATTTTGCTGTATGAGTCACAGTCAACCCAAACAGGAAAAAAGATTTAATTATTGACCATGTGCCCATCCCCAATAAATCAGGAAATGAAAGTGGAAGCAGAACCCTCTCAGTTCAGCATGAGGCCATGTCCTCTTTGGCATGCAAAAGGAGCCATGCACAACTGCTAGGAGCCCGACTGTTTTCAGGATACTGCATCTGCCTCCTGACTTGTTCCCCGGAATACAGACTGACAGGTACCGTGTACTGAGCTGTAGCTTCCTATCCGTGTGGCCAGTGTCCTAGATCAGAGTAAAAAACACAAACCGTGGAGAAGCGGTTAAAGCTCCGATAATTGCTACAGCCCTGTATTTTCTAGCAGCAATGAAATCAGCCCATAGCGCTTGTATGGAAAGAATTAGGCCGCACCACTGTCCATTGTTCTGCATCATTACCAGGAAACGATTAGGTCTCGTGTATTAACCCTGCAAAAGAGAAGGGATGCATTTTGTTTTTAAAGTGTATTAAAGAAAGGAGA
>JAWLRI010000039.1:2425019-2478461 GCA_034781795.1 Crypturellus tataupa
ACGATTAGGTCTCGTGTATTAACCCTGCAAAAGAGAAGGGATGCATTTTGTTTTTAAAGTGTATTAAAGAAAGGAGAAAGTAAATCCCCTCTGATCTGCTAAATTGGTACTGTACACATTCATCGGGAAAGAAAAGACAGGCTGAAGAGCATCACGAGCTGCGTGCTGGCCTGGAGCGCGGGAGCGCGTTAGAGCTTTGCAAGAAGGCCCAAGCTGAGCCAGCTCACCTGGCGAGCTTGCACGCGTGGCCAAGCTTGCACGTGTGGCCAAGCTCGCACGTGCGACCAACACGCTCTTTCGACACCTCCTCTCTCCCTTGCAGATGCTGCTGCCACCCTCCTTGCTGTGACAGGGTGCCAATAGGCGCACGTTGAACCAGTGGCACTTAAAAACGCTGAGAGCGTTCGCTGTGCCACCGGCGAGCACAGGCCTATGTAGGGGGGCTTCTGCATTTCTCCTCTTGCCTTATTTGGTTTCCCATGGGTGAGTTTACTCTTGCAAGCTCACTCTCTCACTCACTCTCTAAATACATGCCTGCACGTACCCTATATGTATATGTAGACCGAAACATAACTCGTTCATGTAGCATACTTGTGGTACCATTGGCTTATTTCCCTGGATTAAAAGGCCATGTAAAAGATGCCCATATATGCATGTATATTCATGCAATGCCTTGGCCAATTATTTGCTGGGCTGGATTTGATTTCCTGCTGGTGAAATTAGGTGACGCCAACTTAAACCCACTGTGCAGAGGCCTGGGAAACTAAACGCCCCAGATCAAGGAGCAGGAAGGAGTAAACTCTCTGCTTACAAGGGTTCACCAGGGCTTAAACGAGACGAGCTGGAAGGGAGAAGCCCAATAAAGCATCAGTGAGAAAAATCTCATGAATCTTTGCCCAGACTCCAAAAAGACTAACTGTGGAGTAGGTTGCTTTTCCACGTGTACCTGAAGTATGTATTCAGGGAGCATCACAGCTTCTCCCAAAGTAATCACAGCACTGTGGCTTGGCGGAGAGACCTGCCATGTCTAAGTTGCTGCCCCGTCAGAGCCAACCTACCCGTCTCTTGCCAGATACCTGCCCTACTGACAGTGCCACATCACTGTCAATAGCAGCCCCTCGAGTCCTCCTGTTTTTTTAATTAGAAGCAGATCACGAAAGTTGTCTCAGGGATGTATCCCATTTTGTTTCCACAAAGTCTCCCCCTTCCCCCCCCTCTCACTTTACCCAAAGCTCACTTATCTGCTGGCCCCTGACCCCCCTCTCTGCACATCTCAGACACAAGCACTCCCTGTCTCTCACATTTAAAAGGAAAAGACATTTCGGGGAAAAAAAAAAAAAAAAAAGTTAAAATCCCAAATTCGGTTGTAACTGATGAAGAAATCCCAACTGGCCGAGCCAGTAGCTCGTGCTCCTTGGTGGCTGGTAGCAGTTTGTAGCAGCCCCACAGTGCTCCCAACTCCGAGCTTTTCTCCTCTGTGCTCCGTCAGCAGCTGCCAACAGCGACCTGCTGCCCTTTCAAGGCTCTTAGTCCTCGGTATGTGCATATGCATGTGCATTTATATGCATATATGCGTGCGGGGACCTTGGGAGGAAAGAGAATGCCCTCTGCCTGCAAGGACAAAGAAGCATCACACGAAGACCCCTGATGATCATTAAATAAATGAATGGGGGGCATTGCTGGGTGCAGTGCCTAAGCTCACGTACGTCGTGAACGAAGGGCTCACACACCACGGATGGAGTTCCCCTTCGCGGGCATGGCCAAGCTCTGCTGTCGCTGAGGCTCAGCTGCCAGGAGCCTTCCAGCAAAGCTCTGGCTGCACCCAGGTCTGGAACCAACCTGCTGGACAGAGCTCAGCTAAGCCGGGACTTTTTTTAGCAACCTCCTAGCAGAAACCACATGACTATGACAATTCTGACCTTTTAATCACTGGAAAGTAACTTTTTTTTTTTTTTCCTTTTCCCAGTTATATTTTCTAATGTCTTTTCAGATTGGCTCGAGGTCAACAAACTTGCCCGAATTCATTGTTTCCTTTAAAAATACTTGTTCTATATAGCAATATCAGCCTTAACTTGTTTCCATTTTCACAGAGCCATCTTTATAATTAACAACAACTTTAAATCAAGAGAGCACTTGTTTAACATTTCAACACTTCTTTTTTTTTTATCCAAAGTGATTCACACAGAGAGTTTTCCTGGAAAAGGTACCTTCTGGGCCTGTAATCCCCCAGGCATGTGTTTCATCTTCCAGTATTGAACTGGTGTGGACACATGGAAAGAAAATCTTATCTTGTTGAATAATACCCTTTCCAGGAAAGAAAACAATAATGATTTGGCACCCCTCCAGCTATTAATGCCTCGTGAGTAACTAACTCCTCAATATGCACAGTTTTCACCCCTCTTCTTCAGTACAGGAACAAAAAGTCCCAGGCACAGGAGGTCGGAACCAGGAAACCATTTGCCAAGCTTTTCAAGCACCACATGATCGTGACTGTCATAGGTGTAATAACGAAAACCATGGTGTATTCCTCGGTACCTTTGCGGCCATTTCGTGTAACGTCATGCACTCACTTGCTCTCTCTGCCCTCCTGAATTTTGACTTCTGCTACAGGTATGCACAGTACAGGGGAAGTATTTAATACGCAACAGTTGTTCTCTCCCATGCAAGTGGTTCCTATAAAGAAACCATCCATCACAGCTGTGTAATAAGGCACATCTTTTTCTGGATGGTTTGTCCTTGTGACCTGACATATGGAGGGATAAATAATACCCATTGTGAAACAGGCAATGAGTGAATACCAAAGTTACTTCTTGAAGAGAGATATTAATTTGAGATAAAGCTATTAAAAGTGCCCAGATAACTTATGATCCAAATCCCGTTTTCAAAAGAAGGTTAGGTCTAGAGCAGTGGAAAGATGTAAGTGCCTGACGAACGCAGATAACGTAAGTGCTGACATGGCTGCCCCAGGCCATGACTTAGATCTTCATCCGTTCTCCTCTCCCATGCCAGCTCCACGCTAACGTTCCCACTGGGAAAGCCCCCTGGCCCTTAGGTATCTGTAGGATCCCCTGAGAGCTTGAGGATTGTTTTCACATCCTGCATGGGTTAGTCTCTTCTCCCACTAGCAACTGGTGCAAGAACCACCATGAGTTTCTCAGGTCTAGGATGTGTATCACTGCCCACCAGATTAGCATGGCTCCTGACAGGTCAAGAATTGAGAAAAATATTAAGTGGATAAGGAAAATATGTTAAAAACCCAGCATGTTTAAGGAAATTTATTTCATTCTGGAAGTTTTCGCCGCCCCCAGTCTGAGACATTCTTCGTGAACACGTGATGGGCAACAGCCCCACAGGGTGGGAGCAGCAGCTCTGGGCTCTGCAGCAGCGCCCGTGGCAGGGACGGGCACCATGAGGGCTCTGTGCTTGCCAGGATGAGTCCCAAGAGGCTGCAGAGCTGCTGCTGCGACACCAAACACAGGTACAAATACCCAACTCCCCTGGAGAGCAAACGGCAGCTCCGTTTGGTTTCAGGAAGAGTAAGAAACAATGCTTTGAGCTTCCCAGAATGAAACATTTTCAGAATTTCTTTTTGACAGGAAAGGTAAAACTTTTTTAGGCTTTGTTCCAATCCAGAACAAAAACTGTCTGGAAATGTCAGGATTTCCCACAGAAATAAAATGCCAAGTTTTGGCCCACACTTGCCTTAAATCACTTATTTCACTTCTCTCTCTCTCTCTCTTTTTATTTTTGTTTTTTTAATAATTCAGCCCCATAGCATGGATTGCTAACTATTCTGTGGAAACTGCAGCTTCAAAAGCTTTGTTCCATATGAGCATGTTTCAGATTTCTGCACCCACATCCTTCACCTAGGAGGTTTTCTTCCCCCCTTCACAGTGACTGTGTGTTACACAGCAGCCTTGAGTGGTATTTCTGTCCAAGTGTGAAATTATCAGAGGAAAGAACGCGTCAGTATATCTGTTTACACCAGAATTAAATGAAATTATAATGAGCAATGTGTGACGAAAACATACTGATGTGCAAACAGAATAGAACTTGAGTTTTTTAGCGCACCAAAGGGAATTAGCGACACTTTTCCCGATAGCGTAGAAGGAAGACAGACACTCAGGTCCTCTTCCATGCCTGCGTTTCTTAACTTTTATTTTATCCTAGCCTGAAAAGCAGCTCCCTAGCTATGGGCATTGGCCCTGATTCTCTGCTGCTTCCTCCGGGCTCTCATTGCTCCTATTCAAAACATCCACAAACGTTACTTTGGCTGCACGAGGGCACTTTTGTTCGCTTGCTACCTCCAGGCACGAGCACCGACAAACTGAGCGCTGCAGGCTCCTCCGAGGAAGGTGACGGAAGGGAAGGGGGACAGCAGTCAGAAGGCTGGAACTAGTTAACCTCTAATGCTCTGAACCCCCCGGAACTCGGTAGGTTAGAAGCAAACAAGGCGCTGCAAGCAAGCAACAGCCCGGCCTGTTCAGACATTGCCATGGAAATTGTCTGCATGGTGCTTCAAGGTGGCAGAAGTCCTGGGCTTCGCCTGTCCTCCTTCCCCCCAGGAAGAGGAGGCCGGTGATGAAAAGGCACTGCCTGGTGGCACTGCTGTCCCCACCACCACGTGTGGGCTCCAAACTTTCGCTCCCGCACCGTCTATATTCTTCACATTCCTTGTTCCAAATTCTCAGATTGCGGTCTGTGTAGATAAGAACCTAAATGCATAAATACAGACTAGCATCAGCACAACTGAAGCTACAAAACTTTTCTTTCTTCTTAATTCAGCAAAAAAGGGAAGGCCAGTGGAGGACACGAGACTCATCTATTTATCACAGTTGTCTGGACATAATCACACACTTCCACTAAAGAAGATTCCGATTCTTTTGAGGATCATCTAAGCAGACCTTAACTCCCAGCTTTTTGGTACCTGCAAGTGAGCAATTCTGCTTGCAATAAAAAATAATCTCCCAAGAGGACCTCTGATCTTAAAACAAATGCTGTTTAATTCACCGCTCATTAGGAGTGTATCTGGATTGATTTATTGAGCACTTCTGACCCCAAATCTTTTGAACAGCATTCCTTCACGATTAAATAGGGAATGGGTTTGGGCAACACTCTGGCAGGCAGACTGGAAGAACACAAGCGTTTCTCAAAAAACATTCATATCATGTAACCTAATGAAAATATACTGCATGTTGGCATGCATTTGGCCCACACCAGAATGGATATGTTTTCCAGCCAAGGCTCAGGTAACTCCTGTAGTAAATATGGCCAGAACAATTCATTAATTATACATTTGTGGTCGTCCCACCTTTGTGTATTTTGGAAATATGCAGCCACATTCAATGAATCAGAGAAACGGCAATATCTTTGACTCCAAAGGAAATCAATGTTTTTAGTAAGTTCACAACAGGCTGTGGCAGCAGAAAGTATTATATCCTCTAGGGGATCAGTTTCGACTTGCTGCTTAATATTCAAAGAGCAGAGAAATGGAAAAAAATATCCTGAAAGTATTTTATAAGTGACTGGCTACAGATGAATGCTTGCTAGATGAGAAAAGCAAACTTTCTTGCTGGTTGTACCCAAGTAATTATGAGCATGAAGAGACTTGGCTTCTCTTCCTTGAGCATGTAAACCAAACACTTTGAATCTTGTAATAGGAATCAAATGAATGCAAAATGTAATCTCCCACCACGTGCCTCACCATTCTCATTTGGCTGCAAAAGAAAGACGAAGCCATGGTTGCTGTCTGAAATAATACACTGGTTTGGCCAAAGACAGTATATGCAGTAAATCTGCTATGTGCCTTTCCTTCTCTCCAGCTTCTAATTAACGGCGAAGTGCTGTATTTGGCTTGTTTCTCCCTGCAGAGGTGCAATTGTAGAGAATTTTCCAGAATATTTGCATGTAAGCAAATCATTAAGAGCAAGTGTTTGTGGTCCTGGGCGTGAGCAGGGGTATTGGACAAGATAATCTCCAGAGGTCCCTTCCAACCGTGACCTTCTGTGATTCTGTGAAATGTCGATGCAGGTGGCACTCAAATGCAAACCATCATTGTCGTGACTTTATCAGAAGACTCGCAATGCTTTTTTACTTAATATTCCTGTTTTGTGGGAAAAGTAGATTCTTACTTTTAATCATATCTTATGTTTGCAGTAGATTAAAGAGGTGAGGAAATGCTCGATTGATGATTTTTTGAAGCCTTCGCCCTTAGGTTTATCATAACTGAATCCAGGACACGCAAACAAACTCTTCCCAAAACGAAGCAGCGCTTGACTCGCTCTCCTGCCTCCCGCTTTGTGGGATGGAGAAGGATGTCAAGCTGCAGCGGTGCCTCTCCTCGCCTCAGGAGCATCTCCCAGCTGGGATAACCACTACATGTGTCCCTAGGTGCTTCCTTGCACGCAGGCTACGGTGATGCACCTCTGCACCAAGACATCTCCTGAGCTTCAGCAGAGACAAGAGGCAAATGCCCATCTCTACACACCACCGTACTCTGAGAAAAACCCTTTTTGCAGCCCATAGAGGAGAAGAGTCCTACCCCTGCTAGCCCTTGCAATCCTGAAGGCAACACAAAGCCATTAATTACTGTGCGGTGCTAACAACAGGTGACAGAAAAAAAGGTTTATATCTTACACCTGCTCTCTGGAAATGCACGGAAAGCCTGTACGCACTTCTGCAGCCTTTCTAGGAGGCCACACAAGTGGCAAGCTGAGAAAAAAAAAGCTGATTCCAGCCAGATCTGATGCTCACTGGTACTTTTTGGATAAAAAGGTCTGTGGTACATAAAAGACTTCTTTGAAGTGACTGATGTTGATGCTGCGGTGCATTTGGGAGAGTGCACCAAGCACCATGGGTAACAGTGTCAGGAAGAGTCCAAGGAGACTCTTCCTCATCACTCCAGGAGAAGCCAAGGATACTGAGGAGCTCTCCTTTAATATATGTCCCATATACATTTAAGGGACTGGATAAATTTAGATCCTGCGGAAGAATGAGAAGGGCTCCTGAGGCGAGAGCGAGTGACAAACGGCGTCTGCTGTGTCCCGTCTCGCAGCCCGATGGGCTCTGGGCGGCTGCTGCAAATTACCTTGACTCTGGGGCAGTTCTCTCACACTTGAAAACGTTCTCTGCAGAGGCCAGTGAGAGAGCTTATTTTTAACCTAAAGAAATTTTGTGATCTATGATCTCCAGAATAAAACATACAGCCACCTACAGTAGGTGGTAATTGTAACAGAAATTCAAAGGGCTGACACATGACCTTTGTTTTTTCTTTTCTTTTTTTTTTTTTTTTTTTGATGGTGAAGAAATTCAGTGTGGTAGAGATTTTTCCAGATAGATTTGTTAGAAGATAAATATAAAGAAAGGAGGCGGGGGAAGGCATCGTAAAAAGCAGTAAGGAGAGAAACATCAGCTTTGTGTCATGCCCAGCGCTTCTGGAAAGTTTGCATCATAAAATAGATTGAGAATTTGTCTCGTTGGTGGAAATTTTCTCATATTGTGGCATTTAGAAAGCAAATATTCAGCTTCCCAGGCCCAGGGTGTAAGAAATAACAACCAAAAAAAGCAGTCCACCTTCTCCCATGAGGCTCCCTGGAGGCGGGCTCTTCCTTCAGGAAGGGGCGCAGAGAGAGCGAGGCAGCCAGCAAGGGACGGATGCATCAGATGCGTACGGACATCTGGGGGGACCTCGCGCTGCCACTGTGCTACGGGCAGGAGCAAGGCCTGGGGGGACGTCACGCACTGCACAAGAACCTACAAGGGAGGGCGGACACATTTCTTCCGCTCACCTCTGCCCCGAGGGCTCCCTCTTCCCTGCGAACCCTTTACCTCTGGCCTTCCCCCTGTTTCAGAAAGGGAAAACTCTGAGGCATAAAGCAACCCAAAGATGAATTCCAGCTGTTCGGCTGGAAGCATTTCCACGTTCGTGAACCCATGAAGACTTCCCAAATGCGCCTATGCGATTAAAAAAGGGAAATGCAAGCACTTCATAAGCTTTGCTGGGCAGGATTAGGTCAATCATCATTTCGCTTGGCTTTAGGGACCCAATTCTGTCCCAGTGAACTTGACGGGAGGTCAGTTATCAAGCCACAGGGGGCAGGATAAAGGTCTATATGAGTTGCTATTTTTTCCTCTTAAAGCTGGTCTTATTGGGCCCAGCCCAACTTCGGCTGAAGTCAATGAAAAGACTCCTGCTGACTTTAATGGGAGTTAGATTGGCCCTATTGTCCTTTGTTGAGTAAAGTAATTTTAAAAGGTCAGGAGGTGAATTAAAAGAAAAAGAAACAAGGGCATCGATAAGCTACACTCAACATGCTCACCTTATAGAGGAGATGTGTTGTCTTAGCTGCTGAGAGTAGTGCTAACTAGTCCTTGTAGACTCTGGCAAGGATAACAAAGTATGGTTTTACTCAGAAAAAGCAAGTGAAAATGAAAATTGCAGAGTTCTGATTTAATGATCTCCCAGTGACTTCTATCTGCTCAATTTACAAATAAAACAGACAGGAAAGTTAGAGCTCAATCTCAATGAAACCAGCTTCACGATGGTGTAATTCCAATGAGTTTAATGGATTTCTTCTTGACTGACTTTGGTCTGAAGGCGAAAATAAAACAGTGTTTCTAATCGCTGAGGCTGCAATTCGGCTCAGCTTGGAGGAGGAAACTCTTACTCTGCTCTCAATACTGTTGCTCCTCCACCCTCAGCGGAAGCTACCCAAAGTGGCAGGAGAAAATGGAGAAAAGCGAGAGAATTAGAGATTTTTTTTTTCATGATGCAAAAATGAGAGAAGCCTGCACCTTATTTGTCCAGTGCTGCCTTGACGCTAAAGGACTAAGAAGACAAAAAGGAGAGAACCGTAACAGGGTGTTTTCCAGTTGTGCCTGTGTCAAGACACACTAAGTTTAAGGACTTAACTCTCACTCTAGATGCCCTCCAGCTCTAAAAGATCAGACCACAGATTTTATAACCCTATTCGGCAGATAAAACTGGAGGTGCTGCGCTAGCAAATAAAAAGTTGCTATTTTTACACAATAGTTTTTCAAAGCCTAGTAGCATCGTAAATTACACACAGGTCTCCCTCGAAACAACTCTCATGCACTAACTGTTGTAGGATGCTGTTGACAGTCAGCTTTGCAAAATTTGTCTTTTCCCAATTACCCCTCTTCCAGAATATATTTTAGGAAACAAACAGTATAAAATCTGCTGCATTTCTTGGGAAATGGCTGGAAGAGTTTGGTTTTGATTTTTAGTCTTGCCCTTGTTAAATGTTTCATGCTGTGAATTGAGAGAGTCTTCTCTGATACCGGCAGTAGCAATAGGAAAATTAAAATGTATTCTGCCCTCCCCCGCCTCAATTTATTGGCAGATGCCATTTTATATATATTATTAAAAAAAAAAAATCCCTACCAAGCTGAGATGAATCAGACCCATCTTTCCAGCAGATGGTTAAAAGTAAACCAGGAGTAGGATGGGATAACCGAGGAAGAGGGAAGCCTTCTGAGCAGCCCCTTTGCAGGCAGGTTGACAACGCTGTGCTCAGCAGGTCCTGGCCATCAATGAACTAACCCTTTCCTGCAGCCCTGCCTCCCGCCGGGCAGGAATTCGGAGCACGGGCAGAGGTCAGTGCGACTGCCACCCCGCTAAAGGCATCCAGCTTCCATTCACAAAACACACCAGCCCTCCGCCTCGCCGAAGAAAGGCAGCTACCCGGCGGCGGCGGGGAAAAAAAGCGCCCAAAGATTTTCTGTTAAGTGAGAGCCAGACTACAGTGTGGTGCCAGTCACAAAAGGGTTCAATCAAACTTTGAAATAATATATTTTTAAAGCAGCTTCTTAAGTGAGAATTGAGGAAAGGTTATTTTGCCCATGTCTCGGCTTAATGGCACACTTACACAAATAAGATGAGAAACTGCAGCTGCAGAGAGCACTTGTGCTGCCTGTTGCAGTTTACAGAGCAAACATTTGGGATCTATCTGGCTAATCATGATATATTTTTCATGTAATCATCTGTTTATGCTTCTTGGGTTTATATTTCTCGGGGCTGGGCTGCGTGCCAGGGGCTGGGGGCTGCGATCGGCCAACGCGCCCCCCCTGGGGACCCCAGTGGGACCCTCCGCGGCAGCTGCCCGGCCCGTGTGGGAAGGGGCACCCTGGGCCCTCCTGCCTGGCCCATGGAGACCCCCTCTCCCATGCCTGAGTGTTGGGGTCTTGTGTGAGAGCTGCTCCTCTTTTGTCCCTCAGGTTTTTTCACGCAGCGACAACAGACTCGACGTACGTGTGCAAAGACATCCATATGGGTCGTTTATTCTGCTTTTCGACCAAAAAAAAAATGCATGTTACCATAGCAGAGCTCAATTTGGAGGTGCCACGACAGGCCGCTAGACCCCTTGCTCCAGGGTGCTCCTTCCAAAAGCACAGGCACAGCAGTAACCAACTGCTATCTAGGCAGTCAGAGCACCAAAGCTGAAGAGAAAGCAGTGCAGTTTTGCCTAGTAAACTCTTGGAAACGTTGGAAACAGGCTGGCAGGAAGCGAGACCTCCAGCCTCTGCCCCATAGAGGGAGCACAGCTTCTCCGGAAGGCGCTGGAGCAGCTGCGCTCCCATAGACATGGCAAGATGTCGAAGAGGAAGGAATAGGAATCAGGCAAAGGATGGCATATGCCCGCGGCACAAGGGAGGGAGATTCTTTTCTATGGTTACTCTTGCCTGTCTGCTCTCCAGCCAGGATGCAGCAAGAGCAGGATGTTCCCCGCACCGCAGCACGGCTGCCAGGAGGCTGCACTTCAGGGTGTTCAGGATGATTTTATCTTTGGCAGAGGAGTAAGTGGCTTTGAGCCCCTGCCCAAAGCTGCCGGGATCACTGTGTACCTTTGCAGGCTACGGCATTTCCCTGCGAGCACAGGTCCGCCTGCGGCACGAGGAACGTACTCTTTCCTGATTAACAGGCAAGTAATACCGTGCTGCTTCTCTCTTCACCAGCTGCTTGTTCTCTTGCATAGCCCTCCAGCTGTGTCCCGGTTCACAGAGCAGAGCCAACCC
The DNA here is from genome assembly GCA_034781795.1 of Crypturellus tataupa. NCBI lineage: Eukaryota > Metazoa > Chordata > Aves > Tinamiformes > Tinamidae > Crypturellus > Crypturellus tataupa. The sequence goes on from JAWLRI010000039.1 coordinate 2,436,054, forward strand.
TAGTTCCTGGGCAGAGCAGCCAGTTGTAGTGTCAAGGAACAGCTCAGCGAGTCGTGGTGCCACGGTGAGGGGTCTGATATTTCCTCAGCCAGAGCCAGAGCACCTTTGGCAGCCGCTCTCACCGTGTGGGGTGCTGTCAGGGTGCTCTCCTTGCCCGGCCTCGCCACTCTGCACCAAGCCCCAACACCTTCTCCCTGGCCAGAGAGCTGCAATCGCGCCCAACCTATGAAGTGGTCGTGCGGTGTTTCTGGTTAGGAATTGGGAGCCCTGTTCTTTTTTTCACTGTTCAGTTCCATTGCTCAGCTACAGCTGTGTTTATGCAATGGTCCTGAAAGCCTACTGTTGCCTTGAGTGGGTGCACGGAATGAGAGGAAGCTCGGAAGACCTCCAAGATGTGCACTAGATACCCTTGTCCTTGTAATATTTTAATCCTGTAACCACATCCTCTCAAGATGTGACCTCAGCAACTCTCATGGCAGCCACAACTTGGGTGGCTTCTCCCTTGAGAAACCTGATGGGACAAGTGTCTAAGGGGCCGGTAACATGACAGTACCAGGTGTCCTCCTGAGGTGCCTCACCTCATGTCTCGGCCTGCAGCTGGGAGCTCATCAGCACTGCCAGCTCTCCCAAGTGAAACTTGAGCTGGGATCTTGCCTTTTGCCTTCACAGGGACCAGAGAGCTCCTTGTTCCTGCTGTACACATGGACATGATGACACTAACATCAGAAAACAATCTGGGCTGTTATATCCTGCTGGGTTTCAGAGCACTTTATGATTTTACTGAACAAACATCATGTCAGAACTCAGAGGACTTGCAAGAAGAAGCTGCGATGAGCTAACCTTACCCCTTGCATGATCTGAGCCATTGAATGAACAAAACAGTTCCGCCCAGCATCCCATAACTGGGAGAAATTCGTCCAAAATCACAATGAGTAGCAGTCTGCTCATCTGGAGACAAACGTGTCTGTACTTTCTGAATGCCTCCAAGTTGAAAGCCCGTTCCACATGGCTGGAGTTGACGAAGGATGTGCAGAACAGAAGTTGTAGCTGGAAGGAACTCGGGGGCGTTATTCACTTCTGCAGCTCTCGGCGAAGAGAGAAAGGGCAGTTCTGGGAGCAGAACTGTTACACAAAGCCGAAAGGACAACTCAAAAGGGCAGGTGCTCCTTGGCGCGTGCACTCCCTGCCCTCCTAACGGTGCTTGTTTTGCTCCTTGTGCTTCCCCTCTGTTTCTTTCCCCTCTGATTTACACTATTAACACATTATGCATAGGCTGGCAGCCAAACTGAAGCAATTAAAATCCCGTCACTGCTCAAATAGCTCTCACACTATGCTAGGTGGAGAAGAGTAAATAAAATGGGTAGCTGAGGGAGTGCATTAGTCTGGGTTTTAGGTCCCCAAAAGGAATCTCAAATGCCAATGGCTCTTCTTTCCTTACATCCCAATGGCATAATATTCAGGTCTGGAACAATATCTTGTAGATCAACCATGTGATACTGTGAGCAGTGCAAATTCAACCCCAGTGCAATCAACTGCAACCAAAATTGCTGGTACGTGTCCTTGTTACCATGCAGTGAGGCCAAGAAGTAAGATGAGGAGGCATGGTGAAAAGTACGTTGCCTGTCATCAGGAAGTCCACTTCACAGGCTGCAATGTCCCAGCTCATAAACTTTTGCATGGAAATGGTTTTCATCATGTTTGAAGTTGGTTGCACAGTGTGAATTCTCTTCCCCCTTTTTTGCTAGCATCATCAAGTCTTTCATCAAAAGCTTGGAGGCCTGCTCCCCATTTTGGACATGTTAAGTCCCACGAAATCACCAGAGGTGGCTGAATGAGAGCAAGATTGGCTGCCAGGGAGAAGGCTGATGGTTGAAAGCTTGACAATTTGTCATCTTACCAGTCACTGTCAGGCAAACCAGGGGGTTCCTACCTGTATTCAAGCCTCCATCTAAAAGCACAAGGTTGGTTAATAATGTGGTTGAGGGAAATTCAGACCTCTACAGGGGGACACACGTCTGTAGAAACTCTTATTGAGTTTCTTTGCATTTGCAATATTTGTGTGAATTCAAATTTTCTCTCTCTTTTAGAAATAACATCATAAAAAAGTGTGAAGCCTTATATATTTGATAATTACAAGTGTGATTTTTTTGAGGAGAATTATTTCAGAGCGATTTTTCTGCATAGTTTCTTATTTAGCTCAGATCTACTTAAACCAAAAGGGACAGCCAAGGACGTCCCTTGCGTTTGTAGCAGCCCGTGAAAGGAGCAGTCCCTGGGAGAGGCAGGGGCGGGAGGCACCGCACAGCCGGGTCTGCCTCTGTGTGCGGGAGAGGCATGGCCAGAGCAGCCAGTGAGACCCGCCAAGGCCTGGAAATGCCAGGTCTATTAATATGAGAGATAAATCTCACGCGAAATAAGTGCTTTCATGGATCATCTAGTAAAGGGGAACCTTCTTTTTTTTTTGGTATCATATTGCACACTGGGAAATCAAGAGCAAAGTACATTGACAGTACGCATTGACAGTGCCCTCTCTATGGCAGATTTTATGTGTTTTCCAGAGTCTTACTTCAGAGTCCCTCTCTCTGTGGATTTATGACATGTTTCCTGCCTCCCTCCTCCTCATCTGTTCCCCCCATCTCTCTCATTTGAACTGCTTTAAAGTGACATTTTGACACATACCCACGTGATGAAAGCTAGCGCGTAGCTCTAGAAACAAAAGTGTGCGTTTCTGTGTGATTCAGACCAGTTAGTACACCCCGAAATGCCTGAAAGCCAATGCAGGAGCCACAGGGCGGGAGACCAGCCCGTTGGGTGAAGGCCACAAGGCAGGAGGTGGGAAGGTTTCCACCCGCTCGGGTTTGGGCAGCACGGGAGGCCCTGTGGGCGATGGGGGCTGCAACCCCGTGGTCCTCGCTCCTCACCCCATCCTCGACAGGCCACAGTGGAGCCGAGCCTGGACTTGCTCGGCCTTTGCAACGACCTCCAAACACACGGGGAAAACAGGCAAACCATAAAACATATGAGTCCATCTGTTCCCATTTATGTGGCTTTTATTTTTTTTCCCCCCCTTCTCACTGTGTTCCTCCTTCCTCCTCCAGTTTTACAGACAAAGCTTACCACCCAAGAGCATCCATGTTTATTAATATTTGGAGGTGAACTCATCTGAAGAGTATTCTGAAGCCCCTGGGCTTCTCTCGGCGCTCAGCACCTCGGTGGTGTGCGCGATGCCGTGTACAGCCTTGCAAATCAAGTACATCAAATGCTGCAGAGGATCCCTTCCTGCCTCCTCCAGCCCTCATCCGCCTTCCCTCTTAGCCTAGGGAAGCCGCGAGATGCCTCTTGACTCTAAAAATATACATAATAATAACAATAATAATAAACAGAATAAAATAGTTTTATAAATACAGTGCTTCTCGGTGACTTCCTCACCTGGGCAGCCTTTCAGGAATGTGCCTTGACCACCAGAGACCACGTGTCCAGCAGACACATCAGCGAGTCGCTGCGTTTGCCTCTCTTTAGGGCAGAAGTCCAGGGAGGCTTCGCAGATTTAAGGGCCTTGTTCACTTTGAAAAGCTGCAGAGGCTTCCTGGGGAGCAAAGAGGCCATCGCGTGTGGTTAGATCCCACCAGTCAAACTACTGCCCACTTGTTCCTTACTCTTGCAGCCCTAAGTCTCAGGTGTTCCCCAACATGGAATTACATGCAGGAAAGCTTTACAGTGCCGGAGTCTGGAGTTTCTGTATCCCACAGGCATCACATGTGGCATGTAATGCCACAGCTATTAAAGCACTTTTCCCTATTGTTAGAGTACGTAAATATAGTTTCAGCATAAAGCTCTTCAAATATTTTTTTGAAAATATACAGATCTGTTTGCAAATGCACCTACAGCTGCAAAAAAGGATATTAAAATATTTTCTGTTATTAATGTGATTTACAGATTCACTATCTACTAACTTTATCACAGAAACATTTTTTAAAGAGGGCCCTTGAAAACTATTGCAAAACTTTGGTGCTGTGGGATCCGACCCCTCACACACCTTTGCAAAGCATTTGGGGTAGTTTAAACATCTGCCAGCTGGATGAGAAATATTCATTCATAAAAACACTTCAAACAGCCCAATGCGCATTGGTGCTGTTATTTTGCAGTACAGGCCAGTTGTTGTTTCTCGAAGATCAAGCACGCACTCCAGAGTTGCAAAGTGAGTACCAGGCCAGCACAGACAGGTACAGGGATGACGTCCAGATCAATGTGCTTGCTTAGGAAAGAAAGGTTGTGAGCATGGAGCGGCAGCCCTTCCGAAAGGCTCGCACAAAGCTCACCAGCACCTGTCCTGAGCCAAAGGCACGCAGCATCCTGCCAAATTATGTCCCTCTCCTCAAGTCCTCAGTGCCCCTTTCACTTAGTCCCTCTCTCCCAGCAGTGCCTGCGGTGGCTGCTTGAAGAACCCTTGTAGGAAATGAGGCAACTTATCGTCTTTTTCTTCCAGCAGTCAGTGGCTTAGAGAATGTCTGAGCTCACGTTTGCATCAGTATCATCGGTTTTAGGTCTTTCATCTCTGAATTCATTCTCCGTAATTTTGCCTAAACCCCTTTGAATTTAGGTGTACTCCTGCTCCCATAGCACCCTGCAGCAGTGAGTCCCGCAGAGCAGCTCCACGCTGGATGGAGAGTCCTGTCTCTTGTTTCCACTGAACATTTTCCTAGTGCTTGTGCTTAAGAACCAGCGAACCACCGTCCCCTCACCGTCTTCTCAGTATCAACTTGATGTAACAGCTCGCATGGGGACCAAGCCGTCTGCCAGGACGCTTTGGCTTTTTGACGAAGAAGCAGAGTTTGGGACGCGAAGAGATGATATCTTACTTCAATGGCTCCATGGAGGGGAAGCAGCTTTCTCATTTGGAAGTGTGAGAAACAAGCCCGCTGGACGCAGAAAGGTAGATATTGGAATGAGTTCTCAGGCCCCCCTGTTTGCTGCTCTCACATCAGGTCTAAAGGGCTTTGGAGCAGCTTTTTTCAAAGGTTCCTTAGCTCAGCTAAACCCACTGGCGTGTTTCTGACCCAGAAAATGCCAGTCTGTTTAGAAACAAAAGCTTTCTTCTCAGCTCAGTTCTGGGTGAGTGGTGGAGTAAGCATATTTGACAAACAAACAAACAAACAAACAAAAAACTAAGAAATGTCAGAATTAGTGAGTTTCTAGTTAATTAATTCAGAGCATAATTTTTCCAAAGAGTTTTCTCATTTAACCAGTCTTTCCTGTGAGCATCAGATGGATGAAAATGCTCAAGAAGAGGTTGCTGACACCTACCCAGGACCATCACTACCCGTGGGCTGGATCAGGCAGAGCTTACAGCACAGACCTTTGCACAGCAGGGGCTTTTGGGAGGCTTTTGTTGAAGCCAGATAAAGATTTTCACATCGTGCAGAACCTGATGGCATAGAGCTCGCACATGTCCCGCAGCCTTTCTCGAACATGCTGAAGGGACAGTCGCTTTTGCAGTTAACACCAGCTTTACACTCTCACTGGAGGTCTTTGAATTACCTTTCAAAATATCTTGCTAGCGTGAGGGAGAAGGGTTTCGCTGCCTCTTTATCCAGATGGGGGCAAGAGGAGCAGAGGGGCTAGGGTTAGAGTCATGCGCTACTGCATGGAAGCTTATCACTACCATTAGGAGTGGCTTGTCCTCTCTTCCTGCCCCTTTTCTTTCTCCCCTTCCCTTGCCCTTGCTCCCTCCATTTCTTTTTCCTCTTTTCTCCCCTCGGGAAGGGGCTGGTCCTGCTCCACTTCACCCCGTGACATCCAGGCACCATCAGAGCGTGCAGAGCTGTCCCCAAGGAGGGCAGCCCCAACGGCACTTGTTGAGCCATAGACTTCCATGTCTCCAGCAAATGGAAAAGCAGACATCCATCCATGATGAATATAGTGAGAATTGTATTCTAATTGGAAATAAGATGCATATTACCTTGTGCTGGATCAAATAACCTGAAGGATTAAAATGGCTGTGCTGAATAACTGAGATCCCAGTGGCATAATTCTTCCTATCATTTTAAAGTCAGGCCACAGAACCAGCAATATTCCACTAGTGAAAAAGAAAAGAGTTTGCTCATAAAAAGAAAAAATATCAAAGATTCATCAGTGAATAGGAATATTAGAGAGAGAAGCAAAGTTTTCCCACTCCTCACCTCTTTTGGTGTGTGCAAGCACTGCTTTATTAAGGTTTGATTCTTCAGAAAGTGACAAACACAAATTCATGGCGAGCAGCTACTGTACTCAGGTGAGCACACCAGGTGTACGGTGGGGGCTGGAGTTTTCTCTTTACCTGCCCATTTCTGCAGCAATACGTTGGTACATTTGTGGTGCTGAGCTGCACTAAAGTCACAGGCCTGGGGGTCCACAATTAAACATTTATAGGGTTCACGCCAGTTCCATCTAGAGGGATCATATTCTAATTCTAGGTGTTAGCAAGCGGATTCCTTCCTAACGGGCCTGTTTGTCCCTAGTGCTGCACAAAGCAAGGGGTTGTAACCGTATGCACATTGGAAGCCTCCGGGTCGTATTACCAGAAGCTTGAAATCCAGACTACAGCCTCTTTTAAAAGATAGTATTTTTCCAGAAATGTTTATTTTAAGTTTAGAGCTGTTATTGTTATTTCTTCTCAGTGGTGTAAAAGTCCAGTTGGAAGAGTTTTCTTTCCTCTGCATTGAGGTTGAAAATTCCTGGAAAGCCATGACAATATTCAGCATTCACGATTACACAGACGGACATATTTCATGAAAATTGCATAGCCTTTTAATACAGGATTATGAATGAGCTCTAATGTTGAAATTATATTAGATTGAATTTCAGAACGTATTTAACATATTTCCATACAGCAACCTTGGGATGTCTTTTCAATAACAGTGATTATTACAGGCAGGCTGTTTTTTATGAAAACATTTGTTCAGGGTGGACAAGGCTTCCTGAAAAATGTTGTACATCTTTATGGCTGACGTTTTAGTTGTTTTGAATTAACTTTTTTCACAGCCAGAATGAAACGTTTCACCATATAATTCTTCATGCATGTCTTCAAACAAACCTGGAGCCTTTGCTGTGTGAATTTTTGAAACTGTAATACAACCTTGGGCATGAAAATGCTTTGTGGGCTGGAGGTGAGCATTTTATCCCAAGTTATCCTGTTACTCTCAAAATATAAACATTCTTAGCTAATGTCTGGCTTTTAAAAGCAGTGGTTCCCTCAGCTGATTCGAGGCATTCTGCGAGTATTATCTTGTAAACAGTCCCAGGCTTCCTCTCTTACTGGCCTCATCCAGCTGACTGCTTGGCCCACTGACCGTGATAAGAACAAGCTGTTTGGTTCCTGCATGGAGTGGAACAGAGTTCAGATTTTCCTTTGCATAATGACAAACACATTGGGATTACACATTACCCAGGACAGTATATGCGTTTGGAAAGCAAATGTCTGTGACTTACCTTTGGGCTCCTTCTGCCGGGGAGGTCTCCTGGCTTCTCCTCGTGGCTGCCTGCAGATCTGGCACCCTTTGAGGACAAGCTCCTGGCCGGGAGGCTGAGTCCTCACGTTTTGCCCTGTCCTCCTTTGCAAAAAGTGCCTTAAGTTTTGCAAGTGCAAGGCACCGAAAGGCATTCCCTGAGTCACGAGAAGGCTGGACAGTCTCGTTTGGTTATTGCAGAAGAGAGATGTGTATTTCCTACACTGGTGGTATAAACGCTCCCCTCACTTTTACAATCCTGGAAGAAATGTGCAATTCCAGGGAGGAACAGTAATCCATTCACAGTATGCTTCTAAAATCTACTCTATATTATTCACCTTTCTGAAACGGTCAAAACTGTGTAACTGGATGCCGCAGGCTCCATCCTCCTAACACCTAATAGAGATTCTTTGAAGGGATGTTTTGAAGACATTCGAAATAGGAAGCTATGTACTCTATCCTCGCGCTGTTGTGAAACTCGAGGTGAGTCTACACAAATGCGGATTTTTTTTATTACAGTTTAACATTTCTAAACACCATTTTATTGGTTAAGAATGAGCTGAATCATCTAAAATCAACTTTCATTTTTGCTAATTTGATCCACAGAATATGTCTACTAATTAAATATCAACAGAAAACAAATGTCTTCACAAGGTGAAAGCAGCTATGTATGGCAATTTTGGTTTGTGGTGAAAAAGCAAGGATGAAAAAAATCCACATAGTGAAAGTCCCGTATATATTTAAACAGTGTTATATACTGCCGCATGGCCACCCAGATAGGGATGGAAATGGCTGGAGACCCATGTTTTCTCCAGAATAAATTCAAGAACCTCCAGGAGACGGTGGTTTTTCTCCTGGGATCGGGTATGAGGGGTCCTGCGCCCGCACCAGGGCCTGCCCTGGCCAGCGAGCACGGCGAGCTGCGCACCCAGCCCGGGCAGCCGGAGCGGCTCCAAAGGGAAGCGGAAGGGTACGTGGGAGGGCCTCCTGTTGTGCCGATAGCACAAACTTTTCACAGTTTTTACCCTCCTCCTCTTTTTTGACACTCTGCATCAACATTTCAAGGATTCGCTTCTTCTTTTTTTCTTTCCAGTAATGGAAGGAAAGCTGGCTTGGAGAAATCTGTATAGCCTGACTAGTTCACCCAACTGAAGGATGAAATAAAATACCCCGAAAGCAGAGGAAAACCTACCATCCCACTTGGCATCTGGGTGTAGGAAAAGTGCTGCTCCTGTATGACCGAAATGCTTTTAGATACAACCCACTACTGGGCAATGTTTCAACCTTCGGAGAAATCACTTTCCACTGTAAACATTGGCTGCAGTCAACGCAAAATATTTATTCCTCTCATTTGAGGATCTCCCACATGCTCTGAGGTATTTGAGTTCATAAGGAAGAATACCAAATATTATTCCTGTTGCACGTACGTCAGTCAGCTCTTGGACTCTCTCCCTCTATGTCATGGTGTCAGTAGGGATGAGTGAAGCTGCCCTTTGGCCAGGCTGGTGTTTGGTTTAAAACATTAGGTTTGGTTGTTGCTTTTAGGGTACCTCCCACCACTGCTGTCCTTGTTTTCCAAAGTAAACAGCCTCTGGCGTCTTGTGACCTGAACAGCCCCAAGTGTCTGACCTCGAAAAACAGAAAATATTTTATTTGAACAGAAAATCTGCAGTATAAATGATCTGAGGTAGAGCTTCCCTTCCTCTGCAGGATGCTGGAATGCCCACGTTCTGGTAAGAGCTGCTTGCATGCCACAGGACTACACTGGGACATATTCTCCTTCTAACGATATATGAGGTAATCATTTTGAGTTGGCAGATTACCGAAATTTCTAGCCAAACAAAGATAAAATTGTAATTTCTCAACACAGAATGCTGAATTCATGGTCACTTGTGACCAGCTTGGGCTGGTCTTAGCCCACAGGACTGAAAGTGATACTGTGAAGTCAACAAATTCTAGAGCTTGTTCAGAATTTGTTCAGAGCAGGAAAAAACATTCTTTTTTTTTTTTTTTTCCCCCTAGAAATTGTTCAAATTAGGAACAGGATTAAATGGTCTTTTTTCCTCAAAATCCCCCGCAGCAGGGTAAAGCCAGCAGAGGTGTATAAACTCGCTGTTAGTGTGGAAGTCTTCACCAACATCCATGAAAACAGGGCACTAACGCCTGCACAGAGGCAGCCCGGGCAATGGCCCCAAGGGGCAGGGGCAGGGGCAGGGGCAGCTGATGCTTCAGGTGAGCAGCTCTTCCTTCCGACACCGTGGAGCGCTCTCTCTAGCATTCTTACTCCTTGTACTTGCTCTTTCGGGGAGTCGGGTTTTCCAAATGCATCCATTCCCACTGTAAGTTTTTAACAAGTGTTGAAAATATTTTATCTCAAGCACATTGAGGAATGCTACTCCGTAGTCCTTGACATCCTTTCAGATCCATAGTAGCTTTGTTTCAGTGAAGCCAATGGCATTAAACGTCACACGGAAGACAAGAATTAGAAGCTGTTTTCTCACTGTTTCATAGGTCTCTGTTATTTTTACTGTCCTGAGTTGACCGTGATCTCAACATGCCATGGCGCAAATCTACATAATTCAAGATGACAGGAGGGGCAAAAAGCAAGGGACAAGACACAGATTCCCCTGTCCCCTTCCCCCTCTCTACTCTACTCTGCTACCTCTTTACTGCTCTCTTTATATGAATGGATTGCTCCTACAGTGAGGAACTCAAATCTCCCCATCAACGCCAGCATCACTGAGGCTGTCAAGGATACTCGCACAGTGATCACTTCTGTGAACTGGTATCAGCACCAAATTATTTCACAGAAAACAGTCAAACACTAAGAAATCACCGGAGATCCTGGCTGTTACAGAACCAGGCCAAAACTCAAGTGGTGTTCTGGAGGGGAAAGCATCTCTCTGCCATTACAGCCCTTCGAAGTTTCCCAGTCCCAAGGGTGTACTTCCATGGAAGAAAAACCTGTTTCAGATCACGCCAGATATTTTCTGCAGTGCCCAGCAGTTATACCTGAGGATGTTCTCCAGATGTTCATGTTTGTATGAAACATACAATAATAAAGTCGTAAACTTGAGGAGACAATACCCAGACTACAAGAAAAAGGCTTTTAGGACAGCCTGGAAAAACATGAAAATTAACTAGCCCACACACAAAATCAACTTGTCCTCTTTAGTGGGACGATAAAGACATATTTTATTTGCTTTTCCAAAGAACTTCTACTTTTCCCAGCCAGAGGGCACAAAAGATTCGGCAAGGTTCTTGCATTACCATTAAGTGGCTGTTGGGGAACCATTAGGTATTTTGGGGAACAGATATTCCCTCCACCTGGGCAGGCAGGAAGTGAGAAGTACTGAGTTTGAGGCAGAAGCCACAGTTTAGACAATTTTTAAACTAGGGTGGAAAGAAAAAATAATATATCGTTGTCTGGAATACCAGCTATCAGAAGAAAGAAGAAAATCCTTGCAGCACCCCAAAATGTAGAGGTAATGGAAACACACCTGCTGTATTAGAGAAGTAGAAGTTTCTGGCCAAAAAGAAGGAGTTATCCTGCAGGTATCACCTGAGCTGTGGCCATAAAGAGCACCAAACGAGACTGACTTGGCTAAGATAGCTGCAGAGTGAAATGTCTTCAAGTTGTCTAATAAGAGAGGAATGAAACAGGCGCTTGAAACTGGAAGCCTTTTACTCTACTATTTTTTGGGAACAACTTCTCTTTTTCAACTAACCTACGTTGGCTGCACAAAAGCAGCCTGAGAAAGCTGCCGGTAAGTCCAAGGCAGTGTCTGGGGAACGTTTCTGAGCGTCTATTTCTGCCTGGTTTGGGTTGCTCAAGCAGGTCCTGATCCCAAAAACATGTGGATATGACCGAGACTTTTTAGTGCATTTATATTACACTGCTGGCCTGTCTAAGGATTTCAGGATGTCGCATGCCTAACCTGCATGGAGTGGGGCTATTTCAGGGATTTTTGAGGTCCACTTAGAAGTATTGCTCTGCCTTATGTTAACTGAGTGTAAATAAATGCAGTCACTGACTGTTGTCAATGGTTTTGATCTGAAGAGCATAGTCAGACACCCTGAGGTATCACTTCTCTTTGTAACGAAGGGGCAGCGAGCCTGGATTGCAGCTATCCAGATACGCAGGATTCAACACGTTTGCAGGTTTATGGTGTGACCTGTAGGTGGCCTCATTTTAATAGTCAGTAAAACAAGAACTATTAGTTCAATTTACCACGGAGCTAAGCAGCATTTTATCTTTATTCTACTGAATGTGGAAGCTCATGAATTTGCTTCTGCTGCCTCTAAATACACTGCCTTTTGGTCTGTTCACAAATGGACAGAGAGCGCCCTGATTTTAACTCTGAACGTGCTGTCATCTGCGTTATTTCCAGCCATAACGTTGCTTCAAGGATGAGCAGAGGGAAGACATCACGATCTTGAAACTCTGAATTGGGACTGGAGAAGTCACTTCTATTACAAATTTCACACACATACACACAGACCGCAGGTGAAGCAGCTGAGAACTGCTGACCGCGCGCTGACATTAATCACAGCCATATTCCCAACGGGTAGGCAGGTCACATCACGTACTCTGTCAGGGAAGACCTAACCCAGAGCTCTCTGCAGCCCAACCTGCTACCGAATTCAGTGCGGTGAGTGGGCAGCAGGGCAAGGCCCAGGGAGCTGCGAGGGAGACATCTCAGTACAGGCCACGCTGGGTATCGCGTTGGTGCCCGTGGGCTCCTCGGTGTCGCCCCAGCAGAAGTGTGGACTTACTGGGCTCTCTTATTTGACAGAGGGGGAAAAAAACCAAAGGTTCAGGGCTGCCTCGCGTCTAGGGCACGTCCATAAAGAGAGATGAGGAAATCAGGAAACAGAACAGAATCGTGCTTATTTATAAAGAGATTTATTTTATATTTGCGTACAACAAATATATGAAAACAAATTTAATTTGAAAAAATGTATATTTGATTTCTTAAAAGTATTGAACTCTTTTAAGGAAAGCTTTATAGTTATTAAAAAGTTTCTGAAGGCTAAAATTATGCTTGGATAGATATATGCATGTGTACATATATATATATATATATAAAACATGTGCAATTTTTTATATATATAATATATATAAATAATTTGTGACTTTTACATGGTATTTTAAGGTATGCTATTTAAAGTAACAATAGAGATTATAAAATATAGTTTGCTATTTCTACATAATTTGCATTCAGATTTATAAGCATCTAGACAGTGCAAAAATTTAACATACAGAAATATTCTCTACATTGTGCTCAGCTCCCAACTTTCCTCCGCTGTGACCACAACCAGACTGAACTCTATTTGGTGTGTTTAATACCAGCCCTTACTAGCATCTTCTAAGAGCAGTAAAAGGAAATCTGTCTTACCCTGCGCTGTGCTGTGGTCTATTTTGCGCAAGAGAGAACAATGCATTTCCTATGTTAAATGGTCTAACTCCCAGAGATCACATACACCTCACCATATTGACTCATTTCATTGCACTCCATATCCTGCAAAAATAAATCTCCTGCAGGACAGCATACATTACTGCGTACTGAAGTTTAAGTAATATATTTCTTTAACATAAGGCAAAAATTCACTGAAATCTGATAACACTTTAAATCCAACAGCAATCTGGAATTAAACCACATTTATGTACCACATTTTTATAGATGCTGCCTTTTTTATGTTTATGTCAGAAAATGTGGTAGAGAAAACTCACTTTTCTTTAAATAAAGGCAGGGAATAAGAGCAGTCCTGTAAGAAATTGCTGAAAAGCAATGGGACCCGGAGAAACTTGACTGCCTCGAAACACCCAAGGTCAGTCTGCACAGCCTTCCTGTTGCTGATGAGCAATTGCTTGCATGACATCTGGGGGAATACTCACGCGAAGAGGGGCTCGCTTCCACAGAGCCCGAGCGTTTCAGCTCTTTTTAGCCTCTTTATTTGCATCTATTCTATGTTAAGGCATTGTATGCATTTTTCATGCCTTCCTTATATTGCTAAAAAAGGCAATTTTGACAATTCTGTTCGCTTTTAGAGTAGCTCGGTTTTAACTAAAGGATGTTTGTACTTTGGTTAATTTGTTTATTATCACTGACATAAAAACCTCAATCCTGTTTCCATTAAAATCAGTCATCGTTTTTCTCCTACTGGAAACAAAATTGTATCTAAATATGTCAGTCACAAAGTTTGCTAATAGAAGTAAATACTATATCTGACAAGTCACTCAACACTTAAAGGCAAAGCGGTGTTAGCTAATACTGTATCATTACGGTTTTATTGAACAAAATCTAAGAGCATTTCTGAAAAAAAAAAGCTTATGGGGCAGCATACGATCACGATGTGAAAAATTCTGGGGGCTTTGCCAGTCTTTTTATTTTTTCATATTCACTTGTTAAATCAGCTCTCTCACTCATGACCCGCACCATAGCTACCCAAAATAAAGCTGGGGCCACATAGGCATCACACGTCCAGACAGCTTAAATTTAAAATTGGGTACTTCAGAAGGGCGTCCCGCTTTCTGCTGCATTCCTAAGCCCCCTGTTAGCTGAAACTGTCATGTTTCTGAACCCTTGTAGCGACCAACAAGATAAAGAGTCTAGTGTCATCCCTCATCTTCTTCAGTTCTCAAGTTTATCTTTGCACTTGTCTATATAATTACCCCCTGCAGATTTCAACTTTAATTCAGATCTGAGTCACAGCAGCAGAACAGGCCTCACAAAAAAAGAGAGAGTCTCATTAGTGACCTGCGTAAGTGAGCCTTACTAGTTAAAATTTTGATTTAAATACTGAACAAAGGGGAAAAATAGATGCTGAGGCAACGTTTGCATCTGTTCAACCACCGTCTTCAAATTTTGGCTGTAAGTTAGCCAGCGGATGGGCTTTACATCTCATCTATCTTTCTCCGTTGGGAAGGAACAGCCATAAGCACAGGTTTTTGCAGGGTGCGGTTGATCCTGGAAGATGGTTGAATACACATGACCAAGGGCTGCATGCCTCGCAAGTCAGAGCAAAGCATAGACGTGCTGGCAGTTCGGGGTTTTCTTATGCCCAGAAGTTTCCTATAGACCGATGAGAACCACAATTCCCATCTCCCTCACGAAAAGGAAAATCATTCAAACCTAGAGTAACACTGCACTAAAAGAAATGAATAACTAATGATGCCAAAGCCTCTTGATTTAAGGATTCCCCAAAGTAATTTCCAAAAAAAGAAAAGGGAAAACTGTGGATTCAGTCCACACATTCTGAAATCCAATTACATAGTAAAATGCACTGGCGAGCAAGGCCTCAAGTTCAAAGAAGAGGATTTAAAAAGGACGGTGCAACACGGTTTCAAGCTTTTAAACATTCTTAGGATAAAGGATAGCAGGCAATTTAGAAAACATTCCTTGTAATCTGTGTGGGATCCGAAGACTTTCCTGCAGGCCTTGCTTTGTCCTACAGCTCAGCTTTGCCTGTTTGGGCAGGACGGGTGCTACCGCTGCCTTCTCCAGCGTTGTTCTTGTCCGCCGGTTTGAAAGACAACGAAGCAGAGTTTGCGCAATAGCGTTTGCCAGTCGGACGAGGTCCGTCATCAAAAATATGCCCCAGGTGAGCACCGCACTGAAACAAAACAAGAGGGTGTCACTGGGCATCTGCACAACGTGGGCTCATCACGAGGAGCGGCGACTCGCGGCTGCTTCCAAGGAAGCGCAGAGGCGTCTGCTTTGCCCTTCCCCGTGGGATTGGCATGGGAGGCTGCCTTCACAAGAGCGATGCAGGAAACCCGCGACACCATGGGGACCTAGGCCAGCCAGCCCAGGTTTCCTGGGGTTCCTGTTGTGCTACTTTGAATGTCCAGCCAGGCAGTTATTTCTGAAAAGCCACCTGGCTGCAACGATCTCACGTGGGAGTTCAGTTCACTGCCTAAAACTCCCTTATCGCTGTAAGTACTATCCTGCTGGAAAGGGGAAACTCGAGTTCAAGGCATTCCTCAGCCACCTGCCACCCGCCTTGGGAGAGAAATATTAAACTGCCTGGCAATCCCCACAAAGAGCTAAAGCAGTCGGGATACACTTTGGTGTATGCCCTCCTATCTTCCTCCTTCCATAGCTTGTTGTTTTCCCAAAACCTAACAGCATTAGGCTCCTTCCTGGTGCTCCTCTGCATCTTGCCCCGGGAGGGGATGGATCTCATCTACTACTCATCTCATACTACTTTTTGTAGTATAGAGGGTCGGTGACCAAAAAACACCCGTAGTACTGAAAGGCAAAGTGGCTCTGAATGACTACTAGCCCGGCGTGATTTACAAACAGGCCCCTCGCTCTACAGAAGAGCGCAGTATTTGGAGGAAGCTGATGCAGTTGGCCAATTCAGAAACTGGGATTACTATCACTGCACATTACGGCTGACAACTTATCAGGATAATACGTACGTTTTATAATTAGCCACTTAAATCCCACTAGTTCCTTTTTACAGACTGCCACAAGAAATAAAAAAAAAAAAAAAACTTTGCACTTTAGAAATATTTATCCTGAGCAGGAAAGTCATGCTGCTTTACCAAGGAGCCCTGGCCTTTCAAGTTGGTAGCTGATCTCAGTGAGAGGGGGAATGATGTAACTGAGATCACAGAGCTGTTAGTGGGCTCACAGTCAGACAGCAAAAATTAAGGACTGCGACTTACTCTCAACGTTTAATTAATTCATCGTTTCCAAAGTGTGCACAGAGGCAATACTGGTTAATCTGAACGGTGAATGAGCTTCTGAGAGCAGCTCTCTATGCCACAGTTAATATGCTGTTAATGTCACCCTGCTGTTACGGCCTTTCATTCACCACAGCACCAAGAAGGTGTCTGCAGAGGCGGGTAAGTCTGGGCCCAGTCTCTCAAAGTTTGCAGGAGGCTCTTGCACCGACAAGGAGGGACAGAAATCCCTTCCTCACCGAATCCTGGCAGCAAAGTGCCAAACGCCGGGGGCTGCAGGAGTGGGCGGCCCGGCAGCCCCCGAAGCCCACGCTGTCTGCAGAGAGGCCAGAGCTCCGGGAATGGTGCCGGGCCACGAAGTAGCTGCTTGGCTTTGGGAGAATGAGAGAAATACTGGGTGAGCAGGAAGAGGCAAGGGGAAGTTGTGTGAGAAATACTGATGCCCCTGCTTGACGGCTGCCTTGGCACACTTTCCTTTCCTCGACACCTCTTATTTTCTTTATTTCCTTGTCTTTGAGACTGAGGGACTTCTTGGGGAGACCTGAGGTGTTTCTAAGATTGGAGTCTCTCACAATGAGGCATTTCTCCTAATTAGAGACTTTCCATATCTCAAAAAAGCAAAACAAAACTTAGTGTCCCAGAAAAAAAGTATTTTTCTATCCTAATTAAATCATCTCAACTAAGACCGCTACAAAACCTCCCTCCCGGCTAGAAGTGTTTAATAGATCTTTTTCAGATTAACATCTGAACAGACATAATTATTCCCTCTAACAGACATAATTATTCCTGCTTCAATGGATGGAAATGGAACACAAGGAAAACTATCAAGAAAAACAGTCTCTGGGAGTAACACTCAGAAACACGTCAACTGCGAAGGCAATCTATCAAAAAGATTTTCCCCACAAAATCTGCAAAGCTGTTCCAGGCAGTCCCATTGCACCTCCCTGGGATGGCAGAATCACACCAGGATTGGATTACTGCAGAATTTGTTACCTTTTGAGACTACCCCTCACTAAAAATTTATGTGGAGATGCTCTCTGTAGAGAACTCCATAAGTCATCTGCCCTGAAAGAAATGTAATTCAGCACTTTGTATCACAGCGCAAGGACCCTGGCCCTTGGCAGGGAGTACAAAGGATGAATCGATGTAACCGTCCTCCCCACACATTACCCAGAGGTGCCGGCTATTTCTCTAGGCTGTATATAGATGTCTGTAAAGTCTCCCAAAAAAGAAACAATCATCTGCAGCAACTCTACGCATATATACACATATATAGAGAGGAAGGAACACACTGGGATGACGAAATGCTTGGAGTAAAACATCTGAAATATGTGTTTGGGAGCAGGAAAGGCAGGGGGGTCACTGCTACCCATCAGTATGCCTGGGCCTCTCGAGGCTCCCAGTTCTAAATATGCTGCCGCAAGCCATGGGGAGCAGCCTGCAATCAGCTGCTGTATCTTATTCCGAGCTATCGATGTGCAAACAATATTCTGAAATATAGAATTTTATTGATTTTTGCAAGTACAAATAATGGCTATGGAGATTTCGAGGGGAGGCACTGTTGAACAGGAAAGCGGAGAGAGATGCAACCAGTTTTAGATATTCCCCAAATGTATTTACAATTAACTTTTACCTGTCACTAATCATTGATCTTTTAAATATTTCTATGCTGATGTATTTCAAAAAAGTCTTTTTTTTTTCTAGGATAATCCCATGGATGTCTGTTCTATATTACAGTATTTTTTACTTAGTGTTTATTCTCTACACAGGAGAACTTTAAAAGAGAGTTTTTTAACTCTCTCAAACAGGTGGAAGGACATTTGAAGAAAAAGCAACTACTATTTCATCCGATAAACATTAATGAGGTTTTGGGTATGGAAGAGGGTATTTCCCCTCAGTTTGACCAAGGCCAGTCATATCAGTCCCACTGCATTTCCAGGCTGCAGTAAAACTGTGCTCCTTTTGCAGCTGCACGTGCGATTCCCACTCCTAGGGCTCAGAGGAGGGGAGGAAATAGTTTGTTATGGATATACAACGTGATGCTGTTAACTGTGCTGAGCAGTGGCTGCAAAGATGTTCACCACTCCTCAAGTTATTTTCCTGCGTGACTTGATCACCTGTGGGGTTACTCTGCCAGGAAGTTGGCATAACCGATATGAGGCTGACATTGGATTGTCTGCTGACTTTGATCATGTTTCTTTAGCTCTTTGCTGTAAATTCAGACTTTGGTTTTGCTTTAAGTTTACAGCGACTGTGTGTGATTGCTGTTAATACTCCTGGTCTCAGGTCTGCTAGCACTATTTATTTTGGCCAAAGATAAATGACATTCCCAGATTCCTTGGCCTGACCACAGGCTTCCCTGGGCTTCAGTGAGGTGAACCCAAGAACTCCAGCCATCTCCTGAAGACAATCATCAGCTACGGCCTGTTCAGCAGATTGTCAGTGCGCTGGCTTCAGCATTGCTCAGCCTTACCAAGCAGAGCTGAGGAAAGTAGTTGCTTTTTTGATTATTCCAGTAACCACTAGAAAAGTAAGAAATTCCCAACCTGTGGTCACGTTGCAACTTTGCTAGGGAATTTAGGGAAATGGGTATTTCAAAAAAGTATTAAATGAATCTTCTAAATATTGTGATCAGTGTAAAAGCAATACAATTATCTAATAGACATGAGATATTAGCAGACGTGCTGGTTGGCCATAAATGCGTAGGGTCAAACCCTCTACCCAGACAGAGCAGTTAATGGATTCTCCATAAAGACAACCCTGTCTCTTTTGGGGAGACAGTGAGCGTGTGTAACATCAGTGGAGAAATCATTTACCCTTCCAACAATTCTGTCTGGAAACAGAATAGCAAACTCTCACGGCCCAAAGGAAGCTGCTTCTTTCAGGAGGACTTTGAGCACAGGGAGCTCGAGGATCACCAGCTGCTGCGTGCGACTGCCCAACCCCAGCGCAGCAGCTTCCCCCTTTGCTAGGTAATGACTGTGCGGCTCCCTTTGCAGAGAGGAGGGCAGCACAAAGGATGAAAGGAAGTAGAACGAGACAGATAACGGAAAATTTGGGGTTGTTTTGAAAGGCTACTGACTTCATTATCAGGGCAGATGGGATTGTTAGAAGTAACCATTAGGAATGCCTTGGGAATGAGCGTTGGGATCGAGTTAGCGCCACGGCACAGTAATGCGCGGTGATGGAATCAGCACACGCGGTCGCCCCAGCGCCTTCCCCGCCACCTCGGTGCTCCACGTACCGACGCACGTCGGCAAGGCTCCTCTGGGCGGCTCCTTTGAAGGGAGCCCTTTCGGGAAGACAATCTGTGCAGACTTAGCACTGAATCCAACCCTTTACAACAATGTACACTCCAATGAGCCCTTTGTGCTTTTAGCACAACCCAGCTGTTACATCTATGATCCATTGTGCTCTTTTGCAATGATTACTATTTAATAGAACAGAAAAGTTTGCAAATCTTAGAGAAAGTACAGCGCACAGTAATGATTTTTGCAGCCTTTGCTATCAGAATGGTCTGTATGTGCTATAAACTAACCTGACTGCAGGATATTTCAATTCTGTGCATCCCGTAGGAGAAATCATCAGTGAAAGTAACTGCATCAGGACTGATCACATCATAGAAGGAAGGCCAACCTGGAAAAGAAGAACAAGTGAGAAGAAAAGATGCTATTGCATCTTTGTGACAGATGACATCATTGTGAAAATCAGAGAGAGAGTAACGCTTTGAAAAAATCTTCATAACACTCCAGGGCCTGAAAATAAATGGAAAGGATCCTAAATTAATTAGGGACTTCAGAACATTTTACCCTAAACACAAAGTTGTTCATAGGCAAGGATCAGGTTGCCAGTAGTTGCCCATCTTCCATGTCAACAACTATTCCGGCACTTTACTGTGAGCAACAGCAGCAGTTCATCTCAGGCAGAAGATGTTCGCTCAGATAAGAAGGTTCAGTCTCACATCACTTCAAAATGCATAAATTCTGCCCAGAAGACAAGCTGCAAGATTTTGTGGAGCACAAATGTTACGCTTTTGCAGTATAAAGTCTTTTAAAAAAGAAGATGATAGGTTGCAGGTTAGAGTTCCACAGTCTAACCTTTGCCTAAAAGCAGGGTTACCACTAAGGATCTGCTGAGAGCCTGATCCCTCTCACTTTAAAAGCTACAAGATGTTAAATGCAGCACTACTGCGTATAGTTTCAAAATGGTGACGAGTGCTTCAGACCACTTGCTGACCACAGCTTAAATGGAGTCCTGACAAGGCCTATAATACATATATCTACCACTACTAGATTACTCTGCATCCAGCACAAAAGAAAAAGCACTCATTAACATGCGTGTTCAACACAGCTGCTATCTCAGCATGGAGCAGTGTGACCTGATACCCGATGATTAAGAGGTTGCACGCTTGATTTACAACTAACGGGCCAGGCACATATCATTTATATAATGACCTTCTACTTCTTAATTGTTCCTTGCCAAGTTTCCCACTGTCGGCAACACAGGTGGCCCAGTAGATTCTCGTTACACAGCTGTAACTTCTCAGCCACTCCTCAGAAACAGTCATCATAGGCTCTATTTCGTGAAGGTCAGCTCCCACATAAGAATCTGATAGGTTCTGAGGTCATGTCAACATCTACCAGTGCCCACCTGACATTCCACAAGATACCTGTCCCTCTCATTTTGTCTCTTGCCAAACATCACAACACACACAGATACACTCTTCCTCTTGGCCCATGCATTGCTTCTTCTTCTAGTATCCACTAAGCATTTACTACTACTGATTTTGTAAAATGCACTGCAATGAGTTATTAAGAAGCATAGCAGCAGCTGTGAATCACTGTATGAAGACGAATAAAGGATATATAAAGTTTCCCGTAAGTAAAGGGAGTAAAATTTCTTATTTAGTAAAAGGAGGTGTGGAAGCTATCAAGTTTTCAGTATGGAATTGTATGGAATGGAAAGTGTGTAAACTGGAAAAAAATCCATATGTCTTTGGTTATATCTTAAACTACTAAATGCACAGGAACACTTTAAGGATGCAAACAGAGCAGGCATCATTTTTTAAGAAAGAAATGCTTAAAAATACTTTCTCTTCCCTTTGAGAAACTGTCCACATATCATAGCATTCCTAACCCTGCAACCTGAAGGCTTTTGCAGATCCAAGCCTGATGCCTCCAAAGAGCCTACTCACATCAGAAGTGTTCCCCCAGAACTCACTGCACAAGCAAGGAGACTCCTGGGTTTTTCTTTTATTTTGCCTCCTGCAAAATACGGTAAATCTAAGAGGTACAGACAGCAGATGGACTGAAGAACAAGAACTCCGAAGCCTAAAAATATCCCACAAAACTGGACCTGAAGAACAGTGCAGCAGTGATATCCTTAAAAAAGTGGTGAATTCTTCCCTGCACGCAGAATTAGGCAGTTCCCTGCCAAACAAATACGTTCACAAACAGAAAGGAACAAACATATGAAAAGTTTTGTAGAAGGGGTTATCCTGTTGACAGAAAAATGGATGTCTCCTAATTGGTGGCTCCTCTCCAACACTATTCATCATCTCCTTAGCTGGGCCTCCGTCTAATGAAAACCGAAGATTCATAGAACTGGTCAGACTATTTTTTTTCATTAAGACTTTTCAGTTTTTTGGATCTAAATGCTTTGCAAAAGAGTGACATATCAAGCTGTCAGATTGTCCTTGTGTGATGGCAGAGAAGTTCTAAAGAGACACGGTCCTTAGGGCAACCAACTCTCTCATTGAGTGAAGGCATTTGGAGGAGGAACATTTCACTGCTGCAGAAATTCTCAGAGGCAGCCCTCCCTCTTCTGTAATAGCAATAAGGGAGAAGCTTCAAAGGCTGCTACACAGAGATTGAAGCAATCTGTGTCTTGCTGAGAAAATTATCTTGTGAGAAGGGTTTGGAGGAGATGTGTTTATGTCAGCTTTGACATTAAAGAAAGACCATCCATCCTCCTTTCTCCAGACTTTTCCTTTTGGTCTTCCCATTCAAGACAGAAAAAAAAATTATTTGCTTTGGATGAATTCCATGGACTTTTAAAAAATGAAGTCATCTGAAACCTATATAAACAGTCAAGCTCCTCCTAAAGCAGCCTTTGTGCCCAACTGGAGTGACTTCAATTTAGGCTGTTAGTTGCTGCTACATGTGACACATGTTTCAAAGATTCTCCCACTGCCACATATGTTCTGTGAGTCAGGCATCCAAAACAGTCTCTCCATCCAGGGGGTAACCTCGAAGACGTAAAACTTTTATTTCTACGTCAAACAGTCTCTTTCTGAGTGACATTGCTGCCTAGGAATCAGCATATTTGGGACAAACTAGAACGTGGGGGTTGAATGACAGCTGAGCAAATCCTGTGACGAAAAGGCTCCTGAAGGGCACTGTGAGACCACTGTTACTCCGTACACCTTGAAAGGAAGACAAGTGAACTGCTTGTTGAATTGATGAACCCTCCGTCAACCCTTCATTGACTGAACTCACCAGGAATAACCACCTCTCTGCTGGCTCCTTTTCCTCCTCCAACTTAAAGTGGAAAACCCTTTTGATAGCTTGCTAATCTTCTCATGGTTTGCTAATCTTCTCATTGCCGATCCTCTGTAAATGCTAGCGCTTACACTCAGCCCTCCACAGATTATTGATTTCTGTCAGGTCCAGTTCAGCAAACCCGATGGGCAGCAAGAGGGGGAGCACTAGTGTTTGAAGGATGGTAAAACTTAATAGCTCAGGAAAAAATAGCTGCGGGAGGAAGGGGGCAAAGGGTAATTGCAGGAGAGAAGATGGAGAGTCTCCTAACTAAATGATCAACTTCAAGGGGCATTTGCACATTTTTTTTGTATGTTAGAGCCAAGATTGGTGAGTATGTTACTCCCTGAACCTAAACTTTATTTTGTAGGAGAATATTACACTGTAATGGGCAGTAATTCTTATCAAATTAGAGATGTTTAAAATGGGACCATTCTTAATTTCCCTATGGTGACTTTACATTGTCAATATAAAAGGGCTTTAAAAGAAGAAATTACTGTGTTGTGCTCACTCTAATGACCCTTTATATTGAGCTGGGTCTCTGTCCTGTAGGCCTGTTCCTAGTACGTTAATAAGCTGGACAGAGAGACGATAGGTATTCAGACACAGAGCAGGTATCCTTCCTAAAACCCATACCAGAAGCAAATAAAGGAATGAAACTTATTGTTAAGGAGCTCAAGGAAAACTGTTTGTAAAAGGAGCATTTGTGACAGATCTTTTCCACTGACCCTGTATGAGTAACAGAAAGGATCCTATGCTGCTGGGTATCACACTTCCTGTGTCATGTCCTACGCTTTCTGGCACCTCCACCAAGTATTTCATAGAAGTTGCACAGCTTTTATAAATTTTTCCTCCTCCCAAGTTCAATCTTTTGTTTTTCCAAACGGCAAAGAGGTGTTTTTCTGGCAAAGAGGTGGCAGCAGCTAATGCCTCCTTGTCAAAGGAGAACGGAGAACACCTCACATCATTGCCACAGGCAACAGAAGTGAAGAGGAAGGGATAGAAACAAGTATTCTGGTAAAATATATTGAATGTTGCTTTTCCTACTCTGGCCAGAGGACTTCAAATCATTTAAAAGAGGCATTTTCACTGGTTACTTTCAGACCTCTTATTCTGGTACCTAATTTAGTTGGTATTACTAACGAGCTGACCAAGGTGTGCTGGCACACCATGGGTATCATGAAAGCAGAAGCAGCTAACACTTAGCATCAGGCAAATTGCATAGCTGGTCTCCTCCTCAAATGGAGATGCCAAAGTAGTTGAAATGCAAACTACAGCTATGGCAGTTTGCCTACAGTCAAGCCTCTTTTCTGTGCTCCTGACAGAAATCAAAAATCAGCAAGAGAAGATTATCTTATTCACATTAGTCCAGGAAATTCTAAAGCACTTTTATTTATCACTGTTTCCTGAGGCAAGGCTCATGGGAAAAAAAAAAAAAAAAAGACATTTTGTTCCCATAAACATTTGGAAAACAGTTTACCTGCAGAGGCATCTTAAACCCCCTTACAGTTTTGCAAGTTTGTACACATTTAGTTGTACTTAGACCTCCAACTTCCTAATACATGGATGCAAGCAGCTAGACATCTAACTGTTAAAATATGAGTCTATAATTATTAGCAGAAGCAAAACTTGAGGCTGCTTTGGAAAATCAGGCCTGATGATAGGCTATTTTTTCCCCTTTCCTGAACTAATATTCCTTTTGACATTTTTCTGAACAGCAAAATTGCAATCCCAAAGCTTCTAATGCTCCTATATTATTCCCATTTCTTACACCTGCTGACTGGAGACCTCCACAGTTTTCCAATAACTGTGATGTTTGTAGTTATGTTTTTCATTTTAGAAGTCAAAGAGATTAAATCCAACCTGTATTTTATCATTCTTTACTGTAAGTATTCCAAGCATTTATTTCACTGAGTTATTTACAGATGGAGATGTAGGGGGAGATGGAAGATGTTAGAACTACCAAATGGCACCAGATGGAAAAGAAAGAGGACTTTGACCTGAAAAATACCTTGTTTCTCTGATGTGTCGTATTTTTAGAATTTTGATTCCCTTTTAACCTAATATGGATTAATGAAAACCCAAAGGCTTTTTAAGGTAGCGTCTTATCATTTATCTTCACTGAGAAGCTGTATCTGTGTAAAAACATGAAGCATATAGGATTAAAAAAGGAGATAATAAAGCTTCTACTTTGAAACTGCTGTAAAGCTGAAGGGCCTTCACTTTTTTCCTTCACTCAGGCTTATTGAAACTGAATCCGGCAGAGCCAGGCATCCACAGCTGTAACTTCTCACATACAAGTTTAATGTAAAACTACAAAGTGACATATTCCTATTATGTGCAATGCCTGCACAAATATAGGGCACTTTCTGGCGAACATGCTGGGCTATTTTTCATTATATCTCCATGACGATGAATCTAAAATAAATAGCCTTACTTACAAATATTTTACAATGAGGTAATGTTACTTTCAGTGGAGGTTCATCTAATTTACCTGAGTGTAACTAAACCCAAAATGAGGCATAGAAACATTCTTGTTCATCAGCGCAGGGCTACATAGTAGATATGCATTTCACTGGTAAGAAAATAACCAGCCCTTTCTAGCACTATGCAGGATTAAGAAGGACTGCATGGTACTGGCTTTCAGCAGAACATGCACAGCGTCAGAGGTAGGTGTGTGGGAGCTGAAGACAAGCTAAAGTTTGGGGGGAAAAAAAAGGAAAATAAAAATAAAGAGGGGGTTCACCTCACTATCTTCCTCAGCAATGTTGGGCTACCACAGCAGGTAAATTTCACTCTGAGAGAACAGTGTGCAAAGGGAATTTTACAAAATAACTGAACCTCTAATAGCAGCTTTTATGAGACAGTCATCATCTGTTTTTTCTCTTTATGCTTCTCACTTGGGAAATAAAAAAGTGAAAGCCATAAATAAAGGTGTTATTTGTTTTTTTCCACTAAGGCACTCTGAATGTCAAAACAACTTTCTATGAAACAACATATGCAATCCAGATTTATATCTTTGTTAGTTGGAGAAGGCTATATTTGTTTAAAATGATTGTTAAGGGAGATCTGAAACTTCACATCTACAATCTCTTCTGACATCTGAATTGCTCAGAGTAAGAGTGACCCTGTTGTTGCTAGAGCAATGAGCGCATGGGGCCAGTTCTCTTTAGCAATTAATAACTGTATCACAATATAGCTATTGCCCTAAATGCTTCCTTAATCCCCTGACTGTATTCTAAAATACTGCTAAATACATATTGGCTGTTTTAGAGCCTTCCTCTAAAATGCTTTTGACATCTCTAATGCCTGGACTGCTGTTAAAATCAACAGGTAAGCAGGAGCTGGGGTCTTCCTCAAGCCTTCTTACAAAGATTGAGTTACTAATGGTTTCTTTTTTGGTTCAGGTTCAGCAAAACTACTGAACCTAACTCACTTCCTCCCAAAGGATGGTTTTCTCCCCTCATCTGAACAGTGTCTCTTGTTACTTTAAATCATGGCTAATGTTTTTAAAAATATATCTTACACATAAGTCAGTTGTAGATCTTCAGCATCAAAGGAAGCGAACAGAATCATGTGAAACAGTGTAACCTTAAGCTATAATTTAAAAATGACATTAAGAAATGTCTCAAATAGTTTTTAGAATTTACTGTTGACCTAGTAACCTCAGTCTAAAGCATTCAATTTCGAATAAATGTTTTTGTTTTCCTTCCAAAAGCTGCAGTGAAAAAAAATGTACATCTTGCAAAGTAGTTTGCAATCTGTTTTCTTACTAGTTATCTATACAACTCTCTAAAACTTTCACACAGGATGTGTAAGTGAGGATAATACTAGAAACGGCAGGCCTTCTAATGGGAGTGATTCGACAAAATTGGAATCTGAATGTAGTGTATTCACGGGAAAAATCAAAAGAACTGTACATGCAGTCCTGTAATAGCTACGTCCAGCACTGAAACTATGATGATGACTACTAATTGTTAATGACCGCAGCGCAGAGCCCAAGTTTATCTAGGAATACCAGTTACAAATGAGGCACACATTTGAAAAATTTGGGGGGGGGGGGGTGATTCAAATAACAGACATTTATAATTTGTTTTTAAACCCATCAAAGTATTTTCCTATAGTATTATACATATCCAGGAAAAGATTTTGTAAAAAACAGGCAGAACTCAAATACATACTAAAACTGCAGAGATGGAATTCTGACAGAAATTGTTTTTAACTCAAAAATGCAGCCTGTATTATCTTCCTTTTGCAACTATATTCCCTTGGAGCAACATGCCTGCAGCAACGAGTGCCACAGCAGACAAACACCCTCCTCGTTACAGCTGGACAAACAGGCTCTCATGGCGGTAGTAAAGTTCTGAAACAAGGGAAAGAGTTATTATAGTGATTAAAAACAAGAAAAAGACCAAGGCCCCTTTCTTCTGTTTACTTTAGGTGCTGAATGAGATGCCTTCATCAGAGAACTTAGTCACAAATAACTAAAAGGGCACATAATACTCTTGTCCATCAAGAAAATCTACAAGATTTGCGCCTAGACCGGGGCAGTGAGCTGACAGCAATGTCTGCCCGAGGTACACAAAACAGCACACTGAGCAGCAGGCTAAAAACAGACCCCCAAACCTGCGGTGAGGGACTTGTTCATGGGAACATGACTCTACAGGAATGTGTAGTAGGGTCTCTTCTGACACCATCACCAAGAGGTAGCGCAAAATCTTCTTCTTTGTCTAACAGAAACAGATTACCACTAAGCAGTTCTTGAAATAGATAATATTTCCAGAGATGGGTTTTGCTTCCAATGAAGGAAGAACTTATGTTGAGCTGCAGGCTCCGCAGAGCCAACCATGAGTCTTGTCCCGAAGCCGTCGCTGCCCTGGGAAGCACCAAAGCTCCGATCTGCGGCTTCACGCAAAGCCCAACCGCGTGCTACTGCCGCCAGGGCGTACCCGTCGCCCAGCCTAAGAGGCAGCCTGCACACACTGCCCTTGAACCCCCTGCACTGCGGATGCCGGCGGACACACGCGGTGTGAAGGCAACTGTACAGAGAAAAAAAAAGAAGGCATTTGTGGGGACGGATCGTTCGGAGTTGCTGCTGGGTCGGGTGACAAACACACCTCTGTTCCTTTAAATTTTCTATGGAAAACTTTGCACATCACAGCTGCACTCTGAAAACTACTGAAAATTGAAACTACTGAAATGGGAAAAGTTTAATATTTCAGATTATAATGTTCACCTTCTGTTTTGCTTGCTGCTACGGTTTTTAAAGCAAATCGTGCCCTTTCTGCTTCACCCCACATTTTCCTTCAAGAAGGATTTCAAAGGAAAAATTTTCACAACCTTATGGTGTAGACAGTGACACAGTCCAAAGAAAGGAACAGTTTGGAAAAGTGCTTAAAAATATCTTATGAGGAGCTATTCCCTTTAATACTCTGCTGGGGGAAAACCCGCTTGCCTGTAGGATCAGCCTGAACCCTGAGCAAGCACTAACACGGCTGCTGCACAGAACAGTTCAGTACAGGTCCATTATTTGCTCAGGTGCCTGTGCTATTCCGGACATGACAGCTTCTCTGATTTTTTTCTTGTTCTTTTTTTTTTTTTTTTTTCTGGTTAATTTTCTATTATACTTTTAGTCAAATAAAGAAATTAAATAAATCCAACAAGCTGTATACAAACTGCTCCTTATCTGGCAGTTATTTGGTACAGCATGAATGATCACAGTTAAAGTTAATTATAGCCACTCTATCTTTTACAAAGCCACTATATTTTATGTTTAGGAACATCCAACTTGCTTCAAGGTCTTGTTTTCTCTTATCCTAAAGGGATAAATCTAAGGGAATAATTGGCTTGGAAAAGAAATCTGATGTAATAGGCAAGAAGAGAAATAAGAGATGATTGGTAAAAAGAAAATGGCCCAATAGCAGGAAAAGACTGGAGGGAGACTAGAAGCCAGGAGTGAAGGCACCATCATTCAACAGATGTATTCAAATATCTCGAGGAAAACACCCCAAAGACTCCAGAATTTGTCCCAGGTTTCTCTATTATGCTCTGGTTCCCCTGGACTGGTCATACCTGTAATTCAGATTGGCAGTCATTGGGACACTTTTCAGATAATCACACTTTTCTGTAATACCACATATCCATGGGTTATCCGAGATCATCTTTATTTCCGCTCAGTTTTCCTGACTGGGATATTTTCCTGTGCCTTCCAAATGTCTCACAGCTGAGTGGGAACACAGGTCCCACCTCAGAAACATCCGCTGCGGACGGACACGCCGTCATGTGCTGCCCATGTGCCTCTAGGCACTGGCAAAACCTGTAAATCTGAAGTGCTGCAAATCTGAAGGTCATTGCACGACCACATGGGAGGCATGGGCTCTTTGAACTGTGTAAGTACATAGATCCCAAATGAAAACACACTTCTTTTACGTGAGCTACTCTGCTGATGCAAATTTTCTCCTGTTTACTCATCTTCCACTTTGAAATCACCAGGTTTAAAAATGACACAAGTTGGCTCATAATCATCTATTTCCTTTCAGATAAGGAAAACCTCCAATTAGGTTTTCCCCAGAATAAATGGGCACAAGAGAGATCTGAAAACATCCATGCGAAATCAGCACTGGCTCCTTTAGTGCCAATCTTTTCCTAGTTTCACTGCACTTATTTTAAACCAATGCAGATGGGTCCATCATATGAATTCAACAAATCCTTGCTCTGAAGGGAATAAGAAGCTCCTGTTTTAGTGGAGCTCAAAAAAATATAGCATCGGCCAAACATGGATTAGCCCTACCAAGGGCTGACCTCGTGTCAGAAAGTGAACTTCCGAGGGAAAGCAAGGTGTGTCACAGCTGGTGACGGCATTCCTGCCACTCCTCCTATTTCCGATTGCTCAAAGATGAGCGGTGCATGCTAAGAGTCAGAAAGGACCATTTAAAAACACTCTGCCAACTGCAGATTCCAGCTCTGGGGTAAACGCAGTGCGCAAAGGTCTCCGCTGGCAGTCAGCGACGCCGAGGTGCCGTCTCCAGGAGATGAAGGGTCAGCACCACGGTGCGACCAGCAGCAGCCTCACGTCACCCTTCTCCCCGCACAGAAGGTCCCTCCGGGGGAGGCGGGCAGCGGTGCAGGGAGCTGCAGGCCCAGCGGCTCAGCCGCCCGCGCTGGTGCACGGCCTGACCCCAATCTGCAGCCCCGGCGCCCTCCGTGCGCGCGGAAGGGCGAGCACAGGGCGAGTTCCACCTGGTGGTGGCACGCGGCCGCTGGCAGGACCGCGGGCGGGCGCGCGGCGCCAATATCCTTGTTCGTGTCTCCACCTGCTGATTTTGAACGTAAATATCCTTGTGCAAAGTAGCTTTATAAATAAATACACTTGCTAGTTATTTTAAACCTGCGTTTCAGGATCAAGCTAGACTCAAACACCGCTATTTGGGAGGGGAGTGTGAGGGAAAGGGCTGTAAGCACAGAATTTTCAATGATTTCTTTTCTGCTTTTTAAACAAACGTTTGGAAAACAACAGTGTCATTCTACTCGCTACTTCCTTTCCGTCTTTCTAGTGCTTCAGTGTGCCTCTGAAGAGCGCGTGGTTGCTGACGGTGCAGCACAGAAGCTTTGCCCCGTTCCGACCATTAGATAGTCTTTATGTCTGTGCACAAAGTCAGTCATTAGTTTATCACTTGGGCCTTGCAAATGAAGACCACCGTGAGCTGCGTGAGCTTCAGCTCTTTCAGATTTTTCCCTCCAGAGGCACCGACCCCTAAGCTCTGCGGCCAGCACTAACCCGCAGTGATTGTGGCACAGAGAGAAGCTGCCAGTCAGAGCCAAGGCCACATCTCAGAAGAAACGCCATTAACTGCACCTCCGCCCCGTCAAACGTAATTTGCTGTGTCCATCTCCCAAAGCACGAAACAGTGAGGATTCCTTCCAGCTTTCACCCTACCAAATAAACCTGAACTCGGAGTCAGGCAGCATCCAGGTTCCTGCCTCGTCTCCTCAGGTCCAAAGGCACCACCGAACCCCGGTAACAAGCGCCAGCCCCATCGCTGTGCACGTGCAGCGGAACAAACACAGGCGAAGCTCTTGCATAAGCAGCCTCGTTCTCACTCCAGTCGCCCTATAAATTTCTGGAACTCACATGTCAAAAAGCATCATCTTCAATTCACTGAACCTTTAAAAAAAAAAAAAAAGAACACACAAGGGTTCTGGAATTCCAGCCTAACCTGGCTTTCACCCTCTTCAAAAAGAAGGGAAAAAAAGGCAGGGAAGGATATACAAAGGCATTTCTCATCAACTGCTAAATGGTCCAATATACTCGTAACCTTAGCTCTCTGCTTTATAGCGAGTGAGTGATGAAAACCTGATGGGACAGGCTCGCAAGCCACACTTTAGCGTTAAGTCACTGGGGTGCATTCCCAGAATTGGACAAAAGTGTGCTTAAGTGGACACCTGGCAAGGGCATGGGCAGCAAGTGGAAATATCATTGTCTGGAAAGAAAGTTTGGAAAGATTAAGAGAAATTCTGATTAAAATTTTAAGAGGTGAAGTGCTGGCATGGTTCAGTTTTCTTGAAAAGCAGGAATCAGGTCCTGAGCTGGCTTCTCAGATGCTATTTAGAGACCTCAAAAGTAGAATCATTTAGAAAGCGACTTCTTCAAGGAGTCCAGCTAAATCTTCAAAGACATAAAATTCCAGTCAGACACAGGAAATTCTCAGGGGAATACAAGAATTTTATGAGTCAGAAGATAAAAATCCCCCTGAATACCTAACTAAACTAATCTAATGAGGTAGTCACCAGGAAAGGAGCTTGATGAATCTGCATGTCACAAAGGACAAATTTAAACAAACAGGAAATTGAACAATATGAATCTGTTTTCATTTTTACCTGCACCCCTCTCCTTTTTTCTTTTAAGGCACAAACCAAGCTGAGAGCTGCAAAAGATGCTGTGTGGGTCTGAAGAGAGTACTCCACTTTAGATAAAGTCTCAATTTAAAATAAACGAATTTCCTGGCTTCCTTCTGCAAAGCCATTTTATTTATGATTCATTATTTGTATTATTGTAGACACTAGAGGCTCCAGTGCAGTCCAGTTCACTAATCATTGAAAAGGCTTACGGGAAAAGACCCGTCCTTCATGCAAGGTTTATAACCTAAACTTCAGCTTTTTTCCAGGCAAGCAGAAGCAAGGCTAAATTCTTCCCATTAAATACTTCACCCACACCGGTAGCTAGAGGGTTCAGTCCTAAATGACACAGCTAGACCTCTCCCAGCATCATACTGGAGAATCCAGAGGGATCCTCACAGCCCTAAAGGCTATTTCAGAACTTACCTGTGTTAACAACATTATACACAACTTACTCTTCTCCATTACAAAATCAGCATGGTCTTGGACGCCTTTTGTAAGGAGTGAGGAGAATTTTCAGCCTCTTTATTATAGAATCACACATTTAGAAAACATTTATTGGCAATTTGCATTGTACAGAGAGTGTGCTAGAATTCTTAAAACTATGAAGACCACTACTCTATACAAAATTTTTCCTATGTTTCCAAAGTTATGTTTGCAGGAAACTAAAGTCCTTCTGTTAAGAAGTTGAAAGATGAAAAACCTACACAGAAGAAACTTTTCTTTTTTTTTTTTGGCTTCATAACATTTTATGATTTAAATGTCTTCAGTCTGGAATGAAAAAAGGACCATTTTCTTTAAACAAGTTTTCCTTCAAAACTGTTCTAGATGAACAAGGCTTAATTACACAAATATCCCAAATACTTAATTCTAATATTGTTTTTTGTCTTCATCTTATGAGTTTTACTAAAAACTTTAGACTAAAATGTACTAAAATAATTTTATGAATATTATGAAAAATAAAACCTTCTTTCCAAAAAGACAACTCACTTGTCTCTCAGCTTCCACAGACTAATGTGCTGTGGTAGACAGTGTGTTAGGCATAGACTGAACTGATTGCAAGCTGCTTTTATATAAATTTAGGACACCGCTTAGTTTCCTATCTGAACTGCCTGTCTGGATCCTCCTATTTTGGGTTGATTCTGGAGTCCACTTAAAATACTAATTGTTTATATTAAACAGACAAGAGAATGTGTGATGTATTTTAACTGTCAAATGTGTTGTGAACAGCAGCAGCTGGAAGAAGAATGTTTAATTCACTCGGTTCCCCTCCAGCCTTTAAGAATACTGCATCAGCAGTTAAATCTTACTCTTGCAGGAAAAAAAAAAAATATATATATATATATATATATGCACAGCAAAACTTCCTCTATAGGGAAAAAAAAAAAAAAAGAGGAATTGTTAATATAAAAACCGTACCACTGTCATTACTAAAGCTTCAAAATAGAGCTTGTCTAAATCTAGAGCAGTGTTGATGCATCTGTGAAGCTGTGCACATTTTTGTAGGGAGCAACTCATGTTACGGTTGCTTTCTTATGCTGATCTGCTCCCAGGTAGCTTATCCCAGAGACCCAATCCAGATAGTGAGAGGAGATACTACTCGAAGCACTCACAGCTCCCCAAAAAGGAGTTTTGATACTATCAGTGACTGCAATACTATTAAAATCTTTGGCCAAATGTGAGTGGCATGTGTGGGACTGTGGACAACAATTTATTCTCGCAGGGCATCTCAGAGCCCTGCTCGAGACTTCCCCCCTGCTGCAGTTGCAGCATAAGCCCGTGCTGGAAACAGAGGGGCCCAAAACAAAGGATAAGCATTGCTATTTAAGAGAGATTAATTAAAGCCTTGCTAAGTAACAGGAACAAGTGATTTTCAATAGCTATAAAATTTTCAAAAGCAGTACAGATTCAGCCGCAGTAATGTGATTTTGCATACTTCCTCGAGGAAACCTTTTAAGCGTAACAGCAAATTAGTTGCACACAAACAAATGATTGTTCTAATGTCAAGGGAAAGGAGGGCTGAAAACCTAAAGCAAGGAGATGCCCGAAGCTTGTGCAAGCTGCTGTAGCGCAGGCTTCCTTGGGAGGCCTGACTTCTGCCACGTGGTCCCGTTTTTTTCTTTTTAATGCCACGTTTACAGAATGGATTCGGCATGCTCAGGGAAGGAACCCCTCTTTTGTTCATCACATCAGTCTTTTACTTGTCCAGTTGCCACTAGTCTATGAGTAGGAAAAATTAGACCTAACGAGGTGTAAAATAATGCCCCGCATTCAAAGACAGCGCTGTACTTCATTTCACTTTAATATTTATTTCAAAAGTAAACTGTGCTGAAACCTTGCATAAATAGTGCCAAATGAGCTTGCAAGTTGTTCTGAACTTACCGAAGCAAAGTCGACTCACACCTCATACACACAACTGCTTATTGGGTTGCTCACTGTCAAAACTTCTGCCAAAAGATCCCTCAGATGAAGCAAGTGGGGAGACAGAGGTAGGTCAGGTTTGACTGGAAGAGGAATTGTTAACAAAACAGACCTTGGCCAGGAGAAACACAGCCCATGCCAGCTGATGGTAAGTAAGAATAGCTAAGCTGAAAAGTAGCTGCATACAGAGAGTTTAATTTAGTTTGATTTTAATTTCATTTAATTTTTTTTACACCCTATGTGTCTATTTTTATTTTTTGGCCACTCCACTTACTTTCTTCTTTTCATTTATTTTTCTTTACACTATAGGAAATATTTCTTTTCCTTTTCATTCAGAAAGGCACAAAACTGTGTTTCTAAGCTTTCTCTTGTGCAGTCTGCGCTTAGGAGCATAAAAGCAAAGAATCAAAGTTATTGGATTTCAGAGGAAGCTGTACAGAGATTTTGTTTAGGTTTGAAAGACAAGTTTGCGGTTCATTCTAATAGGAAAGTGTTACAGAGACTTTCACCAAAGAAGGCAAAATCTCAATGAGGAAATTCTCCATTTTTTTAAACAAAAGAAACATGAAGTGCTTATTTGCCAAAAGCAAACATTTTCATGAGGATGTTTCACCAGAGATGCATCCAGCACAGAAGATCCAGTAACCTGCTGACTAGGGAATCCCACGGGACCTGCAGCTCAGAGACATTCGTGCTGCTCTTCCAATCTGCTCTTAGCATTTTGCATGCAAAGTAGAGCACCTTTAGCAAGAAAGCAGGGAGAGGATGCAATCGAGCAGCTTCCTGCCCTTCTCTTCCCCTCTCAGTTGTCTTGGTCCTGCTGCTTCACAGAATCACAGAATGGTTTAGGTAGAGATCATCTAGCCCAACCCCGCTGCTCCTCAATATTCACTGGTTCTGGTGCTTATCAAACTCTGTGAATAAAATTGAACACACTAAACTGGCAGAAAATTATTCAATTTTTCCTTTTTTTCCAGGCTAGCAAGCTCAAACAGCTAATTGAGAGGTCAAACAAGCACTGGAGGCAATGCAAGGAATGAGGTGAGAATATAGGGAAAGGGGTGGAAGAAAGACAGAAATACTGTTCCTGGTGTCAGCAAGTTCTTAAATTGGCTGAGAGTTTTCTCATTAAACCTCACCTTGAAAGGTGAAGCTACAGTGTGGCTAAAGCATACCAGTGCTAGGCTCAGTGCTCTCTTCCACCCAGCTAATGGACTAACACATTAACTGAGATCTGTCTCCACCTAAGGAGAGCTGTAGCTACCAAAATCTCCCCTGCCCTCTCGTGAAAGCTTTCACTTTCACTGTAATGGAGAAATCTTGGGAAATTTGGAGAAACACTGTCCAGGCAGGCTAATTCAAGCACTGTGGCAATAATCTGGAGCGATCACCCACAGGAACCAAAGCCAAGCCCCCACCTCATAGTTAAGGTCACCAGAAGGATCAGAAATGGCAGAAAGTGACTTTATGGCAACAGTGGGGTCTTTTGCGGCTGAGGACTTTCCCTTCTTAGCAATTGGAGGGGATTCCTTCTTCATTTGGGACAGATCAGTAGCACTCACCCACCACCTACGCTTCCCCCGCCTTTCAGCTACAAGCAAAGGAGGTTGCAACAGGCATCCTGGAGAAACTCCACAGTTAGAATAGGGGACGCCCGTGTGTCGAGCAGCGATGCTGCTTCTTTGCACTAACATCACAGGAACGTGATTATCAGCTGGCCACGTCTGGCGTGTTTGATTAAAAAGCTGTTTGAGGTCAGTGTCTTTTTCTTTGAAAGATGCCTTCTAGGTTACCGGAAACAACAGCTATTGGAGTCCCATTTCCAAACCTTTCAGGAATTCAGGAAGCAGATTTCATTCCCTGGATTAAAGGACTCTGATAGCTTGGTTTCAGGCTGGATCACATAGGTCAGGCTTTCTCATTTGTTGCACAAATTGCACAAGGGGAACATCTCAGGAGACGTCATCCTAAAGGCTAACTTTGTAACACCTCTGCTTCAAGGATGTCAGCATTAGCATCTATCTCAGCATTACAAAAGGCAAAGTAGGTGAATTTAGAATTTGAAATAAATTATCTGGGTTATTACATAGGCTAAACCTTTTCGCCAAGAGCAGGTTGTTGGCATTTTCCAGGAAAGAGAACGAACTTCACTTTTCATTCACTGAGCATGCTGCAAGCGCTTGAAAAAATCTGATTGCTCCAGAAAAGCTGCAGTTCCAAACCAGCTCTCGGATTTAACAAGACCTAACCTTCGACACCAAGATACCACAATACTGATCCGGCAAACTCAGACCTTTTAAAACGTCACAATCCTCCACCAAGTACAATGCTTGTTTACCCAAGCTTCGAGCAGGCAAGAAGGATTTAGCAGCACTGCAAGAACAGAATTGCGGGGATGGAGGGGAAAGGAATGCCAGATTTTTGCTAAGTTGTCCCGTCTTTACCATTCACATGTTTATCAGATGGCAACCAAAGTAAAACACTTTGATTGCAGAGCACTTTTAGGCTCTATAGAAAAGGTCTGTTTGGAGCTATTAAAAGGGGACTGTTTTAAACTCAGGCCTCTACTGAAGTGTACAGGTCTCCTAGCACCCCGGCAGTGTGTGCAGGCAGCCCCACCTCCTTGGGTGCTTCCCTGTTCCTTTCCAGCACCCCAAGAAGCTGATGTGTACCAACAGCTTTAAATGCTGTAATTGTGTTGCTCCAGGTGTTCTAAGTAGAACTTCTTCCTATAAAACAACTAAAAGGATAAAATACAGTCCAAATCTCTGCAGGAGAAGAACAGAGCCAGTAGCATAATCAGTTCTGAAAAATGTATGGGTTCCCACACCAGAAGCGTAAAGCACATCACGGAAAACCCAAATACACCTTGCTGCAGAGCAAGCAAATATGCCTGGCTTTGGAGCAAGAACTAGAAGACCTGGGGATCTCAGATCCACACTCCAAAATGGACCTTAAAATGCACTTCCCTCCCTTGCAGACATCTTGAGGACTTACAGGTTTCCATTACAGTGTGTACCTGACCTCAGTTTCAGAGTCCTGTCTGCAACCACATTACAACAGTTGTACTATTTGCATGAAGGGATATTTTACACAGAGGAAGAAAGGATTCTTGCTCCTTTGTATTCAAAGCAGCCTTAGCAGCAAAATTTCAGTATTCAGCTTCTATGTTTCAATGTCTAGTACTACCAGATGTAATATTGGTTTTCTACTAAATGTTATTTAAATATTTTTTGCACTCTATGCTCTAAAAAACGCTGTCTAAAATACTTGCAAATTAAAGATCATTGCTGAGAAAGACCTGAGACAAGCTGAGCACCCTTCAGAGAGCTCTGTGAGAGCTCTATCCCTATTCTTATCATTCTCCAGGATCACAACAGGGCTCAGTTTCTTTGTGCCAGGCATCACAGGAAAGAATGACTGTCACAGCATAGTGACTTTGCCATCTAGGAATCCAACACCTGCATGCCAGTAATTAAGTATCTAATTAAATAGGGCCTGGTTTTCGAGAGCCTGGATATTTGCTTTTGGTTTCTTTCTAAATGATAAAATGATCTTTAAAATCCAGACTAGAAAGCTTCCTACAAATTCTGGTCAAATTTTGCATATAATTTCATCTGAAAAAAAAAAAGAAGTGAAATATTTGGAGAAAATTCAAAATGATGTAAATGCTTTTCAGTTTTCCGTTTCAAGCATATGGTTCAAGCATTTGTTTGAAAAGTTTTCTTACCCAAATCAATTTCTGTTTAAAAAATCCAAGGGACCCTACACCACTGTTTGGAATACACTAAAAAAACAAAATCTTTTATTTTCTCTTGTCCAATTGAGGCAAACACGTGAGCCCCCACATTGGCCTCCATGTACAGGTATGGTCTCCTAGCAAAAATATCCCATTATTTGCACAGTTCTAGCTTAGCTAGTACAACATCTGTGACTAACTTTGGCCACGTCTGTTTTGAACATTTTACCTCTTCATACAGTGAAAATATATAGCAATGGCAAGACATCTATTCAAATATGTAAACTGCGTGAGCAGGCTAAACAATGATTTTTTTTTCAACCTTGTGTTAGCATCTGCTACTCCTGTGTTCAAAAATCTACTTTCCTATGCCTATTATGCTATTTTACATATTTTTTTCTTTACTGTATTTACTAGACCTTTTAAAGATGTGCATGGACTTTAGTAAACATCAGCTGGTTTCCTGAAAATTCAGCATTTTATGGTCTTAACTTTTGCATTGAATGTTTTTAAAATGGCTGCTATCACTGCTCCAGTTCTCTAATCCCCCATCATTCAGTAGTTTTAAAAAGGCTTGCACAAATAAACACTTAATGTTGAACTAGCTAAATAAGGGTGGGAAGTTTCTGTAAATAGAATCTAAATTAAAGGTAGAGTGTCTGCATAACTTACTTAGACAACTTTATTCTTTATATTGCACTGAAAATGACATTGAATGGCCTTAATTTAGTAATCTTCCCAAATTTGAAGAAAACTGCTGTATTCTTTCAGCTTCTTT
Organism: Crypturellus tataupa; assembly: GCA_034781795.1. Lineage (NCBI taxonomy): Eukaryota > Metazoa > Chordata > Aves > Tinamiformes > Tinamidae > Crypturellus > Crypturellus tataupa. Next base: position 2,474,605 of record JAWLRI010000039.1, read on the forward strand.
AAGACACTGTCATTTTTAAAGTATGAAGTAACTCATTCCTATCCAAATGCTAAAGCAGAACTGCCGGCTGTCATATATCTGATTGCTTATGCATTTTGATGTTACTGTCCACATCCATCTGTGCAAGGTTTAAGCCTTGCACTGGCCAATATAGATTATGAAAAATTTAAAAAATGTGCCAGAACTCCTGGCAAAGGAGCAAAAGAAATACATTGTTACTGCTATTGCTCCTACAAATTATGAGAAACTCATTAAAGCTCAATCATTTGTGGACGGGTAAAAAAATTCTCATAGGCAACACGCCAGTGGAATCTCATGGGTTTGAACTTCCAGAGTTTCCCAATAACCCCTGTTCTGTGAGGAGGAGGGCAGTGGCGAAAGGGATGGATAGAGGCATCTGATCTCCCGTTGGCTGATCAAGGAGGATCAGACCAGCTCAAAGCCAAAGGATGTTGAGATGGAGGTTATGTCCTCCTCGCTGCTGCCCAAACATAGTCAAGTTGCTTTCCTATTCTGGGTGCCATGTGAGTGAATGATAGAATCCGAGAAACATTATGGTTGGAAAAGACCTTCAAGATCAGTCCAGCCATTCTCAAAAGAAGACCTGGTGGGGAAGTGGTCATGTACCCTCTCCTTCCTTTACAGAAGAATGAGGCGAGCAGGAGAGCTTGTCCCAGAGGAGAGCCTCCCTGGAGACTCTATTGTCTGGCCTGGAGTAGGTCCTTTGGGCACAGACCTTCAGTGCATGAGGAAAAAAGGAGAACATGAAAGCATGTGTTAATTTATCATTAATTACTTTTATGTGCAAGAGAATTAAGATTACACTTCTTGTGTCCATTTTGCTGTGGTTTTAGGAGTCAGAGTTTTTTGTTTGTTTGTTTGTGTTTGTTTTGTTTTGTTTGTTTTCTCCTATACTGTGGTGCCTGGAAGTAATGGAGTAAAAGCAGCTGTCAACACAGGTTTCAACACCATGGCATTTTTCAGCAGTAAAATGCAGCCCTGCTTAATCAGACTGCTGCAACGACAACAGATGAAGGCATGTCATCGTTGCTCAGCAAAGGAAGAATCTCAGACATGCAGAAAGTAAAGAAAATAGAACGTTTTAAATAAATAGAGCATTCCTGTAATTCTCATCTCCAGCTAAAACAATTATCTGAGGGAGCAATGGCAACGTAACTTCACTTTGCTGCTGCCCACTAACACTGATACTAGCTCTTTCAACTCTATATTTTGTTTCTTGCCCAAGAATGGATGATGTATTTAATGTTGTATTTACAAAACACACTTGTCAACTTTTTCATTTTTGACAATTCTTGCTCATTATTCAAGAGAAAGCAGAAGAAAACTGATGCAATACTCTGGGGTTATAGTAACTGAAGAAACAAATACAGAATCTGTTTTGAAGAAAGGTAAGGTAAAAGGAGGAGAACAAAAGGAATACAAGAAGGACAGAAACTGAAATAACCACAAGCACACTCATAAATATACTGCGCTGGGCTCTGTCTATAGGTAGTTTGCTGACATTCAGGAGAAGAAACTCAAAGTAATTGGGTAGTTTTCTTAAATTTATGAAATCTCTCTACTCCTCCACAGCAGCAGCTGTGCGCAGTGACATGGGGATTACACTGACTCATCCCCAGTCTCTGCACATCCACTCCACATGGAGATAATCTCTCCTATCTCCACCATCAAAGTAACATGTCTAGACTCCTTCTGAAGTTAAGGAGAAGAGATGGGCGCTCAGATGGGGGATTCAGTGCACCCCCACAGACTTCTCCAGCAGAAGGAGCGAATCCCTCACTGGGGATGCTCATCTCTTTCTACTGACTACAGATGAAGCACAGATTACTATTGTAAGGTAGATAGGTAGATAGATAAAATTCGATAAGCTGATCCCACTTTCCTTGATATGATAATAGCTTGTTTAAAATATGCCCCAAATAAAATCCTGCTGTTTCTCCACAGAAAACCAGATTACCTAAATAACCAAAGTATTTTGGATGTTATGGCTGGTGAAGAAAAGCAAAGACTAATGCTAGATAAAATGGACATAAAATCAGAACAGCCCAACAATTTTGTGGCATTGTCATGCATCGTGCTTAGAGTTCTAGGCTTGTTCAGTCAGACACATGGAGCACAGTTGAGGAAAAAGGTGGGATTGCTTAGTCTGTAAAGCAAACTAGAAGGCAATGCTGATGGCACACCAAACTATGGAGAACAGTAATGTAGCCCCTTCATGGAAGACAAGGTTGGCAAGAATTTAGATCAGATCACACAGGGATGCAATTCTTCCCTTGCAAAAATAACCTTCAGTATTTCAGTAATTTAATTCACTGTCATCTGTTTTAAGACTTGATCATGCTGTCCTTACTCACATAAATCTCAGTGCAAATTTTGTTTGATTTAAACTGGTAGCATTAGACTTCATTTGGTGTTTTGACTTAGGACTTAATCCCGAGCAGATGGGTGTTCACATGCGCAGTGGCAGTTGCAGTGGTATGACACAAACTTGTCTACCATTACATCTTAAATGCTGTGGTTGCCACTAAATTAAGTCAACAAAAGACAAATTAATGTTCTTTGCTTCATACCCAGATCAACACTGTAAAGATTTTAATGGTGAACACTGAACATTCTAGTTTGATTAAAAGCAGCTTGCATTTTTCTTTCTACTCTTAGTACTACAAAAACTAAAATCAGTTTTGATAACAGAGACTAAAACGTGAATGTAGTAAAAGGTGACAGATTTCTCCTATGCTTTCTTACTAGTCATAACTTTACAGTTTTATACCAATGAAAGAAAAACCTGAAATATTTTCATCCTTGTTGATTTTTTTCATTAATCATTAAAGCTAGTTTGTAGTCTAATAGTCAATGACTTTTTTCTTCATTTTTTTTTCTTCTTTTTCCAGATTCAGCTAATATTGTTTGATATCATTCTCATTGACTTGTATATAAAAAAATCAAGTTTCAGTTTCTCATTGACAAATCCAAATGGAGGAAACAGTAAAAGCTCTCATCTCTTCGTTATTCAAATTCACGATGTTATAAACCATGGTCATCAAAATAGATGTGCAACATTTGGATAAGGCATGCTGGAGCAAAAGCAACTGTACTTAAAACGAAGACATGAAAATGCACTTTATGGTAGCAAGGAGCCACCTGGCACCTGATGCTTTGGAGAGGGCTGGGAACAGTGATGAATGCCGTGGCCTCGTCTTCTCTATCCCCGAGCTCATGAGGCAGGCACGGCACTTGCACCAGTGACTTCACACAGCCCCAGCTTTTCTCTGCGCTGAATTTAGGACACTGTGGAGGCGCCAATCAATCACCTCCAAAATCTGGATCTATTGAATGGCTGTTTGATTTCTCAGCACAGCTTTAGTCACTGCTTAAATCAAGGAAGGACCCCAAGTGAACTTTCTCAAATGAAAGGTGAAATTTTTGTCAGTTACCAGAAAGACAGCAGGGGAAATTCTCAGGTGAGTATGAGTGAATGGAAAGGAAATGGAGGTGCTTAAGATCTTTTTTTAAAAAACTTTTCTGAAGGGTGATGAGGAGACCATTAGTAGAGACTCAACAGGGACTTCTAGAATGAGTGGGGAATTTACTGATTCAGAGTACATTCAAACACATTTTAAAGATGCAACTTAAAAAGTAACTATTTCTTAAGTGGGAAAAGTGTATTTGTCTTGAAAACGCATTGTACCAAATGCAGTATATATTAACAAACATCTTATTATGATCTCTTTGGTGATCAGAAGGTCCCATCTCTCTGATTTCCTCTCATTTGGGGGGGGGGGGGGGGGGGGGGGGGGGGGGGGGGGGGGGGGGGGGGGGGGGGGGGGGGGGGGGGG
>JAWLRI010000039.1:2478471-2494007 GCA_034781795.1 Crypturellus tataupa
TTATTACCTTAGTATTGTAAAACACTATAGAGCTGATCCCTGGCAAATGTGGAACATCTTCGACTCTAATGGCCTATGGAAGAGATCAGACTACTCAGTTTCTTTCAAGATTCAAACTGATTTCATGATTTGGCACTGATCAGGACAACTTAATATTCTCCAGATCCTACTAGGTTAAATATCATCAACAGTTGCAAAAGCAACTTTTTTTTCCTGAAATGAATGCACAAGTGAATCATTCTTAAGATGAACATGTCCTACTTTCTTAGATCTGTATCACTGACAGGAAAATCGGTCTTCAGAAGATTTTGGAAGTTTTGCACTATCTCAATATTTTCTGCTCTGTACGCCTAAGCCCTCACACCATATCTATCACGCAATGAAGACTTACATGTAGTTTACACTCCACTATTATTACCTATTGGACTTCAACAAACAAATTCAGACCCTTATGTATAGCCATAGACATGCATTCAGTGCAGAAATCATGCAGTTCAACTAGGTGAAGGATCTGGGCCTGGGAAGGCCATTTGCATGGACTGTATGTCTTCGGCATAAAACCGCAATCCCCTTGACACAAATTTCCTGGTATTGGTGACTGTGTAGGCAGAGTGAAAAACGGCAGTTCAGTCGAGAGCTGCCTTTTACATTACTTTCCAGAGACTCCTCTAATATAACTTCATTTGCTGAGTCTAAAAGGGGATACTTTAAAAAGGCCACCCATGATTTGATTTATAGCAGCTCTAAGAGGTGAGCTCAATTGCGAAAGTGTTTCCATTACACTAGGGCTTACACATGCTCAATGGTAAGAGACAGTTCTTTCCCTCAAACACCTAGCAGTGTAAACAAAGTAGACAGATGATGGGCAGGAGGAAAAAAGCATAGAGAAAAAGCACTTTGCCAAGGTAACGTAACCAAAAGATATGCTGGAACAGCATTCAGAATCAGTGGCTGCCCCTTCCACATTAAAAATATTAAGAAGTTATCCAAACTATGCTCAAACACACACATAGCACTACCTATATACACCCATTCGGATGCTCATAGCCTTCTGCACCAGAAGATAGTAAAACATGAAGTATTCGTGTGTGCTTCAGAATTCTTATTTTCTGGAATCAGCTGAGCTAGTATCGCATGTTGGCATTCCTCAAAATCTCGGCCAATGTATGTATAAGACTCAGATCATAATATTCTACTTACAAATGAATTATAATGCAGTTTCCATTTTACAAAGTGGACAGGCACTTTTCTTTCCCACTTGATGGTTTAAATGAAGAGCACTAATAATGCAATGAAATAATACAACTCACTTGAACCATGCATGATACGGGTAAGTTGCATTTGAGCTATATAAAGCTTTCAGTGAGCCAGAGCTTTGACCGAAAACCAATTTGCTTCTCTGTTACTGTGGTTTCCCTTGCATATACTCCATTTTTGGTTAATTGAATGGGACTATGGTGAAGTTAATTAGCATATTTAGTCTGTAATAGGTTTAATGCAGTAAATGAATTTTCTTTTGAAGAGAACAGAGAAAGATCTTTATACTCTTTATAAGCTGTTAAATATAGGATAATTCAAGAAAATGACCAAAAGTCTTCTCATCTGTCTACTGAACAATACTGCAATACAAGCAGCTTTTGAAAAGTAACTAGGTAGCCTTGCTCAGTAGAAAACTGGTCAATGATCAACAGGTCTAACCAAGCATCACAACACTTTTGTCCTAGCTCTGCAGGACACTGAAGATGTCACACTGCTGCATGATGCTCACTTGAAAGAGAAATTCGCTGATTAACAAATAAAGTTCCAATATAGAACAAATCTATCTGAAGCAATTCCACTTCTGGCAAACAAAACCAACTTACTTCACAGTTTATATTATAATTTCATTGAGGTACTGTGGTCTCCAACTTCATGTAATAAAACCATGATTTATGTATCACTCATGTCTTCTAGAATGACTTTTGCCAAGGTGTTTCTCAGAGACAGACTTTTAAAGCTATCTACAATGAAAGTAGAAAAGAAGGTTGTATCTACTACATTTTAAAAATGATATAAATATTCTCCTAGATAAATCTGATTAAGTTGCTTACATTAATGCTATTAAAATTAAAAACCTGAAGTGAACTATTTCTCTTACAGGAGCAATTTAAATATATCTGGAAACATCTCATCAAGATCCTCAGAACAAGAGAAGAAAGAAAGCAGCAGTGATTATTAAACTATATGGAAGACAAAACCAGCAAATTTTACTTGTCTTTGATGATGTTATATTCCTGGATCCTTGAGCCCTTTGATGTATAGTTCTCACAGCATGCTAAAAGACAACTCTTCACAAAGCAGGGGCAAAATGAGTATGTTTGCTCTCTTAGAAGGCTGGAATATTTGCCAGTAGCTGCTCCTTTAAATTACCTGGACAGTTGAGAAGAACCATGCCAGTGATAGCAAGGAACAGCAAAGCTCATTTATGAATAAGATGGGCAGAGAAAAAGATACATCTGCAATTGCAAAATCAGTTATAAATTTGGAGTTCTTGGGTAAAGGAATGCCTTCTTCAAAAACCCTGAATAAGCAAGCTTCTCTGTAAGCTTATAGTGTTTTCAGTCAACCCTCCACAAATTAAGACACCGCTGGAGATATGAGATATGAAAGAATGGTGATGTCCATTTATGACAGACAGGGCTAGCACTGACACATCACTGGGATATTTCAGATGGATGTCCCATTCATTTATATTCCTAATCAGGTTGTACTATGGCCCTGAAAACATTCAACAGATGGTTTAGCTTGCATCTGGATTTAAGGTCTCATCCCACTGTTAAACAAATATGACAGGCTGTGCTCTCCAGCCACGGCAGCCTTAATGATCTGCTTGTAGAGTTGTTAATGCCAAGGACAAAATAGCAAATAATGACAAGTAAGATATCAGAAATTGCTCTTTTGTTTAGGTAGCTTCTCTCTCCCCCATGTCACTGTGCCACTTATGCACCCCTTCAATAATCTATACATTGGTGGTAACCAGAGAGAGAGAAATAATTCTTCACAGTAGTAAAAGACTCCAGGAAGGTAATCTGCCCAAGAATCACCCATCCAAAAAGCAGTGAAGCAGCCCTTTTCTTCAGGAGTTCTGCTAATTTTTCCCATTTTCCCTCTTACAGACTTTACAACTAATCCTTTTACCTTTTTCAGTCATACTTGGGTTGTAGGGTGAATGCTGATGTTGGTTTGATTTTCTTATGAAAACCGAGTATGTCTTTTTCTGCCCCATGTTTCTGGGACTACTCAGCCTTACTAAGCAGGAATCAAGAATCACTCTCACATAGCCTGAATGCAGTTCCTGGATGAGGAAGCTGACACGGATAAAGTTAAGGAATTGATTTGGTAGTTTGCATTTGGATCTACCATCCAGCTGACCAGGTGAATCATATTACTCAGAACTCTGCTGCTTCAAGGTCTTCAGGTTTCAAGCTAGCTAAGTTTCTTTTGGGCTTCTGTAGTAGCAAGGGTCAGCAAGTGATGCTCACTTTCAAGGCGTCTTTTAAATTTTTGTTTCTTTTTTACTCAGAAGTTCACTGTGTTCTTAATAGTTGTACTAATGACTTTCATATAATGGATCTGATGACAGGTTAGGGGAAATCAGGGCTGATACTGACAGTTTGGAAAGCCTTTTACTGAACATCTGGAAGTATTGCCAAGAGGAATTTATTAGAGGAAAACATCTGACCACCCCCAATCTTACAATTTTCTTCAACCGTTCCCTAACACCTGTGCTGAATCATCTAGCCTGGCAAGTTAGTACATCGTAGGGGCCACATTAAGGGTACTGTATCAGTAAATACTAGAGGAGAGAGAAGAAAGGTTGGGAATTTTTATGGGGAGAGGGAGGTGGCAGCAGTGTGCAATGCGGATGACATGAGGATATAGACATTCTGGTGGAAAAAAAAAGAAGATAGGCAAAGAGGAGAAACAAACTGCAGAGTCACTAGTTGCCACTGTGATTACAGACAAGGCAGGCAAAGGAAATTCCAGAAACTGCTGGGGGCTCCTTGTCTCGCTTTGTGTTTGCCTGCTGGGGCGGCAGGGATCCAACAAAAGCTACTGTCTCTCGGGACGGCCTTTAGCTGCATGGATAGCTTAATTCCTGATGTTAATTAGAATGCTTTCCAAAGTACTTACCCAAAGAGTGATATACAATCACATACTTACACTGCACACTTCACTTAATCCGTGCACAGACACAGCTCAGCCAAGAAGGCAGACAGAAGAACTGGCTTTGGAGATGCATCTCTTTCTTGAGAGAGGGGCAAAGCCACCTCAGCAAACAGTGACAAACACAGCTGGAGACCCTGGGACACTCTGCTCTCCCGGGGCAGAGCTGCATTTCCCCAGCACAGGGCTTCCATGGCTCCCACTCGTGACGCCCCGCAGCCCCTGACTTCCTCTGGGCTACCGTCTGAATGACACAATCACAATAGAGACTCCCCTGGAGTCCAAGGGTTATTGTCCGGGGATTTATCCCCTCCTTTTCACACAAAACCAAGCTCAGATTTCTCCCCCTTCACAGTCGCGCTGCCTGCACTATCACTTGTAGATCACATGGCATGCCTCCCCAGTAACATGCATGATATATCAAATATTATAGCAGGTTCCTCAGGAAAACTCCAGCCTTCCCTGTAGGCAGTAAGAAACTCACCACCATTATTCATGATGAGAAAATCAGAAAATCATTTGAACTTCTTGTGCTTAATTTCTATTCCTAAACTGTGTTTAACAAAGTTCAGTGTCAGTTTTTGATACTGGTAAGTTCTGAATGTTATCAAATAGCATTATGGTTATCATGACCGATTTTTCTCTTTATTAAAAAGTCCTGCTTACACTGATATGCCAGTACAATTCTCACATGCTTAAACTCATTTGCATCATCCTGGTATTGCTCTGTACCAACAGCAAGCCCGAGCTTCCTAAAATCTAACCAAGCATATATACTACACACATTTTAGATAATACCAAAATGCTACTAATTAGAAGTAAATTGTTTCAGTTCTGGTTCTCATCGTCTGCTTGTTGTACAACAAATTCCCCTGAAAATCTTTAAAAAGTATATCTCTTCCTTGCAATTTTTTTTGCTTCCGGGTATTTTTTTTAACTTTATTTTCAGTACTAGTGAAATTCATCATATTATGACAGGGAACCAAAATTGTTTCATTTCATAAGATCCTCTAACAGCATGAAGCTAACCCCATGGTCTTTGAGAAAGAAATTCTGCCAGCTATGGATGTATAAAGAATCAGCAGAGAAAAAGTTTCTCAGACAGAACGGTTAGTCATGATGTGAAGAATGTATGTCCCCTACAGATGTTATAGCTATTTATATGATAAATCCCAATCATCAATATGGGAATTTTACAGCCTTCTTTTAAGTTAATGCTCAAGTTCAAATTAATCTTCTTTTGACAATGTTTGCCTAATATTTCAGTGTTGAGCAATATTTCTATTTTTTTTTCATTTACAGTGAGCCTACTGGGCACTTTTAAAGCTATATTCCAGACTTCATACTTGCTTCAAAAGGACTTTTTAAACTTTTCAATATTTCACACATACTTCTAGGACCATCAAGAGCAGTAACTATTGAGAAATGCTTAACAAGGACACGTCTAGACTTGCAGGTTACCTGGGATTAACATTAGGGGTGAATTCAGAGCACAGGACAGATTCTAGAATCGTTCCCTACATGAACACAACCATTCTAGAATAAAGTTACCTCATTCTGTGGTTTAACAGTTAGCTTGAACTGCTTTGAGTAGCATGAGCTAAACTAGAACACAACAGGTTTGCTCCAATATGACAGAATTTACACTGTAATTGAAAGATAACTCTGTACAGTTGGAAGATAACATCTTCCCATTATGAACTGGAAAGTACAGAAAATGAGAGGAAGAAAAGCAGCCAACACAATAGTCCTGTGGTCAGGACTGTATCTGTCACGTATCTGTATGCTGATGCTGTGTATATATATCCATCTATATGTATATAAATATACACATATACACATACACACACATATGTATGTGTGTGTATATGTATGCATGTATGTATATATATACATATTTTTATATATAGTGTGTGTGCGCCTATACATACGTATACACATTCACACAGGAACATCTACGAAATTCAAAATAAACCAAGACAAAAAGGTAGCTGTTTTCTAGCTTTTGGCAATCAAAATAATTCCAACGCACCAGATTTCCAGACTAAACTTTATAAACTTTTACAAATGCAGTTCATAACCCAGCATATCTGCCTGAAAAAAGACCCGCAGTTTGCTTGCCAAGCTTTTCTCCAGTTTTGAACCACAGATCCATAGACTTATTCACTCAGGATCAGCAGGAGGGCAGTTTTGGTAAAATCTGGAAAGGGAATGGCAAGTTTTTTGGTGGAAAAAATTATATGATAAAAGGGGATCTCAATTCAACTGTGCGAAACCTTAAGCTGGGTGATATGCATTGACTTTATCTGTGTTGCAGCTCACTGCTCTCACCTGAAATCTATTGGAAATAAGCTATAAACTCTAAGTGCTCACGCTACTAATCTATCAAAAGAGCTTCTTAGTGGGATAACTGAGCCATAGGGGGAAGGCTTCTATACAAAGATAATGCTGGGTTTTGTTGGTTTGGTTGGTTTATTCTTAGAGTCTCTGGCCACAACTGCAGTTCTAGGTTATGAACTTTCTATGATTTCCCTTTGCTATTTTAAAATGCTATTTTAAGCACATGTTCTGTCTGCTTTGGGTACTATCTTTTAACAGCTATCTTTGGATGTGAGATGCAAAGGTATAAAAGAAAACTGGTAACGTTAGATTGCTAAACCTCAGAAATGCTTTGGTCCAAATACAACATTCTGGGGGCAAAGAGCAAAGCCAGACCAGCACAACCTCAAACCACATGGGCAGCAGAGAGGGGAACACGTTGCAGAAGTGGCCAGGGCCAGGGTCCCCTGATAGGAAAGAATGAAACGATTCAAATGAAGAACTTTTTCAGGGATTTAAGGGGAAGATATCAAAAAGCAAAGATGGAAAAAAAAAAAAAAGCAGAAATAAACCTATGAAATTCCTCAGACCCAGACATTCCCACATTGTATCACTGGTGGCATACAAAGCACTTTGGAGTGGAAAGCACACGGCTGAAAACTCCTGTTGACATTCATGGTGCCAGATGTTGACACAGCAAAACAAAGTTAGTTAATCATGCACTGCAGAGAATCCTGATGCAAGAATCCGTCCAGAGAATATTTAGGAGTAGCAAAAAAGAGTGGAGATAGAGAAGATTCCGTCTCTTTCACGCTCATTTAGATTTATATATATTTTGTGTGTATGTGTGTGTATGTGTCCTACTGTAAGTAGTCTTTACTTTCAAATCTCATTACAACTTCTATGAGCTCTGTGCTCACAAGGAGGCAAAACTGTGTCAATGTAAGGGCAGAGTCATAAGGCCCTGTAGGAATCATAGGAATCATGCTAGCGAGCACCCTCAGGGAAGGCAGGCAGAAGAACTCTATCCCTGCAGGTTATGGGTTCTCCAGCATCTCTGCACAAGACAGCCTGCACGAGGTCTGATGACATCTACTGAGCAGGGGTTTGTCTTAGCTCTGATGGTGCCAAAGACCTTTGTGCAAAAGTTTTATAGATGCTGTTCACTTCCTAGGAAATACAGCCCTGCCTCCCCTGCCAAGCTTGTCACCTCAGGAGATTGGCAGGCACGTAGCTGGAGTGCTGTTTCAAAGGAAAAAGTCAGAAAACAAGAGTCCCTGACTGTAGCATAATCCACAGAACAAATGGAACATTTTCATCTCAACAGAAAAGTGAACAGTTTCACATCTCCATGTGTAGTTCTGGCAACTGTATTTAAAAAAAAAAAAAAGAAGAAGAGCATGGTGGCCAAATCTGTGTGAAGTTCTTCTCCCCTTGTAAAACTGTGTTGTCAAGATCTAAGACACAACCTTAGCATATAGTTCATTCAAGCAATATTTAAAATGAGTAACCCCAAACTCACAGATTAAAATCACAATAGAAGCAAGATGACTCAAGTATACAAGAAAAAGGATTTCTATAAATGCTTCCTGCTGTGGGTTTCACTCCCATATAGCTCCAAAGATAAAATCTACTGTGGAATGAGAGGAAAGAAAAATATCTCACACTGCAAACTCAAATCATGCTGTAACTGGGATAAAAGTAAACTTACTCTTTCATAAATGCTACGATTAATATATTTTGTAAAATTCATTTTGTTCTAAGCAATCACAATCATTGCATTAAGCAAATCATATAAAGATAACATTGCCCAAAGTAAGAGATTGCCATAATAATATTAGGTTTGCTGATTAAAATAGTCTTTTCATCCTAGCACAGAATTTACTTTGAATGACCTTTTCAGGCAATGGACATGTCAGCTGGTTTCAGCATGACAGACTATTCTTAATGTACTATTGTTTAACTTTAAGGAACACCCAAGAACAGTTAACTGAGCAAGTAACAGTCTGGCATTAGCAAGTAACCTCTGCTTTTCCCCAACTGTTTCCTTGTTTGTTGTCCTGTGTTTTTTGTCTTGTTAGATACACATTAACTTGCTAAACTGACCTTCACTTCCCTCCCAAACCCTACAACACATTAAAATTCTTTAAAAAGACAACTTGAGAGAGATTGCCTTTTGGTAAACCTCCTAGAGAGAGCTCTGCAGACGGGTCTGGCATGCATTGTGTACATGCATCTGTCACGAAAATTTGATGACAAATCATCTGCTTCCTGACCAATAGGCTGCACTGACTTCAAATTCCCATGAAAAGCTTTGTCTACCAGGAAGAAGAATATTGTCTTTAAGGCAGTGATCATTCTCAAACCTCACTCCAATCCTCCATTTGCTTTAGTTTGCATTATCATTTATTTGCACGACAGCTTTTCTGAATCAGTTAAAGCCCGTCACAAGATACATCTTCCTGATCATCTTTGGTGAAAAAAGAAAGAAGACAGGACCTAATGAGGGGAAGCAAAGCAAAAGTTTCGGCAGTAATAAGGCTGTTTTTAGATTGTGATAAGAGAAGATCCTTTTTAAGACTGACCTACCCCAGTCTGTTTAAAATTAAATTGAACTTGAACTGATAACTATTCTTCTGAGGTTAACCTGAGCAGTATACATTCAGCAAAACATTGAAAATATAAACATACCTGAATTGGAGTCAAACTTGGTTTCTGACCTGCAAAGGAAAATAAAAAGATCGTAAGTTACAAGAACTGCTTTATGCTAAATAAGTCATTGACAGATTGACCTCACACCCTGCAAATTAAATAAGATAGTTTCCCTATGCATGTCAATATTGGATATATTCAAGGACATGTGATCCTTGGTAATACGTATTATCTTTGACATTTTGATTTTCTTACAGAAAACAGAAAACATTTTTTCTACAGAAAATATTTTTAAAAGACTAATCACAAAACATATCCAGAAAATAGAATATACATTTTAAAACAGGATTAAGTTACATAGTGTGAATCGTAACAGTTGTTCATATGAAATAACTGCTGAAATGCTGAAATAAATTCATTTTCATTTTTAAAAAGTCATCAGCAGAATTAAATTTATTCAAGAATGCTTCCAACCTATTTTTGAAGCAGATACCATTTCATTTACATCATATATATTGTATCCAGTGATCTGTACTTAGCTGGGGTTTTGTTTGTGTGTCTCTCTAATTTACTCACTTGGTACATATAAATACGTGGATTGATTTTCTTAAAAGTGGAAAAAGGTGAAGGGAGGTGGAAAAGAGGGAGAGAGGAAGGGAGCCAGACCTAAATTTCAAATTGTTTTAAAGCCTGTGCAAAAAGACAATGATGTGTGCATTATGCACCATTAGCTTCGGTCGTGCACTGCAGATTTTTCCCTCTCTAACAAGTACTGTTTTCTTCTAAGGGCTTAGCACTTAGCAAATGAACCCTATAACCTGTATATTTAATAAAGGGAAGAAAAAATTAGCCCTTGTGGGAACATCATGTTTCAGATATAGGTTAATAATACTTGTAAATGTAGAAGCCTTTGAAGATCTCCATTCAACTGTGGGAAAACTTAAGTTGGGTAATTACTCTCGAGATGCTGCTGATGTGCTGTCAAGCAGAATTAACCCTCCGACGAGGCCTATCTGCAGCGGCTGCCACAGGACAGCATTGTCTGTATCCTGCTCTCCAAGCAATTAGCGGGCATGTTCCCGTCAGGCTGATATTGCGCCCTAACAATCCCTCGGACGCATGGAAGGGGCTGTCACGGCGGGGTGCAGGCTCTGGCCGGCGGGAGTTTTGTTAAACGACGTTACGCTGGCAGGGAAATGCATTTCCCCAGAAATTCAAAGCAGGAAATAAAATGCCAGACCCTTTCACGCTGTACCCAGCAGTGGATGTATCTTTGGAATTACTCTATGAATTTACAGCCCTTCCCTTGGTAAAAAAAAATAACTGAAACTTCAGGACTAAGCATAGAGTTTTGTTTTGTTTTTCTTCTATTTTGTAAGTTTGTACATGCAGGTGAATGCAGGTATATTTTATACATATTGCATATATTTGTATAACAGGCATCCTAGTCCTACAGGAAGGATTTACAATATAGTTAATGAATATTAAATCCATCACAGTCAAGAAAAATGAACAAGGCCACACTGTAGTGTAAACACTTAAACCCATCAAAAAGGAAACAATTCCCTTTTCTCCTCCTGTTTGCTCCTTCTCCACCTACTTCACTCTCACAATTTTTTATATTTTATATAAAACAGTCACGGAGGAAAAAGATGGAATGGAGACGGTAGAAAATTCCACCTCCCCTGCATTGTTTACCTATAAATAAAGTACCACCAAAACCACTGCACAAAGAAAGCACGTTGCTGATCTGCCTTCAGAAGGAACAGTGCCGATAACTTGCCTGGCTGCTGGTCCCTGTTGCTGTTTGGCAACAGGTTCCACCTTGTATTTAGGTGCAGCAGGATAAAGGGCCAGTCCTACAAAAAGGTGCCTTCCAAGAACTACGGGCAGCTCCACAGAGCTGAACTTAGAGCTGCTGTGCCAGGTAAAGCTGTTTGCTCAGCACGTTATTTACAGTGTTTTCCTGTAGCTGCAGGAAAGGTGCTCTCTGGCTGCTCTGTCCCTTTCTGTCCCTTCTGTCCCTTCCCCCTTTCTGTCCCCATCACTCTATCATCGAAGCCTCTGCTATCTCTGTTGGTTTCAATAGTGTGTCCCCAAAATAGCAAATAAAGTTGGCTGTCTCCAGCTAAGACAGAATTATGTGCTAAGTCGTTAGGAGTCATTTAAATGGGGCTAGGATATGGGCAGCAAAATCAGATTTTTCCCATTTAAATTCTCAATATTTGTGATCAGTGAGCCAGACAAATATGCCAGGTCACAGTCTGCACGGGTGAAAAACTAGACAAAAAGCTGGGTCCAAACGCCCTTTCTATCAATCTGTTGGCTACATTCCTGCTTAACCCTCCGGCAGCCCCCTGGCCTTTCACAAAACCCTTCACAAGACGCTGGTGCAGACCTGAAGTATTGACATTTCAATCTTTTTCAGGCATGGCGAGTTTCTACCCCAGCTCTACTTAGACCCCGCCTACCACACAGCCTGACTTCCAGCTTTATAAAACACTCCCTGAAATAGGACCTAAGTATTCCTGTTTGGTGTTTAACTGAGCCATAATGGTGTGATAAACCAACAGAAAGTGAACTACTACTCCATTTATCTCTATTAACCTAATACCTTTTTCGCAGCAGAGACATTACTCTTTGGCCTAGTTAGCCACTACTCCCAAGCGCCTTCTGCAGCAGCCTTGGTTTTACTTCTTTTGCACCGTGTTTCTCAGCATGATCCAAGCTGGGATGTCGGCGCACACGAGGTCGGGCTCAGGGCCTCCAGGTCTCCTCGTCACGGACACCCGCAGCCCGACGTGGGCGCTGGTGACGGCCATGGGCAAGGAGGCAGAGCAGGTGGCGAGCAGGGGCCCCCGGGCAGTGGGAGGGGTGCCAAACAGTCACAAATGACTGGACAAACCAGGGAAGTGGTGCGGGATGATAAACGCGTAGGGAACTTTGTCTGGCAACAGCGGAATAGCCATGAAGGACAACACAATGTGGGAGGTAGCGCTGGGAGCGCTCCGAGAGGAGGGTCACCCTTGTTACCGTCACCATGTCATCTTGGGAAAACAATGCAAAATTTAGGGTGCAATAGCATAGAAATTTTCTGATCTGAAAAAGGCAATGGAAAAGGGGGTTAAGATAATACCATCTTTGCCATTGCGAATAAGCAACAACCATTCCACAAGAATGCAGTTTAAATAGCGCCAACGACATGTGCAGAGCGAAATCCTTATAGTTAGAAATCAGGAATAAAACCTTGATCTACTTGTAGCAATGGCAAAGCTTCCAGTGATTTTGACGGAATCAGTACTTTTCTCTAGATCTTCTAGTACTTGCATCTTTCTATATTTACAGTACACTAGGCAAAATGTGACAATCTAGTTGCACGCAGGTGTTAAAAATATGCTACTTAAAAAAAAAAAGAATTCAATAAAATATGGAGTATAAAGGTAAATACCAAAAGTATCAAAGGCAGGTTCCACTACAAGCAAACAACAAGAAATCCCTCATACTTTTAAAGCTAATTTAACTAAAAGGAAAGGCTTCTCTACATTGTTATCACTGTAGGTGATAACTCTGATATTCGGCCTCAGCATCCTGCCAGACAAGATGCACCTTACAGAGCACTGACTTTACAAACTGTCTTTTATCATTTATTACATCAAGAGGGAAAAAAAAAAGAATGACTGTCTGCATGTTTTTCTTTGCTTTTGCCCTGTGAGAGTATTCTGGAAGTCAGGGAATCATTCAGCAATATCTTTGTAAAGGTGGTTGTATGGCTAAGGAAAGCAAGAGGACGTTTATAAAGTGCTTTCCACTTGCAACTGTGATATGACTCAAATACATACAACACACATGGGAACACAGATGCCAAGCAGCTCAACTACCAACACACAATACACATGGGTCCCTGGAAAGCTTTGGCTAAAGGCAAAGTGCCAAAATACTTTTTAAGATCCCAGAGAGAATTAAATCAAAGACAAACAATACAGTATATGATGGTCACTTTATCTCTGCAGTAAAGAGGTAATAGATTTGGACCTCAAAAGGTGCTGTAAACCTGATGTTCAGAAAGATGATGAGAAAGAAAGAAAAACAGATAATGCTGATATTCTCGCACTGTGAACTTTCTAATACTGCCTTCCCAAGTATGATGAAACTACAGTTGTTGTTCAGTGCCATGTGCTTAAGAACAGCCCTACAGGCACCCCACTGGTAAAGCTAATATGAATCTGTTGTCTGTCAGTGGCTTTTGATAAAGAGAGAGGGAAATGCACTGGCTACAGAATCTCTGCCCTTACTTGGGGTTTTTCTTTCACCCTTTTTGATGCAGTTTTTATCAGATTCAGGTTTTGCTGAAGCACAATGACATTTGGAACTAATCCTGAAGGTACCACAGCTCTCAGAAAACACCTGTTGAAATCTCTGTAGTCCGATCTTTACAATAACTCCTTCCTTTGCAATACTGAAAGAGTCACCAACTCTTTGGCTTTCTTCCACCTTTGCATCTGCGGTTTATAGCAGGCTGTTCCTTGCAAGGTCTTGCTTCAAGGATGCTAAACACAGCATTGGTAGGAGCAAACATTCAAAATACTGCTCCCCTCTGAAAAGACTTGGATTGAATATGAGCTGTTGCAGTTGTAAACGTGATAGCTGAAACCCTGGTATACCTTTGTTTGCAAATAAACTTTATTTCCTAGTGGCATTGGCAGCCTGCTGGAGACAGAGATCCCAGCAGGTTCTTGGACACCAGGCCAAGCCAAGTGTCCTGACCCAGGCTTAAACAAAACAAAATCATTCCTCTCTCTTTCCAGTTTGTGTCCAACCGTACATGCGATTCTGAGTTGGGCCATAAACATTCTTGGCTACAGTGTTTTTAATAAGCTAAAGGAGCCCAGGGCCCAACTGCTCCACCGTGCACGTGTCCCTCCAGACTGCGCTGGCCTGTATCAAGCTCCCATGAACTTGCACTCTCCTAGGTGGGACCTTGGCAAGGTGCAGGGGAGGTACAGGCCGTTCCCCACAGGCACACAGATCAGCTCACTCCCTTCCAGAGCAAAGGAGAATTTAGCCCTACAGACAAGAGCCACGCTGTCTCACTTGCCTTTATGCCCAGAGAACAGGATTTTGAACATGTTTTTCACATGTATGGCAATAACTCTTGTCTTTTCAGAACATAAACTATTAACTGCAAATGTTCACTAATCTTACTCATGAGCCCAAGATCCAAATAACAAGTTTCCAGAAAGAAAAAAAAATGCTAAAATATTTCACTGGAAAAACTAATACTTCACATAACTATATAGGAATTTATGAAATCTCCATCATGAAGGAAACTGAGAAGCCCCTGACCATCAAGTGCCAAGTAGTTCCCTGGGCACCTGGACTAGCAAAGCAGAGTATCCTGCTGCTCTGCGGCCTGTGGAGAGATTCTGTGGTGTCTGATACGGTGAAACTTCTTACAGATATTTCCCAGAGTTGCACGTTCATAATCTCTCTCTCTCTCTTCTACCTTCATGTGGATTTTCTGGTATAATACAATAATGTATATATTATTTATAATAATATTATCCAGTATAATCTAATAATATAGTTGAAATCTTGTTCAGGCTTCCCCTCAAGAGGTGGCATGAATGAGACCTCTCTCCTGATTTTATGAAGCTTATAAGGACTTGAGGTTTAATATCTAGTCCCCTGCCAAATTTAGCTGAAATTGTCTAGCAGATTGAATAATAAGGTTTTCCTATTACGAATATTGACACACAGCATGAGGACCCTTTCTTCCCTAGGAGGCCCTATGTTAAAAAATGATTTTTAATCTCTCTTTCCAAAACAAAGCAAATTGGTTTATTGTGGATGGACATTGTAAGATTTTCTATTGATAAAAAGCCAAACTCAAAAAATGTATTTCAATACCTTGCTATTCTGGGGGTAGCTTGGGTCATTTCTGGACACAGTTTATTTTAATGTGGTAGTTATAAAAATATAAAAATAAAATCCTGTATCTTCTATAGTAATATTCCATATCAATTGACTCTACTTGATTTTTACTTTAGGTGCATACATATACACATAGTAAAGCAAAACATGGAATAAGGCCAACTTTTTTCCAAGCAGGGTGACCGATGCACAGTTAATAAAAAGAAATGTCAATTTATAGTGGGAGAAATCAAATACTAACCTTAAAAGTTTGCAAACATCACAAATTTTACTGTAAAAGTACGTATGAAATTCTTAATAAAATAAGAGGCCCCCCAGTACAAGAGTGATGTGGAGCTGCTGGAGAGAGTGCAGCGCAGGGCCACGAGGATGATCAGGGGCCTGGAACATCTGTCCTGTGAGGAGAGGCTGAGGGAGCTGGGCCTGTT
>JAWLRI010000039.1:2494107-2517233 GCA_034781795.1 Crypturellus tataupa
GCTCTAGGTGGCCCTGCGTGTGCAGGGGGGTTGGACTAGATGACCTCTAGAGGTCCCTTCCAACCTTAGGCATTCTAAGTGGAAGTCACCTTCGCACATCCTTAGGATTCTGGAAAGCTTTGTATTGTTTCCTCCTATTCATAAATACTTT
The DNA here is from genome assembly GCA_034781795.1 of Crypturellus tataupa. Taxonomy (NCBI): domain Eukaryota; kingdom Metazoa; phylum Chordata; class Aves; order Tinamiformes; family Tinamidae; genus Crypturellus; species Crypturellus tataupa. Next base: position 2,494,259 of record JAWLRI010000039.1, read on the forward strand.
CAGTAGAGATTTGCAGTACGGTAGATTCAGCAGGCCTCAGCAGTAAGTTAACCCAAGCAATCACAAAAGCTTGTCTCAATACGGCCTTGAAGTATGTAAAGCATTATGCTGCAAGTCTTCCTCTTTTCCTTCCTTTTTGATGCCTTCTATCTACCTCCTAGGAAATCTTTTACCTTCTGGAAATTACTCTGCCTAGTAAAAATTGTGACATTATCGCTCTAGTTCTCGGTGCTGAGAACAGCTGTAGCTGGGAAACGCCATCGAGAGGAAACCCTGGGTTTACTGCTCCTGCTTGTAGCTGGCAGCCTCATCCTACTTGCTCCTTGCATGGTCAACATGTAGTTGTGGAGGTAGTGTGGAGGATGCCTTCCCACTTACTACATCTGTAGGCAGCAACCAGCTCAGTGCAACAGAGCTGATCTACTGGAAAACCAAGGCCAGGTGCCTTGTGGATCAAGGAAAAGAGGAGATTAAATGTTTTTTGTTTTTTTTTTTAAGATAGCTCTCCCTGTCCTAATCCTAACGCAGAAATCTTCCAGAGTTCAGTGCTTATACGAGGGGAGTTAAAGGAACCTGCAGAATCAGCCAAGAAGCTGCCAGCTAAAGGATATTAAAAATTACCCCTGCGCTGATTAGAAGTGCAGAATCATCTATTTGTTACAACGACTGCAACTCCTCTGCGCCACGCTTGCCAAGCACGCAGGGAGCGGAGCCTTTCGCCACGAGCGCTGCAGCTGCGGCCGGCAAACGGCAATCCCGGAGCCCGGGCCGGAGCAGCTGCTGCCCCCAGCTCTGCCCGGCCTCGGAAGCAATGAGCACAAACGCGCAATTCTGTCATCAAGCAGCTCTTGAGGACCTAGCGAATAAACCGCTGTTCTGAACAGCCATGGGAGCTTGTAGCTAAGAGGGAACGCACCAGCTGGCTCCTGCACGCAGCAGCCTTCCTGGAAAACGGCCCAGGGCGCCGCTCACCAGCCTCTCGCCCAAAGCCCTTCCTGCCCAGCAGAGCACTCAGCGCTGCCTCTGTTTCTCTGGGCTCTCGGGTGCCTGAGGGCCCTGCGTTTAAACCAACACGGAGCCTTCCCTTAGCTCTGCCTTCCCACAGGCATTAGAACCACTATCTAGAAAAGGAAAAAAAAAAAAAAAAAAAGACCTTTTGGAATCACTGAAAAGATCTCGGTTTTGATTTCAGCTTCTCCTCTTCTTGTTCCAGACTGTCCACATTCCCTCTGTCTTTCCATGAGCAACATGCACCGTTCTTGCAGGTAAAAGAAGCATTGATTTAAATCTGCATAACATCATTCTGAAATGAATCTTGCTGCTGGCTCTGCTGTGGGCACACCGGCACAAACAAGATGAGTCAGAGCAGCACTGCCACCTGCTCCCGCCTTGCTGCAGGGCTTCATAGTTTTCGTGATCACAGGAATGCCTAAACTAATCGAACACAGGCAACTGACCACAGCTCACGTTCAGCATCCTGGTAGGCAGATGGTCCAGAGGAAGACAAGCACTCTGCTACCTGCTGTCTTCATTTCTGTTGAGATGACCAGCAATGCATAATGCTTTGTCATCCACCCGTGACAGAGCAGACCTCAAACAACAGCTGGTTTCAACCATGAACTGATGAAGCAGGAGGAAATCAGTGCTTGATGATATGAGCTTTTCTGATTTTTAATTCTTATCAGCCTTTTATCAGGGAGAGTTACAAAAGCTATAGAAGCTTATGCTTGTTTTAAGATCCTCAAGCTGCCCTGAGCTCTACAAGAGCCATTACAAATCTGGATCTGGAGTGAGAACTCTGTGATAACACCAAAGTCCTGTTGATCAAGCCCTACACTGGCAAGAGCTAGCTTACTCCAAACTGATTTTATTAAGCAGAACAAGCTATTTTTGACGCATGAAATTCCAAAATTTTTTTAGGAGATTAACATCAGCCACGGTGGATAAAATTGCTCAAGTAGTTCTATGTGATCTTACTATCAATACTATGGCAAAGCTATTTCTTAGGGGATCTCTTAGCTAGATGGCCAGTGCTGATTTGTCATTTGGTCTTCTCAGAGGATATAAAGACTATTAAGGAGACTGGTGAGCACTACATGCTGACAGTACTTGCTGTTTACTCAAAACTTCCATTCTGTCTGATCTGACTGAGAAAAGGAGCATACATTGTGTTTTTGAAAGCAAAGGGACTTGGCTGATTTAGGCTAATTTGAACAAGGCCATAATGTGGAGTGGTCACTTACTGCAGCTGCCAAACCTTAGCAAGGCCAACAGTTGTGTTGGCAATGAACATAATGAAGGCAATGCAGCTACCATCCACCTTTGGATGTCTCAGAAATGTTGAGAAGTCCACAAAGATAAAGTTCCAAAAAAGTCAAATAAATACATGACATGAATAAGGATGTAGCTATTTCTTTTGGTGCATGTTCAGGATAGCCAACACCATTACTGAGAATTCCTTACAGGAAGCAATAAAGGCAACAGCGGGTGATTTATTAAGACTTGGCAACGGTTTTCCTGGCCCTAAAAATTGGAAACTGACACAACAATAATATTTCTTTTTTAAAAGGAAGTCATTCTCTTAGGCTTCCCAGTTCAACCCATCCACACTGAACCTTTCTCATGCAGTTCTGTGTATAACTAAAGACATGACTGTAGTATACTAAATACTGAATGGCTTCTTTTCTATGGAAACAGAGTAAGTCACAGATATACTTCACTCAGATCTCTTCTGATCTCCTCTTACCATAGTGGTGGGCAGAATGATGTTTTCGTATAAAGTATAAGAAAATTCATTGAAAAATCAGAGCAGGTCCAATCCTTCAAATACATTTGGCCCTTAAAAAACAGTGGTGTAGCTGTCTCTCTCTGCAAGCTGACATAACGACACACGACCTTGCCCTGCAGGCTGTCCAACCATGATAAACATGGCACACAGAAAATTAACACAATCAGGTAGAGTTCATGAGCACTAAATATTTTTTCTTTGGTGGGTTAGCTTTCTGTCAGAACAATTTGCTGCATCAATACACACTGCAGCCACTCTATGGCTAGGTACAATGAAGGGGAAACCATGAAAAACTGCCTAGAGAATGGTGGGGGGAGCTCCTTTTAGCACAAGCTCGCAATTAGACTGGAGTAAGTGTAACCCAAAACCATACCAGGGCTGTTTTGCAGGAAAGGAGGTTCTTGAGATTAGTTTATTGTCTCTCTCATTTATTGCTTTCTTTAGGCAGCTGCACTGGGATGTAGGAGACTGTCTGGTGTGAAAGTTCAGAGATAGAATAATTAGATTCAATGGCATGATTATGGATTTTATGTTTGAGCCACCTTTGATTGTGGAAAAAGTTAAAGCATGTTCTCCATAAAGCTTGGGTGGTTTCTCATAACACTAGTACAAGTAGGTAGATGAAGAGATGTTAAATTCCTAATTGTTTCTTTTATCTTTCCTGTGATAGAGACAGAGTTCTGTTTTTAAGACGTACCAAAAACCAGGTCTTTCATCTGGAGTGTAAAATTCATGTGTTCCCTGACCTTGTATGTCACATGGTAATGAAACAACGTAAATCAGAAATGTTAAAAGTTGAAGTTTGTTAATATTACTGCTGAAGCTCTAGTCTCTTTCCCGGTTAAACTGACAGGTCCATAGTCCAAATATATATATTTACAGATTACAATGACACAAAGAAAAAAATTAATGGACACCCAATGAGAACCAAATGGAAATGCAAGTTTCAGATGGTTATCTGGGTATTTTCTTTTTTAAAACGAACTACTTGTATGTATTTTAACCGGGCTATGGATTTTCTTTTTATTGTACTACCATCTTACTCCTAAGATTTAGTACAATAACATATATTTAAAAATTTCTTACCACATACTCTCTGCAGGACTTCACCCTTCTGGGCTGAAGCCGTCATCAATATAGAGGAATGAATCTTTCTTAAAGATATAGGAATGAATCTTTCCTAGATGAAGAATTTGCTATATATTATTATTTTGAGTCTGAGATCGAGGATTCTGGTCTGCCATTTTGAGAATGCTACAAAACATTTGTGTACTTCTGCCTGATGGCATGGAAGTTACTGCTTATACTCACTGGTTACTAGTTAGCACTAGTCACTTATTCCAACGCTAGGACATTTTAGAAGCGTGCAGTCATGGCACTGTGCATCTTGGGTTCAGTCGGCATAGATCAACACCGACTATTTACATTGCTGAGGATTTGGATGGAGAAGACAGAATTGTCTTTCGGACAGGAGCTGCCCACCATGGATCTTGCAGGTGAGAGCAGATTTACCAGGCTTCCTGCTTATACTGCGGTAACTTCAAATATACAGCAGTGTGGGCTCCATTTATGCAGGGGAAGAGACCCTACTCTGCCTCACATACCTGCGTGTATCTGCCCCTCCGGACAAAATGGATGGGCCGCCCATACCTCTCTCGATTTGTTCCCATGCTTGTCATCCTCTTCAGAACAACTGCCTGAATCTGATGGAGATCTGAGGGGGGTGAGAGCTCATGTCATAAAGCAACGCAGACTGCTGGGAGATTGGAGCAGGGCCAGTCCTGGCCTTGGGACACAATTAGCAAGGCTTGTTCAGGTGCCCACTGGCCTGGGATTTATTAAAAAAAATAAAAAACCTCTCTTTCCTCCTCTATCCTCCCATAAAATCAATGGGGAGTCTTCAAGAGAATCTGAAAACAGGGACATTTCCATATAGCTCATTTCACACAGAGAAATTCAACTCATTACCTTTTAATTCAAAGAAGTCAAGACTATGCCAAAGCACACTGCACATTTAAGATAATCACAGGTAAATCTCATATTGCAGGTTTTTTCCCATATAAAATGGATTGTGAAAGCAACTGGAAAGCATTTATATGAACTACTGCTGTCCAAATCTCACCTTGCAAAAAATCTACTCTTTCTTCAGAAAATGATAGAAAGGAACACAGTCCTGAAGGTTCAAGATGAAATCTTGGCTCCATTGCATTCATTTGCTAAATGTGAATTGACTTCAACAGAGCCAGGTTTTTCCTCATAAAGATTCAGCAAGGGAATGTCTAAATAGTAGAGTAGAATAAAAGGCTATAGATCCCTAGTTTGTACCCCCAAGACAAGCACCATGCTAATGCATAACACGAGAATATGTCATTGGCAGATTTCATAAAAATCAGCTTTCCAACTCAAAAAATCACATGGTGACTTTAGTTTGTGTTGATGATCCTAACAGAGAAATCAGACGTAGCAGAGATGGAGTGTTTCTTTCATCTTTAACAGTCTCTTGAGAACAACTATCACTGCATGTCCGCAGACTACTGAACTACTTCAATTTTATTTTTCTTTGTAACTTACAGCTGCTCCAATTTTGTCTACTGTTAGTGCTATCCTGACCATCCTGCTTCACGTTGCTCTAAAGGTCTCTCTTCAACTGAAAAAGACTGGACCAACATGAACTCAAGGAAAAAAGAAGCAAGAAAAGAACTTCTCCATGGGAATGAAGAAAAATGGCCAGAAATACAAAAAGATATAGAAACAAAAACTGAAACCAAGCAGAATGATGCAGAGACTGAGAGAGTTCAATCAACATTGCTTCTAGCATGCAAGGCCAACATTTTCACCTTTTTAACTTCTAACACATATTTTTCATGCAAGACACCAAAAATTATTATTTTTCTTAATCATGGTCTCAGGTCCTAATTCAGCAACATATGCTTTACTAACGTATGTATTACTGTGATTGGGAAGGATGAAAATCTAGCCAGCAATGTAATTTTCCAGTTTGTTTGCTTTTCCTCACTGTATGAATTCTAAAAGAGCATTTCTTTCTTTCCCCATTGCAGACAGAAAATGCTCTAGCACAGAGGCGCACTGCCATCCCAAATCTTTAACTTAAAGCAATCTATGAGTAATGCTAACTAGTTGACATGCAGTCCTGGATGTCTACAAGTGCATTCAAAGACTGAACAGTTACAATTGCACATTATATAGCCTTGGTATGGTTGCATATAGGAGAAAAAAAAAAGCTAATACTTATTAATTACATATTCTACCAGAGTAAGTTATTTTACTATGAAATTTACTATCTTACTTACTGTGTAAATACTTAATTATTAACATTTTATATCTTTACTATAAGAACAATTTCACTACTGTATTATTATTTACATGGTTTCTCATGTATTCTTTATCAGCTTGAATGATTTAAATGATCTTATACAACTACAGTAAGTCCTTGAATGATGGAAGAATACATTGAAACATAGCACGTAAACTAAGACAGAAATCTCAAAACTCTATTTCGCATACTCACTTGAATAAAGGAGTTCCACAAACAACACATTTGTATATTCCTTGAGCTTTATGATGTGTGTACTCCCCCTCAAAGGCACTGGGAAAACAACAACACTACATTTAAAAAATAAGTAAAGGAATTTTTTTAATTATCAAATTAGCTAGGACTTTAGAAAATGATTACAGAAAAAGAAAGCACTTAATTTAAAAGTACACAGTTGCTTTTTATTAAACGAAGCAAATAAAGCAGGCAGGGAAAAAGGGAATGTCCTCACTATTTTGCCTCAGGAGTTACATATTATGTGGAAGGAAGGAAGTAAATTGTCACACAGTTCAAAGGACAGAACAACAGCAACAAAAAGATACAAACTGGAATCTTCCTCGATTTGAACAGGAAAATACAACTTTTTGTAAACACAGATTGTTTGAAATTTAGGTTATCATAGGCACTTCTCTAGTTTTGTGTTTAAACAATTTTTAGCAGTAAGCTCAGGTGCTAAACTGCAGGCATAAAAAGCACCGGGGTATCTGCCATGGAGAGGACGTGAAGAGTTGGCGCTTGGTTAGTAAGGGATGGGCTGTCAGGGTGACAGAAGTATTGTAGCTGAAAATGAAATAATTGGGCCACAACTTCAAGCTGCGTGCGCCTTATATTTTTAGCCAAAAAGCAATATTACAGCTTTAAGGGAATATTTTTCTAAGTTAACAATCTAAAAGGCTAGGAGGTCATTCATCTAATACGAATCAGCTGTGCTAGTCCAACAAAAAGCCTATGTGTTCGGCAGCTTGTTTTTATTATCCTTTCACCCTTTTTATGAGGTCCAATTTTTTTTATAAACAGGATTTTTAAGAATGACCTAATCTCCGATTGTTTGTGTGCACTAAATCACGGTGTTGGTCCCGTACACACGCGCGGGCCGCGCGGGAGCGGGTCGCGCCTCCACGCCAGGCCAGCGGCGCGGAGCGACGCCGGGGGCCGCACGGGACACGGGGACTGTCCCCGCGAGAACAGGGCCCCGCCGTGCGCGGGAAAGAGCCCTTTCAGGTCATGAATGACAACAAGCAGTTACATCATTAGTACGTTTGGATGAGAGGTAAAGAGAGGGCCCGATGCCAAGCTCAATGGTATAAATTAGACAACAAAAATGGTTAGGCCTTGGCAAGTTACCTTCGTGCTGGAATCAGCTGAGAGAGACTTTATTCACTAAAAACAGTCTTGGAAGCAAGTCCTTTTTTTTTTCCCTCCAGGATTCAGGGCTGCCTTCCAACGACTAAAGCCATGTGAGGGCAGTTATTGAAAATTTTTGACATTCCAACCACAAATGAGCCAATAAATACCTTCTCCACATGTGCTTCAAAAAGAAATTGGAGTGGGGTGGAAAAGAACTAAATTATGCTACCTTCTTTCTGCAGCCAAAATGTCTATGCTTACAATGACCACCTTCAAACCTTCAGGTTGCTGGCACGAAGCCATTTCCCTCGTGGTTCTGCTTACTGTGATGTCTTCCAAAAAGTGTACCTAAACCGCTATTACTTCCACACATTTTGTAGTAAACTAAAAACAGACCCTAAACATAAGCCCTGTGACTTTATAAGACATACAGTGTTCATTAAAAGAAAAAGTCACACAAGACCCTTGGCCTTGGCCTCCACGCTGCAGATGCTTGTCTGTTCAGTGGTGTTAATTTGTAGGGGTTAGTAAACAAGTGCAGAATTCCTGGAAAAAACATTGGCAGGGAAGATGAGGAAGCAATAGGAAAAGGAAGGGGAGAAAAAGAAAGATGCCTCTGTCTGGAGGAGTGGATTTCCTTCATCCCACCTTACCTTTCCGTCCCCTTCTCCTGAGTGACATGGTACTGCAAGGGTGTCAGCCGCTTCCTCAGCTCCTCCTGGGAAAAGACCACCTTACATTCCTTTTTATCCCTACATGACCCTGCAAAGGGAGAGGATATGGGAGAAGGAGCCTTTTTAGCTTAAATCCTGAATAATTGCTTTGGCAGACGGCCACAGCATAGCTTCTGCATTCACTTGTCAATGACCAGACCAGTCCCTAATGCACGAAGAATGGCTCAGCTGAACTGCAGCTGATTATTTCTTCAAATACAAGTTTAAAAAGATTTTTGTTTGAGAGCCAGGTGATTCCACTGGAGCAGTGACAGTGTGCTACAGCCAAAGCCCGTGTGTGTGTTATATACCAAACTTGTGCGCACAATCATTCACAAGAAAGTAACATTTTTCAAACATTAAAAAAAAACCTGCAAGAATAACTACAACTGAAACGTTCTTTACAAGACATCTATATTGGAGACTTACGGTAATGGGCATATGATGTTTAGCCACAACATATAACAATTTCATAACCCTTTCACACAGCTTAAAATAATATAAATCATTAGAATTGCAGTACAGCTGATTTAACTGCTAGAATCCTGGTCCTTTCACTTTATAACATTAACAATTGTATTTTGGCCTCGTTGAAGCACCAGAATATGACCCCTCAGCAGCAAGTCATTTCTTTACGCACCAAGTTGAAGCTTCAGCAATCAAACTGTCTTAAAAATTAAGGCTGGCATTAAAATTACTCTCTTTGGAAAATCTCATCTTATGTTTTGCTTAACTCATACAGAAAATCCAAGGAGTATACAGAGATTACAGTGAAAAACATTCACTGTAACACATGTAAAACATAATGCAAAAATTCTCATCACACCAGAACAGTAATATAATAAGGCTGCTTTTGAGAATGAAAACTCCCTTAGTAATAACAGAAATTGCCAAGGATTGAGTTAACTTTGATAATGACTTGCAAAAATGACCTGACAAAATATAGCAGGTAAAAAGCACTCTAATTATGACAATAATTAAAATATGGTATATTTAGAAATAAAGAGTTCTGACAAAAATATTTTTTGCAAGTAATGTATATATACTCATAAAAAGACCAATTGTGTTTCCAAAGTAGAGGGAACAGAGCTACCCATCTGTATGTCATTTAGTACAGGAGAGGCAATGGCAGGTTTAAATTACATGGTATTGGATTGCAATTTCCTAACATTGGATGCTTTTCTGCTTTTTTACCTTGAGTCATTACTAAGGAGTGTTCATAAAAAGTAGCTTAAAGCACAGATGCTTGCAAATCATTTAAGAAAAGATGTTTCTTTCTTCCTCCCCCTCTTCTTTTCTCAATTTTTTTTAATGTGTGGGGGTGGGTGAATAGGGGAGAGGAAAAAGAATAATGCTGTTGGTCACTACTGACTAACCCTAGGAAGTATTTTCAGGAAGGAAAAAAAAGTAAAATTGAAAACATCTGATTGAAGTAAATAGTGCCAACATAAAAAGCTTTACTAGTGAAAGAAAGGTATTGAAAAGCGACTTTATTTCATAGATTAGAAATTACTTTTGATCTAAACATTCTTAAAAACAGATTGTTTTCCACTCTGAGCCATCTCATTAGCTGTGCTGCAGAGCCTTCATTTTAATGGCAAGCTTTGAAAGAGCGCTGCTGTATGCCTTTGTTAGCCTCAATCTTATTTGGGAGAGGGATAAAGATTTCATTCCAGGTCTCTTTGTTTGTCTTTCAAGAACCACTAAAGCAGTATTCACACAAATTTTGCAGGAATGTGCCCTGTGCCATAGCTTACAAATTATTTGGTTTTGGTGCACTTAAAGGTCACCTTTCAAATTAGCAAAATTTTCCTACATCCTGGCTTTTCAACCTTAAATGTAAATATTGTTTCCTAACTGTAAGTGAGGTTTGTTCTTTATAACATTTGGTTGCTTATTTAAAGATGTCAAACTTTGGAGGTTTTTATTCTCAGAACGTGCTGGACTTTCGGCTAATAAGTCTTTCAAACTACAGCTAACGGCGAAAGAAAGCATATGCATTATATAAATAACTATTGTTATGTTGCATCCTGCAACTCAGAAAGAAACCGTTTGAGTTGGTTCTTCATCTAAAATTTCCATATTAAAAATTGGTCTAGGCAGCAGCAATGAATCTCACAAACCAACATCTCACTTTTAAGACCTCCAATTATTTTTTCAAAAGTTCAATTTGCTCTTTAAATGTTTGAAAAAGCAAACTAGGCTTAATTGACCTTTAAAAAAACCTTGGAAAAAATATGTTTTAAAGAAGAGCCAGTACTCCCTTTTTATTCTCCTGGAATACTTTTAAATCTATTTTAGAAATGTATCATTCTTTAGTTAATATCCTTACTACTACACACAAAAATATTTTATATGCTGTTTGAACCATGATACAGATAAGAAGTAGGAAGCATGTTATAAAAGATTTCTCCCTGTTGGTTTTAATAGTTAATCGCATGTTTCATGAGACAGACAAGCATTCGCATGTACAGGGGCATCTTGCTAATCTGCATGGGGGTAAACTGCAACCTACCCTGACAGGGTCTTTTTACGTTTGCAATTTAGCAGAGCACCAGCAAAAAGCTGTGGTTGATCATGTAGGTAATCTCTCTGCGCAGCATTCAAGAACAGCACTATTCAGTGATTCGCATTTTGCAAAAGGACAACATAAAGCTACACAGATATAGATACAATTATGAGAGAACAACTAGTAATGCAGTTGTTATGAAACTAATTATTAAGAAAGAGAATAAAGGTGCAATGAGGAAGGTGCAGCTACCTTTTCATTCTGGCTCCCCAAACCAGGGACTGACTATCAGCAGTAAGGAGGGCACTGATACTTTTTAGGCAACCCAGGGATAAAATAAGGTTGATAGTTCATTTACAAATTATACATAGGCAGAAGAATAAATAAATCATAAAAAAACAGAGTAATCGGTTTTACAAATGCTATGACAGCAGTGTGATTACAAAAGGGATGAGAATAAATTAAAAACACTGTGAGGACAGTAGGGTCTGGTTTCATTGGACCTGTCTTTGGACGTTGAACTGGCATAGTTTGTTCTTTGGAAGTGACTCTCTCAACAGTGACTTTAGGAAGAGCAGTTCAACTTCAGTTAAATCCGACTGTTGGGAGGAGTGAACACGGGCCTTGCAAGGGCAGACAAAACTGCATTTACTGTTCTGCTCTGCAATTCACCTCAGCCTCCTCCCGGCCTTTCTTACTGCAATGCACACATAGATTCCACTGCAACATCCGAGCCCAAATCAGACTTTCCAGGCAGCGCACCTCAGAGCATTCGTTCCTATCGTTGCTCCCTAGAAAAGTCCCATGCATGCGACTGTGTTCCAGAACCAGGCACTAATGTTTCCATTTAAGGTCAGCTATTTTCAGCTTTTTTGCCAAAAGTTAGAGCCGTGCTAAAAGCTGTTAAATATTGGAACAAGATGGGAAGTCTTGTCAATGCAAAGGCCAGGTTTGCAGATCTTAGAGGACAAACATTAAAGCTGAGGAGAGTACAAGAAGCAAACATAAAGTTTTAGACCCCTCATTGTGTTCATTCATTCTGTCTGAAAAGAAATGTAATTTCCTGTTCACTTAAAGGCTACCCACAGTTTAGAGTTCAGCTCTAGAGTCTACAGTCCTTCTCTATAAAAATGAAGTGTACAGCAAACTTTTTCTGGGTGCTGACCTGGTAATGAAGACATTAAGCATCTCACTTCGCATATAAACTCCGATTTCAGCTGACCTTTTCAAACCTGTGGCTCACAGTGCAGGTGAACACCAGTGCCAGCCATTTCCCTCAACACAACGGATCACAAGAGAAGTGGCAACAAGATACGACTGACACAAGTGAACAGACCACTACTCCTCACCACCAAGCCCTCCACCTGCTCCAGGGTGCCCACTGGTGTCTGGCCTGCCCTGAATTATCTTGGCATTTTGCCTGATGGCTTTCCTTCTTTAAATGTTCTTTTGAACTGTGCTAATGATTTTATGTTTTGTTGCTTCTTATCACTGTTTGGAAATGAACTCAACTCCTTGACCTCCTGGAAGACACAGCTTACATTTTCCTCCTTCTACGTATGCCCCCGTTCTGCTAGCATTAATGGACATTACAGCCATGCGCTGAGCACCTACCATTAAGACTTCCTGAATTAAATACAGCAAGACCAAATGTTCCCGCGGAGCACAGCCATATAATAAATCGGGCTTCCAGTTTTCAGTACTACTTCTTTTAATATACCCGAGCATTTTTCTAGGGGCCTTCCAGCTCATTTTATTTTTCATATACCACCACAGCCCCAACCCTGCAGCATGACCTGTGTGGGCAGACCCTGGAGAATATGCAGAGCTCCAGTAACTACAGAAGGTCTATGAAAGTAAATCATATTGCAGGATCTGGCTCTAAGTACACATCTCTCTGCTTCCCAAAGCCTGTCCCCTCATAAGTGGGTCATACCTTACTCCCCAGTTATCTCAAATTGATGTTAAAAAGAATCCTGCAAGGGCCAAAAAAGAAAGTACTTTGAATAAAATGTACTTTAATACTTTAAATAAAGTGTACTTTGATAATTTTACAATAAAAATTTAACAATTTAATAATTTAATAAATTTAATAATTTTTACAATAAAAAAGTATTTTAAGTAAATATCCTTACATATGCTTGCATATGACTAATTCTCAGCTTTATTAAAATTGGAATCTCTCATTTTCATTACTTCAGGTTTTCAAATTTCAGTCTACATCTCTTGTTTACACTTTTGCCTCTCCCTCCACTGAGGCAAAGGCAAATGGACAACTCCATTTCACCCCTGCTTAGTTGTTCTCACGGTGTTCTGGCGCACAGCCCTGTGAGCACCCTGCAGGGATCTCCTCCTGCTACCAAATCAGAAATGGAGATTAGTCCAAAAAAAAATCCTGCTAAAAATGCAGATCAGTGGAAACAGTTTCATTGGATTGTGATTTTACAAACATTACCTTCCAAATTCTGTATTTGATATGATTGATATGTTAATAATGCCACATATTATAGAATATAATAGCCATTTCAGATTACCTGAGCATGCTGCTCACTAGGATAGATGCTGCAAAAGAAGTCTGAAAAGTCAGGAGGTCCAGTTTAAGTAAAATCCAAACTTTGGCATTAAAAAAAAAACTGTAAATGTTTTACACATTGAAAAACAGATCTGTGTTTCTTCTTTGTGGGATGGTTCCTTTGCTTTCTTGCTGTAGGTAGCTACCTCCCACCCGCTGCTGAAATACCATTTGCAGTTTCATGCAAGCATTAGGAGTAATGGGGCGAAGACCATTTCCACTATATTGCGCGTTGAAAATCCAAAAGCCGGATACCAGGACAGCAGTTACAATTTTGGGTCAAATGTCATGTTCTATCTTTAAAGAACAACAACAAAAAAATTAACTGTCTTTAAAAAAATGATGTACTTAACACCCAGGAGGCTCATACAGTCCCAAGGGAAGAGCAGGCCAGCTCTTTGCAAATTCACAAGCTTCCCATGCAATCAAATCACAGCGCTCTCACATTTGTTTTATTACTTCTGGTCATCACCATGGCTCATATTTTACACAAATGTATATATTTTGAGTCACCTTCACAGATCTCCCACATAAGCAAACAAATTTCTCAAGCACTAACTCCTCCCCCGGTCCCTAACCCCAACTAATGAGTCTCTCTTGTGCATTTCTTTTCCCTTCAAACTTATCCCAGTAAGGCAGAATCTATGGGAATGGAAGCTGACCAATTGTTCCCTACGAACTGCAAGTGTTTCCTGCAGGTTATATGTGATACATGAGCAAAAGAGACATTCCTTGGAAAGAAACCTGAAGCTGCCTTCCCTCCCCACCAGTGTAAAAACATGCAGCAAAAGATCTAAGTGTTTTGCGTTGCGGGAAAGGGGAAAGAAACACAGCTTCGTGTAACCTCTCCAGGGTTGTCCAATTCCTTATCTCACAATGTCACTGCCAGCCCAAATCTTGGGCTCTCATCCTTTCAAAACTAATGCCGAGCATGTTACCACCACCGCGTGCTGACTGGAGGTCCCATGGGGTCCTTCCTAGCTCTCCCTTCGCCCTTACGGCAGGGCTCAGCATGCGGCTACCGCACAGCCGTGGGGAAGAGCAGCACCTTGAGCACAGGGCAGCAAAAGCTCGTGGTGCCCTAGAGTGCCACTTTTTGTCATCTGGGATGGCCAAGGAAGGAGTGCGCGTGGCCCCGACCTGTCCGCCTTCCTCTTCGATGCAAACCAGGCAAGACAAGATCAAGATCTATCGGTAGAGCGGTGGGGGAGAGAGCATTTATAGTGATGGATTTCTCTTCCTCTCTTCCTGAACAGATAAAGGGACTTTTGTTTGGCTGATATGATCCTAGCACCTTTCACAGGCACTGCATTTGTTTAAATTAAAAACAAGAAAGGCAGAGACACTGAGCACTCTGTATCTGGTCAGTGGATTTGTGTCAGAATCAATAAAGGGCTGCTCAGCACATGGAAAGGCATTTTATTAACAGCAGAATTAAGCTGAATTTAATAGAAGGAACTTATGCTACCTTTTGCATTTAAGATATTTCAGTGAGCCATCAAAATAAGTTTATTCACACGACTTTAATAAAGGTTTAACCTTCCAGCGGAAACAATTAAAAGGCAGCGGTTACCGCAGCGGCGTGGAGCTTATTGCAGCGTTCGGGCTCTGGCTAAGTCCTCCTGCTGCTTCCTCCACAACAGTGATGTGTGGCCTGTGAAATGAGCACCGCGGTGCAAGGAGCCAAGGAGCCGCCGGGCCGCGGGGGTGGAGAGGAGGAGAGGGGAGGCGGAGGCGGGAGAGCCCCGCTCTCCTGGCCGGCTGCAGTGGCCCAGAGCTGCCCCGGCCGCACTCGGCGCGGACAGGAACCCCCGTAGCAAGAGGCTTGCGCCCAGACTCCCCGCTCGCCCTCCTCCTCCTTCCGAGCCCGGGCGCTGCGGGATGTAGCGAGCCCGAGGAGAGGGGCAGCAGGAACCTGCTGCTCTCCTGCTGCAGCCACCGCGAGGGCACTGCAGCTCCCTCCCTGTCAGCCTGTGCTGCCGCAGGGCCGAAGGAAGAGGAACAGCCCCAGCGATCACTAACTGCCAGCCTCTCCCCTCAGGAGCCTCCTAGGCTGCCCACTCTGCCACATGCAGCCATGTTTCATGGAGCAGGAAGGCACGGTCAAGGCTTTCAACAGCCTTAGGAGGACCTGGCGGAGCCCTCCCATTCCTGCTTTCCCCCCATCGGTGCCCTGCGCTGTGCTCAGCCTAACAACTCCCTTGTGACAGCCTGGACACCCCTGACCCCGTCCTTACCCTCCAGACCATTCAGCGTCCCAGTAAATTCCAAGCACACACATCCCCTTAGAGACCCATTGGATCACCTCCTCCAGGAGCTGCAAAGATATTCCTGCTGACTTGGAAGGGTCACATAGCCATGCTCCAAACTTGCACCTCTTCTTGCTTGCCCCCCTTCAGCTTAGCAATACCTAAAATCTCCTTCCTTTTTCGGGGCTCTCATCTGCCCTTCACATCTCCTTCTCCTCTGTAACCTTAACTACAATACTCCACAGGAAAAGGTCAGAGTTGGTTTTTGCTTTTAATTGAAGAGGGAAAAGTAAAGGCAGTCCTTTAAGGCCTTCTCAGGCTGCCTGTTATATGCAGAAAGTCTAATAACTAAAACAGTAGCTTTTCATGGGAGCCTTTAAAACACAGAAACGCAGTTAAGGCTGAAACCTCATCTTTTACACACCCAGCTTCAGCAGAAAAAGCAGGAAGCCTGACTTGCACGGGGCACAGGAATGGAGCACAGGAAATTTATGAGCTCCCAGAATTAAAACATTCTTGCAAGAAAGGAAAAAAATAGTTTGTGGTGGGTCCTTTATGGGAGTAGGAAGGGAAGGCAAATGACCTTAGGAGATCCTTCAGGGAACACGTTAGGGAAGCGGGGCCGAGCATAACGCTGGGAGCACAGGAAAAATCATCCCGTGCTGCCCGGTGCTACAGAAGCACAGAGGAGCTCCAACACGGACGGGCACCTCGCAGAGCCTTCACGACACAAGTGAAAATGCCCCTAGACTGAGATGTTAAAGAGAAGGCAGAAACGGGAAGGGCAAGAGATGGCAAGGGAAGCGCTGCCCCTCTCTCCCCCTCTCCCAGGGGCCAAACCTTTACAAGGATTTCTGGTTTTTCAAACCATGCCAGTTCTTGTAAGCATCAGGCACAGTATGCGTATTATTCCCAAAGAGATACCTACAAACTGACTGACAACTGACTCCTCAATTAACTAAGATCTTCTAGATCAAATATTAGTGTAATTTACAATGTTTGTAAATAGACTTTGCTTTTTATTAAGTAAACGTAACATTGAACTTACCCCTATTAAGATATCTTTCGAAAGGCCTTTTTTTTCCAGACATTTCAAAAACATGATAATGTGTCAGATTCTACTATCACAGCACTAAGACATTTAGATATTCATGACACGTGAACAGTTCAACACACGAGTTCTCGTTGTGCTCACATTGCGCTCATCTTCAACACTCTGTTCAAGCACGTGCCAGAAAATTCCCTTTTTTTCTGGGAGGTAGTGAACTCAGTAATGTGTTAGACTGTGTTTTAAGTAGAAATTATATTTTTGTAGCAATCTGGTATTTGCTTTTTATTTAGCTTCTTAGAAATAAGTTTTGGGTTTTGCCTTCCCCAACAAGTTCTGAAGACAAAGTACATCCAGCTTAGACCTTGCATGACAAATCTAACCCCAGAGCAAATTTTTATGTCCAAGTTATAAACCCCAGAAAATAGGGATTTATAATGAAAACACTGACAGGCACTTAACCATAGTTGTACTAGTGGGTCTTGCTATAAAACCTATCAGTCTCACTTTTATATTCTTTCAAAGCATGTGAAGAGATATCCGTAATACTACATCTTTGGTCATACACACTTATGCATGGGAAAGTTACAACATATATTATGGAAAATATAGCTCCAAACCTACAAACATACAATATAAAAGCATTTAGACATACTTATACATAAGCATAAGTGAATACAGAATTTTGAACATTCTACACCATTTTTTTCCTAGATTTTTGTCATTGCTAAAGACACATCTGGCAGGCACTATGCACACAGACAATTTCACTGGTAGGAGCAGTTTGAGAGTTCAGAGGGACTAACGTATACGAGTAACGCATGTATGTAAGTGTTTGCAGGATCTGCTCCTGGAAGTGATCCTACACGTTAACAGATTACCGCTAAAAATCCAATCTCGAGACCCAGTAATTTTCTGTTCACCAGCTATTCATTTTGATTTTATGGAAGATATTACATTGTAACCTGGAGTTAACGAAGATTTAATAACATGATGAAATATTTAATAACAAAACAATAAAATAATAAAAGTAATAAAAAAATTACTCATAAAATAATATTTAATAAAAGAGGCTATGAAAAACTATAGGTTATAGAATCTATAGGCTATAAGTACTTATTTAATAAGGACTTACACCATATGCCCAGCACCATCTTCATACAGATGTATTGTAGCTTGATCTACAAAAGTAGGATTTTTTGCTGATAGTTATTCTAGTAATTAAACACTTCACAACAATTTTACATTATCTATGATTTTATTATTTCATATACCTCCTGCAACAAATACTACCTAAGTCCATCCCGTACTTTTTTCACCATTACTTTTACTTAATTTTACAACTACTATAATTGTCTTTGATCTACAAAAGCAGAAAAGCCAAATTATCTCATGCAAAAAATGTGATGTAAGCAGCACAACATTCAAAGTGTTAAATAAATAAAGGCTTTTTGTTTTTAGGAAATGAGAACCCATAATTATTAAAAGACACAGCAAAGCAAAATAAGATATTCTTTTTCTGTATATCTTGGTGGTCTGCTACAGAAAACATATGCACATGGAAACTGCATAATCATTATTTGTATCAGTTACTTGCTGGTGTGCACTAAAACCGCTGGATTAGTTTTCACATTAAAATATTCTTCTTTTTTTTTTAAAAAAAAATAATTTCTAGGAACTAAATCCTGGCAGATGCATCCTGTGTTTCCAAAGAAATTCAGAGCATTCATCTCTAACAGAACAGACTCAAGAAGAGACACTTCTAAGTCACGTGGAAAACACAACGGAGCTGCAGTCATTGCTGGAAATGAAGAAACCTTGAGCCAATGCGAGTGTAGCTCGTGTATAAGCACAGACTTACATGATTTGTTCCCAGAGCTCCTGCTTTTTTTAAAAAATAATTTAAAATGTTCAAAAGGTCTCAGGCATACTTATGTCTGAGTTATTCCTAAAGGGGAAGCTTTTCATATAGCTCTGGGCGTGCAAAACAATATATGGTTAGTGCCATCTACTGGGTACGTATGGTACCAGGCTGTCTTTATAGTGTCATATACAGGAACGTATGGGGTTAGGTCAAACTGCGCCCTAGATTTGCACATATTGAAATATTTAGTCCTCACTTCAGAAAAGGCATATTTTTAAAATACAATTTGGAGGAATAGATCCACACTCGAGGTGTTAATATATAAATATATAAATAGAAAAAGAGCAAGTAAAAACACCTCCTTATCACAGCGGTTAATTTTATTTATGAAGAGATTTGCTAGCCTAACTCACACATGCTTTTATATTAGATAGAGAGTGATCCAAAGGGGAGATAGAAGGTTATCCCTATTCTAAGATATTTCTTGGCCTTCTAGGAAGGACATTTTTTCATTCATCTTTTTGAAAAAACATTTTCATTTGCTTTTGATCTACAAATATAAGTTGATATATTAAAATAAATATAATACCAAATCAATTTGTTGTGGTGTAAGCAAATATTACAGGAAGAAATGAAACAACATGATTCTAAGTACCATTCCAAATATGCATTTTCAAATGATACTTCCATTAAAGTCCTCGTCTTGCAAATATTTAAATGCATGGAATTTAAAACTGTGCAAAAGAAGCTCAATTTGCAGCCAGAAAATATTTTAAAAGATACAACCCTGGCCAGAGGCTTTGGCTTTATATGCAAGCTCAAGGAGGAGACTGCCAGCGTTTTGATTTTGATCCCTCACACTAAATTGATAGACCTTCCAGACTGTTAGAAAGTGCCCTTTCCTAGGAAAGTTTCTATCCCCTCAGAAGAAGAGCAAATTCTGCAGCACTGGAGACTTGGGCAGCACACAGCACCAACTGGCATCGCTGTCTAGTCACAATCTGTACAGACACTGATGGTGGGAACAGCTCTCATACAATGTGCTATGTTATAGAAAAGAGGCATGAGAACTTGGGGCATTTTCTGTATATTCAGAAGTTAAAGTCACAGTGGATTGTGGCATTTAAACAGATGTTGTCTTTAAATCTCATTCCCATGTTTAATTTGATACATGCTTTACCATTTACTTGTAACCCCCTCAATACACCACACACAAAAAACAAACCAAAGGCAAAGCCAGCCTACATTAATTTATAAGCGTCTGGGGAATTTAGATTCCTCTTAAAATATGTGAAATATGTGATTGTATATTATTCCACTGTTAGCAGATGAATTTAGGTTTATAATATATATATAAAGTAGCCAGTCAGTAGAACTCAATTTGTTAATGTTTGCACAGTTATGGATCAAGCAGGCAGGAATAAACAGCAGCATTACTGGCTTTTTACTCCCCAAACATGACCACTGGTTTTTGCTGGAAAAAGGAGCTGACCAAACTGCTAAGGTAATGCGCTTTGCAAAGGGGCAGCCCAGCGGACTGTGGTGCTGGCTGGCCAGCTCTGAGAGCTCCTTTTTTGGGGCAAAGTGAAACGGGCAGCACATCCTGGGCGCCCCTTTTGAAGGGTCGCACGGGCAAGGTGAGCGCATGGCAAGAGAGGCATCACGAGGCTAGGGAAATTTGCTTAGGCTGTATTTTTAGGATTTTAAATCTGGCTCACCAGCACACACAACAGGAAACAAAGGTCTGGCTGACACAATGTGGGCTATTCTCTCTCTTCCTCAATATGTTTGCAGCTCCTATCTAGGTTAATGGGAGTTTTGTGCACATGTGGGGGGAAACAGAACACAAATGCTGCAAAAATTGGACTCAGATTTAGTTCAAATAAAGTGTAATCAGCTTTAGAAAATCCATCAGCTTGAAAACTGATGTCTTATCACTGAAAAAATCTTTAGAACATCACCTCCATATGCTTGTTAAATACAGCTCTGGAGCAAAAAGTGCTTATAACATTTTGCACTTTTATGAAACAGTTGTGTGTGTATTACAAATGCCCGAGCTGACTCTTGTTTGATGTTTCAAATACCGATCAGCCAGGATTGTATCTTTTTTTGTTTAGGTGTCAAGAAAATGCCTAGTACCTTCTAAATTAACTCACTGAAGCTTTTATTCTTGCTCATATAACTACACACACTGCCATTACGGTGCGGACGTTGTGCATATTGCTGAAGTGAAACACAAAATACTTAGGTTTAAGGGTTTAATCGTGTAACCAGTTCATAGAGAGGGGGTCTTATGGCACTCCTCACAGAGCTAACTTCAGAGTCAGGACTTTACATACATGGGAAGTGCAGCTGTGTCTGGGCATTACGTTGCATGTTTTCATATTCATTTATATATTTAGAGAAGTGTCTAAATAATATGCTGTTAGAGAAAAAAAGATTAGGTTTTAAGCTCTGAATAGTTTTCCTACACACCTATCATTGGAACATACTTAATTTACAATAAAACTGTGAAAAGGAGCACATTGGTGTTAAGGACAGCATAATTTAACATACTTTGGAAATTGCTTTTAAGCCATGTGATTTAACAGCAATCTATATATTAAATTCTATTAAATATCTTTTTTAATGATAAATGAAATGGAACACAACCAATTTTCAGTTTAATTGCACTATTTTTGCCAAGAAAGAAGAAAACACTACGAAATTTAAGAGAGAGTATGTTGGACAAGGAAGCTGGGTAGCACTTCCAAGCATCTTACAATCTAGGATATGAAAACTCTCAAGCAAGCCAGCGGCTTATTAAAAAGCAATCAAACTTCTGGTTCAAAGGAAAATTTAAACAAACCAGAGCAGCTCATAGCACAGCGTTTCCTGCAGCAGAGACACCCGTTCCTAAAGGGCCTTCGTTACGCATGACACAACAAGCAGCACCCGTTCAACCTGAGGGAAGCCCACAGGCTCGCAGGGCCACTGGCTGGCTCTTTGTCACCAAATGCAGCAGGTTGAATGCAGACATCACTGTGATATCCTCACCAACAAAACCAGAGGCAAAGAACAGGGGCAAGAGCTGAGTAGGGAAGAAAAAAAAGAAAAAAAAATGAGAACAAATTAAAACATCAAAAAAGTTAAGATACATTCACAGAAAAACAAACCGTTACATTTTTATCTAAGGCCACCACATGGGAGTACAATTCTGACGGCGCCTTTCTCAGTGGGTTTAACCTGTTTCTCATCCCCCCTTCCAGTTTCAATCTGCAGTGCACAGCACTCTGTGATGCAGCTTCCTAGGCTGCCAGGCGGGATTTTCTAGGCACAATTCACAACATCTGCTTTAGCCACCTAACTTGGAGCAACGCAAGGTAAGCACCTACTTAGTGGAAAGTGAGGGGATGCTCTTGGGTCAGGCACAGCATCTAAGTTGGATACCAGCAATCCCGCTTTTAATGTCTAGCGAGGCAGGGCAGATCAAATATGCAGGGTTCTCTGTTTTGTTTTTTTTTTTTTAAACAAAATCAAACTCCACTACATTTCTGCATGATTAACGCTGGAGACCAGTCACTGCTAAAAATTGTTCTTTTGATGACTTGTTTGAAGGACGTGACATTTCATTGTAATAAACTTGCCAGACACCTTAAAAACATGGTTTAAAAAAAAAAAAAAAAAAAAGGAAATAATTTGCATTGTAAGCTGTCCATGAGATATATTTAAACAATCTTCCAGACAGCATAAATATAGCAAAGAGGGAGATAGCAGTGGCAAGGTTTTGTTTTGGAAGGGTTAGGTGTTAGGGCAGCTTCGCTGCTCCGCGAGGGCAGGAGGCGGCTGTGGAGCCGGTGCCGCGTCGCTGCCGGCTGCCTGGGGCATCACGCGACACTGGCGCCTTGTGCCAACCTCCAGCGCAGCCAGGGCCGAAGCCCGCGCTGACTCCGGTGGGAGCAGGATTAGTGCCCGGGAGGCTCATGAGCCACATGGCATCGCTGCCCAGCGCCTCCAAGGCGCCTCCTTCCTTTTTTGAGGGGTATCAGAGCAAAATGCAGGATGTGGGTGGCCACAAGTGCGCCAAGGAACAGTTTGGGCTTGGGCATTTCCTGAGTCAGACCAAAGTCAATCGCGGTCCCTTCCAATCCCCTCCAGAACAAACTCATCACATGCACCAACATACAGCACCGAATTACTCCGCAGTAACTGCAGTTACCCACGGAGAAGGGCTGGTATTAGGGAGGCCTGAGCTCTGGCTCCCCCAAACCCAATTTGGTGCTGCTGAGCGGGGACCAAAAGGAGGGGGAAGGAGAGTGCTGCACAATGAACAGCCTCAGAGAACCAGTAAACATAAATAAACATGTCATTTCCACAAGGGACTGCAGAACTGGGTTAAAAAAAAAAAAGAAAGAAGCCCTCCGGAGCCGGCTCCTGACTCATAGAAGACCAGAGGCGCAGAGGTAAGCCACGCCGCGCACCCAGACGCCGTGGGTTCGCGACCCGCTCCGCCGCTGCCGGGCCCGCGGCGGCCGCCGCGCGGCGGCCCTCGGGCGTGTGTCAGGGCGTGCG
>JAWLRI010000039.1:2517379-2532399 GCA_034781795.1 Crypturellus tataupa
CCCATGCCCTCACGGCCGCCCCGGAGCCGCCTGGCAGCCGCCTCGCGTGGGAAAGGCAGGCGGCTGCCCGGGAGCAGTGCCGGGGCCCGGGCACGGGCGCCCCGCTCCGCGTGCGCGCCGGCAGGCGAGGGCCCAGCGCAAGCACGAGCAGAACAAAATCTTAATTAAAAGCACAGGACCAACATCTGGTCTGCAAGGCTTGCATTCACTCCATTCGTATCACAGCCCGGCACTCATTTCTCGGTTGCAGACTGCCAATAACTTCAATGGGAACTTTGTTTCCTGTAGAGTTCACCAGACAGTTCTGTGAAAGCTTGGCTCAGCCGCCAGCTCCCAGCGTAGTAACTTTTTGTGGCTGTTGTTTCAAATTAAGCATATTCTTAGCTCGCTCGGAGCTGGCGGTGCCAAGGGACAGGCCGATCGGTCCCTATATGGCTAGGTTTTTACAGAAGCTGCCTATAGGATGCCCGACACGTAGTTACAGAGCGGCTCCCACAGAGCGCGGCCAGACGCGGCAGCCGATGCAGACGCGGGCACGGAGGGACCCGTCACTCTCCGCACTTCATTCTTCCCCTTGTCGGCCCAACAAATGCGCTTCTCGGTCATACTGGATTTACCTCTCTGGGCCAAAACCCCGTCCCTGCTCTCTTTTGTTAGAAGTAAACAAGATCATAACTCCCCCAAGTGTAAACAGTTTAAAGGAAATTATTTGAAATCCCCAAGGATTATAAAATAGATCCTGACCTCTTGAAAATGTCAAATATCTCAATGTTCACCAAAATGTTGTTATTTAGTCTCAAGTATTCATAAAGGCTTGGAGGAGATATAAATCCTGAAAGCCCAATAAAATATAGCTGAGCATTCATGAAAGTATTTTATTTATTGGAGTTAACGTTTCTTCTTCTATTGCTGACATTTTGATCGCTATTTTGATTTACTCTGTACATTACAGCAGTGCCCAGCAGCTTCAAGCAGCATCAGGACCTCCTAGTGTTGGGTACTGTGCATACGCACGTACAAACCCCTGCTGACCAAGATGAGGAACTGCTTATGCAGAATGGGCAAAGAGAAGAACAAAGTTAAAATAAAGGCAGGTTTCTCCATCTACTAACGCATTCGGTTTGAAGGTGCTGTTCTTTGCTGCCTGCTGGTTCCGTGGGCAGGGAGCACGGTTTGATGGAGAGCTAGTAGCCTAGTTGTGTCCGATGAGATGTTTGCTCTTTCTGCAGCTCGTGAAAGCTGGGCCAAAAACTGCAGCAAGGCCAGGAACGGGGCAGGCAGCTCAGATTTACTCAGCACGAAGACTCAGAGCATGGAAAGGAACATGGGAAGAAAGAACCATTTTGGAAATACCATTGCCTGACACTATGTGTGCAGATAACTCATACATCTTGTAAATCATATTAATATAGCAGCAACTAGGTGGTTTGGTGGGATTTCATTCAGATTATAAACATCATGGCTCCAGGAAAACCTTCCGTTTGGGTATGTTGCTATCCTAATGTCGACACGTGGTGAAGCACTGCCAGCCTGCAAGAGCTTCCATACTGTCAGTTGCACAGGTTCAGAAATCACAGCTAAGGCCTCAAAATAAATAAGATTTGTTAAAAATGTAATGTAAAAGGCCTTTCAAGTTTGTCCTTCGGAAGTTAAGAGTTTTGTCAGTACTCGGGTTATTTTTTCTCAATCTCAGTTTGCAACTGCAGACATTTCTAGGGGAAGGGACAACCTGAGAGCTAAAATTCTGACATCGGCACATCTTGCTTTTAGGAGCTGTAGCAAAACACCAAGGGTCACAAGAGCTGATAACGCCAATGCTTTAATTCAACTTTCTCTGTATTTGGTGCCTTCCTGAACATTCAGATCCAGAAATCCCACAGTTACACAGGAATCCTAGCTCTTACTCACAAGAAAAATGAAAAGTCTTAGCCTTTTACAAAACAAACAAACAAATAAAATTAAAGCAACTGGACATAAATTCTTAGGGGAACGATTACTTCTTTCTTGCACCAATAATGAGACCTTCATATGTGAGGCTTCTACTGCTTTTTTTGTTGTTGTTTTCTCTCATTCATTTTCCCTCTCTCCTGCTGGTCTGTGCCCCATTTTGAGGACAGGAAACAATTACAGGTCCACGCACTCTAGCCAGAATGGCAGGAATTTCTATGCCACTGGAAAGGGCAAAAATATTGCGATACTGGAGAAATCCAAATAGCCAAAATAAGACGACAGTAAAAGCCTACTGCATTAGAAGTTTAATCTTAATTAGTATTTGTTTTGTTAAGTTTCTCTAGCCTAGTTCAAACAGCTACTTTCTGAAGGCTTTTTTTTTCTTTTTTGATTTCTGACATAAATCAAATTATAACCAAATGTTTAACTGATAGAACTGAATGGAATAGTTAATGTATACATTCATTCCCCCCTTACCATTTGTATTTCTATTATTATTATTTTGCTTTTGCTCACCTAAAGCTGCTCCCCGTCAGACTCGACCCACAGACCTGCACAGCTATCAGGAATTGCTGGAGCAGCCAGTACCCACGGGAGCAGATTAGGCACGTCAGTATATCAGGGACTGTTGTGCCTAAGGTGCTACTTCCTACCTTTGCTATTAAAAAAAATAATAACAACTTTTTTTTTGCTCAGCAAATTCTCTGCTACTGCTGAAGCCCCTCGGGTCTCTACAGCTCCCCTTGCTGCACTTAGTGATTTTTAGGGTCTTCATTTCATCGTTTGAGGTAAATGTCTTAGGTTTATTACAGAATGTAGTAATGCAAGGTGTAAGGGATGTAAGGCTAACAGGTTTAATGGGTTGTGGTTTAATACTGTTAATACTGCTGCCAACAAGAGATTTGTGCACAAAAATTAGTGTTCGAAAAGGGAATAAGCTCTCTTGATCACTTACTGGAGAAAGAAGAAGGGGAGAGTTCCAGTTCTGTTTTCAGATCCAAGAAGGTCTCTGATCTTTCACTAAACGTGGAGTCCTAAATTTCTAAACTAATGCTTTTCCATAGTGCATAATGTGCTTCCCACTTAGTGCACACACACCTTACTGCCGGGACTCACAGCCCCCTCCTGCCCTGAAAGCCAGTAGGAATGAGCAGGAGAGCTCTGCACAACTCAAAAGACACCAATCTTGTGCGTGTTTATCTGTGTTTTTTAATTATGCATTTAGACGAGTGCAAACCTCCATGCATCTTACTCTAGCTGGAGCATTCAGCACAGAACTGTAATGTTAACTGGCAAAAACTTTGGAAATTCATCTCTAAAGAGATTTTAGGCTTAAGATTTTAATGCGCTTGTAAAATATATCGGTTGATAACATAAACTGAACATGTGTTTTCAGAAGTTCCTGATTTACTATTAAAATATACTGCAAGAGCTCACTGCCTGAGAACAATTCTAAAGACTAACAGGTAAAAATGTGCAGCAAAACATCATGTTTCTCAGACATAAACAATGAAACTTCATGTCTCAAATATGTACGATGAGATTTCTCAATAGCTTATTAGATAGCCATACAACATTTTAAAAAAAGCTAACCTTGTTCATTGTGCAGTTATATAAAAGACCTGCAGCATTTAACTTGCATGCTTATCTGTAGTACACACACTGTTTACTTTTCCCCTCATACAATACTAGTTTTTTAATTAAAGCTACAGAAATCAGAAGCAGTAAGTCTAAATTCCCATCTCCCTTTGAACACTCACAATTAAAGCAAGTTTTACATAGCTGTGTGTGCTGGAATGTGCAAACTCAATGCCAATCCATTCTACTTTAGGAAGCTTACATTGTGCCCTGATAAAAAGGTAATTAGTGCTATATCCAGAATCACAGAATGGCTGAGATTGGAAGGGACCCCTGGAGATCACTTAGTCCGAACATCCATCTTAAGCAGGTCAAGCACGTTGCCCAGCACTGTGTCCAGGTGTCTTTTGAGCCTCTCCAAGGAAGGAGACTTCACAACCTCTTTGAACAACCTGTTTCAGTGCTCTGTAACCCTCACAGTAAAGAAGTTTTTCCTTATGTTCAGCTGGAGCTTCCCGTGTTTCAGTTTGGGCCTGTTGCCTCTTGTCTTGTCCCAGGACGCCACTGACAAGAACCTGGCCCCATCCTTTCGACACCCTCCTTAAGGTACACGTGGATAAGGCACACTGAATCCCTCTCAGTTTTCTCCAGGCTCAAAAGTCCCAGCTCTCTACAGCTGCAGGAGAGATGTTCCAGTCCCGAGATCATGTTTGCAGCCTTCTGCAGCACTCACTCTAGTAGTTCCACACTCCTGCTGTGCGGAGTCCAGAACTGGACACATTCAAAAATATTTGATTGGAAAATCATGAAATGTCAAGCTTTAAATATCAAGCTAGCATTGCGGTTAGCAAGAAGCCTAAACAAATGAGTTTTTAATTTTATTTGGAGTATATTTAAGGTCTGAAGATGCCAACTGCAGCAGCTGTTGCTGTGCCTGCAGAGCAAGCAGCACTGCACTGCACTGCATTGCACTGCACTGCAAGCCACTCTGTGCAGGCACAGCCCTGCCACCAGCTCCACCAGCTCCTAGCACAGGGCCCGCAAGCTCTTTCTCAGGTGAAAAATGCCGATACAGCCCAATCAAGTAATTACCTTGACAAATCATCTTACACTCTAGCAGTTTCAGTAGCAACACTATCTATACTTCATTGACAGAATAATAGATTTTAGCTGGAGTAGGGAGAAAGCGGAAGAGGCTAACAAGTGAGAATAGACAAAGAAATTGACAAAAACAGGAAAAGAAGCTGGGGAGGGAGCAAAGAGAGTAGCAGCAATGCCACCCCTACCAAGGAGACCCACAGTGTTGCCTGCTCATCCTGAGGGCAACTTTGGGATTCAACATGACAACTAACTCCTTGAGGACTAACTATTTTCCATATTTTATCCATAGGCTATGAATAAATTCCCAAGCAGGTTAAAGACAGGTGGTTCTATGAGCGCCGCCTTTAGCACAGCAGTATTCCCCAAACTTTGCCCCTTCATCTAACAGAGACGAAATTCCCACAACAAACACGAAATACTCATGCAGGTTAAACTGATCATCCTTTCCACCAAATAATTCCTTAAAATATCGAAGCATAAACCCAATTCTGAAATCTTCACTCTCAATTCCAGGATAATTTCACAAATTTCAACAATAGAAGCATATTTTGAAATTTCAATAGCAGCAGCACAGCAAGGGAGCCAAGCAGACACAGTGCAGGCTATGGGAAAGAAGAACAGCAGTTTGGAAGCGAAGGCAAAATGAATGCTTAGAAAAGTGGATTGAGTGATTAATATTTTTAAAGACAAACTGGCATGTGTTTCCTTGAAAGCAGAAAAAAATACTGAAATGTTACCTTAATGTCACTTTTTCCTAATTACTGTTCTTCCTCCAGCCACACTATAGATCCACAAATAGGAGAATCTGAGAACTGATCTCTACTATCAGATCCCTTTAAGATTATTTAAGATCACTTAAGTCATTTTGAGATTACCTGAGATTACCTACTTTCTTAAACAGCAAGAAAGCATCAAGAAAAAGAAATAATAAAAATAAGATGGGGAACTAGTAAAGCAATGAATCACATCACTTCTATACTTCGAGTACTTGGGGGAGAGATTTAATTTTCTGTAAGTAACACACAAATTAAGAGGGTCGCTGCTTGAAGGACTCCGGCTTCATCTTTAAGGAGAGGTGTAACACAGAGGGAGGAGATTTCACAAGTGGCTAAAAGCAGGAGCTGGGGTCTGAGCCCTGCAAGCACTCGCACATCTTTTACCAGCAGACTGTTTCCCAACAGTTTTGACTGGCAACGCTTCCCAAAGGAGAGTAAATGTAGGTCAGTTGGGATTTTCCCCCATCTATTCCTGTCCCTCCCAGCTCTTGATGCGCTAAAATAGAGCTCTGCTACACTTGGGTTTTCCCAAACTTGGTAGCCTGCCAACAGACAGCCCATTCCTTTTATGGCAGTAAGTTTACAACTACAACAGCCATAAACTATTCTTAAATGGGTCTTTTCTGAGAATCTCAATCCTTTCAACATCTTGAAGAATATCTAACTTTTTCCATTCCAGGACAGGCCTCTCCCATGTAATGGTAAAGATTTAATTGCTTCTGGTGCTCAGATGATGAGATACAAGCATTCTGGAAATTATCTTTTAATTTAACAATTCCTCCTGGCAAGCCTAAAAACTTTTTCCTTTGCTAACCATTGAAGAATTACTTTTCACTGATTTGGGGTTACTGCTGTACATGGAGCTATCCAAAAACCATCCAAGAGTGAAGATACAATATTTATTTTCACTATCAGATGAATTTGAGGAGGCCTGCTCTGCTTCTCCACCACAGTTTGCTTTGTCAAGCTCACCAGCACAATGGAAGTAACAGGCCTTCTTTTCCTTGTGTTTGTAATTCGGAACAAATCACATAAATAAACTACCACAAGGTGAAACACACCTTTCTTTTTTAGCTGTGAACAAAAGTTCCTCAACTGAAATATCTGTTCTCTTTTAAAGCAACAATTTCATATGAGCTTTTACTTCTCAAAGAGAGAGGAAAAAAAAAAAAAAAAAAAAAAAAAAAAAGGACTCATTTTGAAGATTAAACCAAGGCATAATTTGGAATTGGAGGGTTTTACACTGCATTATTATTTACCCAGAAACATGTGCTCCTTTAGACCCACACCCTGCCTGAACATCAGCCTGTGCCATTTCATTCAACATTCACCTCTTTAAAGCAAGACATTTGAAAAATGAGTTTTTCCTTGTATTTTTAATACTTACTCCGGTAAAAAAAAGACATTTTTTTAAGTAGACTGTGAACTATAGTCAATATAATCTTCACAAAAACACCTTACCATTTAGTCATGATTTCTCCATTAGCTCGTGTAACAGCATTCCAGTCTAATTCAAGTTATTTATTTCTTTTTTATCATCTTGGCTGCTAGGAAAGCATTTCATGTTAAAGATATTGCAGTTGCCGTTCTCTCCAGAGGTCTCCCTTACACGGAAATTTTCAACATGGCTTTGTTTAAAAACCCATACCACTCGTAGCCACAGAGAGGAGCCACCTCCCTGTCCTAAAACATATATATATATTGAACAGCTCCCCTTCAAGTCATCTCCTTCAAATAACATCCTCAGCACACAGAAGCCTGCGCGTCTGTCAACAGAATAAGAGCAGCCTTTAAAAAAAGCACCTTTGATCACACAAATTGCGTCATAGTGGTATTTATGCAAGGAAACCTTCAATCCTTTTAGCCCAATATAGTTTATAAGAATTATAGCACAAAGAAATTTTAATACTGCACAAAGACCCAAGATTGCTGACACTCTGTGACAGTAAAATTAACCACCCTAAAAGCAAACAACCTTTACAGAGTTATAAAAAGTGTTTTAAAGCACTTTTACCATGCCATTAAAAATACAAAATGTAACTGAATTCCTTAAGTCCTGCCTAGTCAGAGATGTCCTTTTACTTTATATGATTAATAAAACTTTAAGAAAGTAATAAATAAGGAAAAAAAGTGAATGTCAATAACAGAAAAATGGGACAGCAAAAAAAAAAAACTTATTTCTGTCCTAAGAGCAACAAATTTGACTAAACAGAAATATCATTTGATTTTTACCTGTTGCCATGTTTGGATTAACCCAACAAAAGCTTCACTTAAATTTCTCTAACCTATTTTCTAAAACAAATCTTCCCTGGGTTACCTTCCTAGGTAACCATTAAGTATCTCAATTACAGTAAATATACAACTTTACTTTTTTGCTACAATTTAATAATGAAGATTATATTTGTATCTACCTGCATTTAGCAAATTACAGGAATAAATATATTTACTCATGTTTTCTGTTCTTTTATTTTGCAGGAGAAAATGTTCAAAGAATTTTTTTCATTTAATGAAAAATTTTATTCAAAATTTGTGTCAGTTGAATTGCGATTTCCATTCCAATGCTGTTTAAGAATGCAAAAATACAGCATTTTTTAACTAGTTAAATATACTTATATCAAATGAGCTGCATCCAAATTTACATCCCTGGGTAACAGCTATTTTTCAGTTCATGAACCAAAGAAATATTCATGGTAGCTCCATAAATTAGCTAGAATTAGCCCCGAAGTAACGCCTTGCCCTCCATGTTCCTTTGGGAGACAAATACTCCAGGAACAGGTCCCAGTCCCCACAAATAAATCATGTGACGGTGAAGAAGAGAGATTAGCAGATTGGGATACATAATCTCCCCCTCACGGATCACTGAAATCTCAATGGCTCTTTGTCTAGAGGTTTAGCAGTACTTGCTTTTCTGAAGTTTCTGGTATGAACTTTGTAAAAGTTTCTAAAAGTATCTGCTGTGTTGCCAGGTCTAAGGCTGACTTCTGCAGTCAGCTCAAGGGCATCTCTGCCATGACACAGAATATCCCTGGTCTGGATTAAACAAGATAGGACAGGCAGAACTTTGGATCACAGGAATAATGGGTAGTACCCTCTATTGCAAATGCCACATAACTGTCCCACTGCAATGTCACAGGCTCTGTTCTGGACTTAATTTGTATTGATTTCTCATTCTGATCAAAGGTTAGAGACTCGGGTTAAATCTACAGTGAGAACTTCAGAGGACAGTAACAATGCTGGAAACAACACATCTTCTCTCTCAATAGCTGAGTAATTACTTTCCACTTCTCCTCAAAGACCTCCTAAAATACTCTGTAAAAGTCATTTCCCTGA
Organism: Crypturellus tataupa; assembly: GCA_034781795.1. Classification (NCBI taxonomy): domain Eukaryota; kingdom Metazoa; phylum Chordata; class Aves; order Tinamiformes; family Tinamidae; genus Crypturellus; species Crypturellus tataupa. The sequence continues at coordinate 2,526,115 of JAWLRI010000039.1, forward strand.
TCTTCTGCCCAGGAAGCATTTCTGGGCAGAAGATCACAGACTCTGTATAAAACTTGCAGTAATCATCATTTTTTCTCCCATTGCTTTTCTACTAATGCAAGGTACACTGAGGATGGGCTGCTATTCCTGAGTGTTTGCCTTTTTTCTCTGACACTGCAGGTGCTTTTTCTAGAGAAACACAAGACTATTATTAGAAAACAGTTGCACTGATGCTATCACCTGTATTGCTGCGAGACGGAGCTATCAGGTCTCTGCAGCCTTTGTGGGCACTCCGCTTCCTCCCTGACAGGTTATGATGTTTACCCTGGAGTATGTGCAATCATTCAGAAAAGACCAAGTTTCTCTCAGAATTTAACAAAGGCAAACATCCAAGGCTTAAGAATAAGCAGACAATGCCCATTTTTAAAAGAAAAAAAAGTGAACTATGAGATCTATGAGCCAATGTTCAACACCTACAAAGTTCTGAAACAAGTTATTAAATAATCCATAAATAGGTAATTGAACCAATAAGCCAGCTGAGCAATAAGCAGCAAAGATGGGATTTGTCAAAAAACAATCCCATCAAACCAACGTACTTTTCCTCTTTCCTTCCATTCTACAGGAAGGAGGAAAGCAGTGAATTCAATAGATCTCAGCTGTAAGACAGTTTTTGATGAAGTCCCAAATGGTATTTTCATAAGCAAATGAAAAGCAACTTCCTTCTGGATTAGGGTAGTATATGGGTACGCAATCGAAAAACCATGCTCAGAGAAACTAGAAACTGCTTGCTATCAAGCTGCTTGCTGTCAAGGGTCCGGCACTATTCAGCATTTCCCTTTCTGAGATGAAAGAACAGCAAGTACTCTCATAGAATTTGCAGATGTCATCGGTCTGGAAGGAATATGAAACATTGAAGAACTGGAGAGAAGTCAAGATGATCTCAATAACCTGGAGAAATGGCCAAAAAAATAGTAAGGTGAAATTCCGTAAAGTCAAGGACAAAAAAAAAAAAAAAAACACATTTCAAATGAATGAAAAAAAAAACACAAACTGTAACTATGTAACTGTGTAGTTTATTAAAAAGAGAAAATGCCTAACTGCAGAGGTTTGGGGGAAAACTGCTCTCCTCAGGAGCAGCATGAGTAACAGTAGTTGGAATACTGTGCTGGTTTGAGGCATAAATACAGAAGAAACTGAGGAGAGGAAACACCAGGAGAGAGAAAAATCAAGAGGGGTTCAGAAAAATCTAACCTCTTCAGAGAACTTGTGAAGAACTGGGAATGTTTGGCCTGCAAGAGTGGTGAAGATAAGATAATGCTCTGACAACTTGCACCTTGTCTTAAATAGTATTACATTACAAAGCTATTACAGCAACTGCCTGTATTACTAGCACAGTTATTTCTCAGTTAGGTCATATTTTAGATAAAATATATTAATTGATACTTCATATGTAACAAAGCAACAACAACAACAACAACAGAAACTTCTTTTTTTTCCAGACAACTACTTTATTTCACATTCTAAAGGCCTTCCAGGGCAGTGTTGAAGAGACCTGCCAAGTAGCTGCTGTAATCCAACCCAGCATGGTATAATTGCTAAAATAGTTGCACAGAGCTCAGCAACTCCCCACAGTTCACAGGGAAGCAGCAAAGCTGTCCCGACTCAGCTCTGGCCGAGGGAGCCCAGAGACCAAGGTGAGGCCCGGTGGTTCCCTTCCAGAATGAGACCCTACTAGGATTCACTGCAAATCGCTGCCATGCACATGCCTGGTTTCAAACAGAAGCAAGAGCACCCTGGACAAGCACAGACACAGGGATTAGCAGAGTATCTTTCCTCTGTACATACAAAGTTAATGAAATACTTGTTTTCAGCATGGTTTATGCTGGTTCAGCATGCAGCCAGGTCGCTCAGCAGTACACATTTGCTTTGAACCAGGGTGGGCACCACAACCCCACGTCACCAGGGCAGACAGGGAGACACCTGCACTGGTTTTACTCTTTTGTATCAAACTTCCTGCAAGACATGGGACGGTAACAACCTGATCCTTGTGACAACCCCTGCACGTACAGACTAGTCAATCTCTTCTTTAGTTGGGTTTAAATGTGTACCACCACTTTATATCAAATCAGTGCTTTCTTCGTGTCACCTCAATGTTCTTGAACCAGTCACAGGGAGCCCACGGCCAGATTCACTACATCAATTAACTGCTGCAGGAGAGGGAAGAGGCACCTGCACGTGAATCTGACCCCAGACAAGCGATCTCAGAGATGCTTGAACAGTACGAATGGTTGAAACTGCCTGCCCTTCCCAGGCTGCATTTTGAGGCCACATCAGACTGTGAATATCCTCCAGAACCACACACTGGGAAACACAGTAGAACAAGAACAGGGAAATCTCTTAGCCAGACTGAGCATTTCCCGGGCTGTTTTTTTTTGGCTGTGATTGGCACAGACAACTTCCTCAGGAAGCTTCCAAGATTCCTCGTGTTGATTTTTTTTCCATCTTCATTGTGCAGCCTGAGTGAAACTGCTGGCATTTGGCAGTCACTCTCCATCACTGTTATTGTTATTTCCTGGTAGCACAGATTTGTTTTCCATCATGTGGCGCTCACAGGCGGTGCCCCTGGTCGGGCAAACCCTGGGCTAACGGGTTCCCCAGGGAAGGACCTCCAGATGCCCAGCACGAAGTTGCTCTCGGATTTCGTGCACATGTCAACACATCCCAACAAAGCATTAGCACGCGCTGTACATTTCACTAAACTGCTGCCTACATGTCAAATAAATCATTAATCCTGATGTTTTCATGCCGCACAAAGGGAATAACAGGCTGTGAAGCTCTACAGTAGTCTTGCCCTTAAACTTTGTCTGTACTACACTCACAAGTTACATGATATTTAAGTATAAAATGTATATTTAAGTATAAAATTATATTTAAGTATAAAATGTACTGTTCACTGCTCACTGTAAATAAAGATGGACTACATTATTAATCACATAACCAATGCTGTACTATAATCCAAGTCCACAAAGAGAGCAAAACCATATTAGCACTTCATAAACTTATATGCTGTTCTTACCCAGTTTAGGCTAGCATTGTTTCAGTTCTTCAAGCCTTCAAGTCCTTATTAAGAAAAGTTTCTTTATTCCCAGTAACAGTTGCTAGACTGTGTGGTCTTCAGAATGTTCTGGGAATCAAGGTTGTTACACAAGAACCAGAAGGCTGCCGCTAACTAGATGATTTATGTCATCAGAAATGGGGTTCCCAAAGATTTTTTTACCCTATTTTCAGACAAAACATAAGGATCACCATCTTCCCAGACAGAAAACACAACCTCCTCCTCTTTCAAACCTGCAATGACATTCTTCAGCTTCTCGTAGAAGTCAGTGACACTGTATGTGCTCCCTTCCTTGCCCTAAGTGGTTGATTAGAAATTAGCTTCAAAACACTGCTAGTTGGTTATGCATTCACAGATTTCTACAGAAGAGTACTTTAAACTTTAATTTTGTGGGTTTTTCATACTAATACATATTAATAGTTTACTGAGAACCTAAGATCTTTTCCAGACAAGTGTTGCAAAAGATAATAAACCTTGTAAAAGTGACGGGAGCAAGGGAAGTGGAAGCTAAACTATGCTTCCTTCTCACTCCAGGAGACACTAAATGAAAAAATGTTTTTTTTTCTTTGAATAAGACCTTTACCTTGGGTAGAGAGAATTGTCTCTAAATAACTCCATATAAGGACAGAATTATTCCACAGCAAGAAACATTCTATATCCATCTAGCCTTGGACTTCATTCCAAAATCAGCATGCTAACTCCAAAACTACGGAGCAAAAGCTTTAATTCACATCTCCTTCTTCCACCTTAGCTCTCACATACAGCATCTGAAATACACCAGGAATTTGAGGTATCGTTTTTCTGGAGATTTTTGGCTCAATGAATCCTTAAATAATTCATGGCCAGACTGAACTATAATTAGGCTGAGAGTTTATCCCACCTCTCCATCAGTTAAAGCCTCCACAGGGAGTTAATCAGTAAGTTGTGTGCACTCAAAGCCTGAGCTTTTATTACATAAATAAATAAATAAATAAACTAAAATCATATCTACCACTAATGAAAATGCAGGGTGTCACTGAAGCCTTGCTCTGTAATGAGAGATTATGCAACTCCTCAAAATTGGATGGCTTTTACTGCACTGCTAGCGTGTAGCGATGCCAGGCAGATGCAGACGGGCAGACTTCTTAACCTTCTGCTGAGAAGATTAAATCCTTAACCGAGTGATCTCTTCTCTCCCCTGTCTCCCTCACATTCCCCCATCTCCTAAAATACACCAGACAGCGTAACAAAGAAACTCCTAACAATCTACCTGGAAATGAAATTTCCTTTTCTGGCATTTCTAGCCTTTCAATCACACAGAAACAAGTATTTTGTATCTAGCAAGTTGGCAAAATCCAAGCAGGAAAACAAAATCATCCCCTATCTTCACTAAATACTAGGACAAAAGGCCAGTATCTTCTTTATGTTTCCCTTGCCAAAGAGCTGTTAAAAATTCCTATGGCACATAAATGTAAAAATCTGTATTTACCAAATTTCCATGAGACTGCTTAAATACTATCACTTGGAAAAATCAGCAGGTCATTCAGTCAAGGGGTTTTATTTTTGTCTAGAATCAATTGCTCTATATGACTTTGTTGCCAAATATAGAAACATCATCACTCTATAACAAAGGCAACATTTTTAAAGAACGTGCTTTATAGGGAAAATATTCTTTTGTCCTCCTCAAAGTCTTTTCAAATTTGTATTCTAAAGATCCAAGAAACATCAGACAGAAAAAGGAAAACCAGACCACATTCTGGACTGAACTACACATAGTTTAACTCCACTAACTTCAGTGGTTTTCGAGAAATCACTGCAGAGTTTTATCCAAAAATCTTCTTTCACCTAGGGAACAATAGGATTGTTTAGTAACCCTGATTAAGCTATTTACTGTATTTGACTGCCTCCATTTAAAACGACAATCAACAAATTCTGTTGTTCTAAAATAAGACCTGTCTACAGCAACACGGGCAATTCTTTCAGAAACTATGAGCAAGCATCTGATTAGGATGACAAGCCACATGGAAACCACTTCCAGAATGAGCCTTAAAGGGCACTGTTACCAACCAAATTTGGCAGGCGAGGAATCGTGACGAACTGCAAAGGCATGCAGCCGTGCAATAAAAAGTTGGGAATCATCAGCAAATAAGACTGTGAGCCCTCGTGTCAGCTCCGCGACGACAGGAACACAAACAAGGCAATTTTTAAGTATTAAACACTGGCTTCAAGATAAAAGGCACCTCGCCATAGTTGGAGTGGATCCCGGTCTTCCATCTACAGACTGCTTGTCATAAACAAGCTGTATCAGTACAGCAAAATATCTGTTTATGGCAGATAACTCATTCTGATGACTTTCAATACTATTTTATTATTATAAAAATAAGAAGCTTAAGAAGAAAGAACTGGAAGCATAGCGCACGTAAGGCTCTATGTGTAAGACTATATATAAGCTTAGAAATCTTACAATATCCAGTGTTTGTTACCGGATAAGAGCGGATATCCCACATCATCTACAGAGGTCCATCACTAGCTTCCACAGCGTCAGTATGCAGCTACCCCTCATGTAAGATCACCGTGTCTTCAAGCAGTCTTTAAGGCGACAAGTTACAGTACCAGCTAAAGCAGACGAGCCAACATTTGAGGCAAATTTGTCAAATATTGCAGGGATGTTAACATAGGTCTCACTTCCATTTCCAGGAAGATTAAGATGCACTACATTAAGTGGAAGGGGGTTATATTTTAGCTTTTGCATCTACCGTATTTATTTGTGGCATAACACAAAACAAAATCAGTGAATGAGCGAGCTAAGCGCTCTCAGGGAACCAGCACCACATTCTGAGAGCACATATCAAGTTTAAGCCCTACCTCTGCCCCAAACAAAGTTTCTTTCTTTCTTTTCCAAGTAATGAGCCTAACAGAACTGAGCTTGTACTTAGCGGATTAGGAATCGCTGCCTCAAGTCAAGCGTTTTGTCCCACATTACAGCAAATATTTGCCGCGTTTCTAGGGGCTTGAGAGGATGCTGCAGCACCTGGAGGCATCTAAAACCGACGGTCTTCGTTCTCGGGATACGGCGGCGCCAAAAAATAAAAAACAAATAACGGGAGTAGATGGAAGCGGGCGCGCGAAGCCGCCGAGCCGCGGGGCGGGCGAGCCGCCTCCCTGCGGGACGCGGGAGCCGCGGCGGGGGCTGCGAGCTCGGACCCGGCGCC
>JAWLRI010000039.1:2532992-2575945 GCA_034781795.1 Crypturellus tataupa
CCTGTCCTCTTAAAAAAAAAAAAAAAAAAAATGCAGCCCTTTCCCTAAGTAGTGTCATTAAAGCCCCAGGGCGGCTCTTCTGTTACTTCTCTGCAAAAACAGCCCTCCTGCTCCTAGCACCTGGAAAGTACTCGATGAGAAAGGCCATCTCAACATACAAGTTACAAGCTCAAAACAGAAGGTCCTTCATCCTCCTGCAGGTCAAGGACTGCAGCCGTGCCTGCTCTCCTTAGAAATGCTCCACATTTACACTCTCATGTGTAAATTCAGGAGAAAGTTTTGGGGGAACAAGGCACTTGAGATATAAAACACAGCTCAAAGCACCACCTGTGCCAATGGATGAAGAATTCCTCCTCTTTTCCCTCACCATAGATGAAAGCGAGTATGCAACTTAGAAACATCCACGGGTCTAGAAGATAAGGCACATATAAAAACCCTAATAAACTTTTAATTTGAGTTTTTTTTTTTCTTTTTTTTTTTAAACAGGACAGGGTGACAAGTTACATCAAACATCTGATTCTTCTCAAATGTTTAGATATTATACACATTCCCCTCTGTCTTGCAGGAAGAGAGATTAGTCGACTTAAAACAGTTTTAGGTAAAAGAAGTTGCATAATAGTCATATTACAATAATGAAATGTACAGTGTTTACAAGAAATATATTTTAGAAGCAAGAAAGATGCGTCTGCATCAAAAGGCGACCTTTTAAAATGCCACAACTACTTTTACATTCACTCTTGCAACAGGTCACAAGATGGGGTCACTAAGGTCAGGTTAACAAATCACTATGATGCACATCAAATACAACAAAATTAGTTTATATACATATATAATACATATACATGTATATTATACATATATGTATATAGTAAAACTCATCAAAAAATCTACCAGACCTGGCACAAAGTCTACTCACCCATCAAAAATATGTACTTGTCCTTGGTAAGTAGAGTTCTGCATGGCTGATTATATATTACATATACTCATTCATTAGCATCCGAGACATAAAACTAAGAATTTTTTTTTTTCAGTTAACAAACTCTCCAATATTAAACATGGTGCCCACAAAAGCACAAAGGTAAGGCACAAGAGGGTTTTCTGTTGCAGAATAGTGTGCATGTTACTTAACCATAAGAAAAACGTGCATTAGTTGTGCAAGTTCATGCTGCAAATCCATCATATCTACAAAATAAAATGAGTTTCAATAAAATTCACTGGACTGCTGCACTTTCAGTCTCTCCACCTATGGAACATTCAGCTGGGTAATCAGACACAACTGAGTTGTAGGAGTGGGCATTAGTAAAACCAATAGTCTTAGATTTGCAACTTATCTTTTCAGCAATAATTTTGTAGTTACTAACAAAATGTTGGAATCACAATACTTGGAATCACAATAGTTACTTTCAGCTGAACACCTGCCATTATTTCTAGTCTGCACCAGTCAAAATTGTTGCAAGGAACCATGTACCTTTTTAAATTTCAATGGGTAAACTGGTTAGTTAAATTATAGATGTATTTGTCACTTAATCCCAATGGTATTTTGTCACAGCCCTGGCAATTATAGTAATAAATACAGCTTTTCACAAAATATTTTTCCAGTATCTGCCAATTGCTTCTTTATTGCTCACAAATTTGAATTCATTACAATTGGTATCAGACCTTTCACACAAAATCATAGTCAGATATTTTAATATAAAACCTATAAAAGATATTTAACTTGTATCTAACACTTTAAGGTGTTTGGCCTCTTGTCACGGTACAGCCAAAACCATATAAAACATTAGGTTTTGAATAAAATAGGAAGCTTATTCATTGCTTCAATGGAGACATCCTCACATAACACAGCCATTTTTGCCACCACCAGCATTTACAATTTATATACAAAACCCAGTATATCCACATTCAGCCTGTTTTCCCTCACACTTATATGCAACCACCAATGCCAGGTTAACCTTCCCCACACCTTAACCGCAGAAATGATTCTTTTACAGCAACAAAACCCTAATATTGACTGAAAACAAAAAGCTTTAAGTTACTCACCATCAGGAACTGCAGGTTGGATGTTACAAAATACCCACAAGATTATTTCACAGGAAACTATGGAAATACAGGAAGTCTTCTCTTCTCCATGCTTTTGTATTATCAAAAACACTTCTTGGTGCAAAAATACAGTCACCACATCTGAAAAGGTTTAATGAACTTGGTATTCCTCATGCAAAACTTAAATGCATTGGTTTACTAGAGCCCTTCCCTCCCTGCTAACCTTCCTGAAGCAATCTCTTTTCATAGCTCAGTTATTACTGCCTCACTGCTAAGTCCCTTTGGAAACAAGATGTCTGGAACGTTCAAAACTTTTATTTAATCCATTAAAGTATTACATACAAAAAGCACTAAAAAAGGAAGACGGCAGCCAAACAGGAATTCTCCTGTTGCAAGTAACAGTCCTAGCAGTTGTAGAAAGTCTTCTCAGGAACCTCCCTGAGAGTTAGTTGTGCCTGTCCGAAGACGGAGATGTGACATAGAGTTCATGTGTTTGTTTGATGGCTTCAGGGGAGTGTTACAAGTAAGAGCCTGGGGGAAACGGTGATGGTATCGGTCTAGCCGCAGGTATTTTACTGTTACCAGCTTTCCTACAAAGCAAAGAAACAGCAAAACAAAGAACTAGTGGATTAGGATAATTATTACATTTTGCTTTAGAACATAACAAAAAACATTGTTTTCATCCCTGCTTAATTCTAGGCACAGAACATTTTTAAAGCCATTTCAAGTGCTCCCCATGCTCTGCCACCTCCAGACACGTTTGTCAGAAACCCCAATATCTTACCATCAAACCAAGAGCCATGTAATGCCTTAAAAGCCTTTCCAGCATACTCTGGAGACAGACACTTGACATATACACAACCCTGCATTAAGAAAGAGAGTTTTGGTTTAAAGTCCAACAGACACAGAGAAAGAAAGCATCAAAAAGTCGCTAGAAAGACACTCACCTCACGTGAATTTTTGTCAACAGCAATATGAACAATTCCATCATTATCACTGCATTTCTCCAAGATTGCTTCTTGAATTGCTAAATGCCAGTGATCACCTATTTCCCTAAGCAAACAATGAAAGACTTAATTAGGCACTGGTCTTTAAAAAAAGTTTCAGAACTACACAGGAGCAGATGTGTTACTACTAGCTCTAGCAAAAATATGAAACAGTGGTGTTTGAAGTATAGAGAGATTATGATTCAATCCAGGTTTAGAAAAATGCATGTCTTCTGCTGTGTAACTCATTTGGTGTCATCAGGATATTCACAAAAAGCACCTATGCTTTTAAACTGACATACCAAAGTGGAAGCATTATATTTTTATTTGCTAAACAAATAATTAATGATCAACCTATGACATTATCGAAAAAAGGGTCACCTTGGGAGAATTGACATTAGAACCTCAATTTTGATTTTTGAAGGATGTTTCTCCTTCATTCCCACTTCCCATGTTTGATTTGCATTACTGAATCATCTTAAAACATGCAAATTAAAGGTTTCTTTTTTTTTTGGTTTAACCATACTCCTTGGGGCAATTAATACACTCCAGCTGCCTACAGAAATTCAGTCCATGACATCAGATTAGAACTAGTCCACTAGAACTATCAGCCTTGGAAATGTGTGTATTACATCATTTTGCCTTAATGTTTAGTACATGAAATAAAGTTTACTATTTATTCAGACACAAGACATACTCTAGAATTACTTCCAAGCCTTAAAAGTAACAGACTGCATTAATTTCTGTTTAAAAATTTCCCTTTACAAAAAAAAAAAAAAAAACCTGCTTAAAAACTAGGTAAAGTCCTTAAAATATAAAATTTCATGATTTTATTTCTGCATTTTAAATGCAAACTCTGAAAGTTCTCCAAAACTCTAAACAATTCAAGATACTTTAAAACCTACGCTGGGTTCTGCTTAGGTCACATGACAGTGACAGTCTCCCCTGTCAGTTGATGTAACCATTTACAGGGTCAGAAGAGGCAGACTGGCTGTTGCTCTAAATGCTACACTCCCTGAGCACTGACCCAAAGACACAAAGCAGGGATATGTGATACGATATGCAGGACAAAAAGAAGCAGTACAATTCTGTCTACTCAAAGGTGCCAGAGGCAGGGTTTTGTACAACTGGTTTGTTTCTTTTAAGGTGTTCACTGACTTCTTCCAAACCCCTCTGAGGAAAGGATTAGACACGTTCAAATGAATACAGAAATTCAGATACCTCGTTACTTCTACTTACATAACTGGATCAAACATATTGCGAATCTTTAGACATGGTGTCAAGCTGTTTGGTGGGGAATTTCTTCTATCTAGATGAAATGCTACAAAAAATAAAACAGTAGTATTTATAGACAAGCAGGATACTACCTAGTTAACTCTCATCCTTGTACTTTAGTGCCTTTCTGTTTCTACTCAAAAGAACATTTTCTTCCATATATGGAAAGCTTCAAACAAGTTTTAACAGTCATGTCCTGCACTGAAGTGTGCTATAGTCAACAATTACATTTCTTTAGTTTTACAACTTTGAAATTATAAAAAGACAGTGCATTCATTCATAATCATGTCAGAGAAAATGGAAGGAATCTAGGGCAGTTAAATAAATAATCAGCAAAAAACAATTTATTTGCATTATGTCTCAGTGAGAAGAGGTAGACATTCTTGATTCTAATGCAAACTTTTGGATCTGCAAGTTCAGTTTTTAACTACCTGATGAATTTTCAGCTCTTCCATTTTTGGTCAATTTGTTTGTCTAAGAAATAGGTGTTTATATGGATGCCAAGTCATACCTGTATTGCAATACGTGGACAAGAAACCCTATATTAGGATGGAGTTTTCGTAATCCTAGATGCTCTACATACACGATCAGAAATTGTCTAAAGAACTGAAATGAATCACGCCAGAAGACATAAAATAGGTATAAGAAAAGTGGAGCGTAAAAATAACAGAGTAACTATTTCAAAGAATGATCCCACAAAAGATTTTCTGAAGTTCTAAAACACACATCAGCTTCCTTCTAAAGTTAAGATTCTCCTTGCGGGTGTCAAAACAGAAGAATGAAACATGAGAAAAGGAAGACGAGAGCCCTACAGGTCCCAGCAAGATGGTTCCACGCTTTGCGAAGAGCCAACAACGCAGCAGCAGGAATGGAGGTGGATAACCTGGTAAGACAACTTTTGAGGCCTGGATGAAGTTTTACTTTGAAGCTTTATAGATATGTTGATACAGCAACATTCCAACATAAGACTAAAAACCTGTACAAGAGGAAACAGCATTCCAAACCGCTACTGATCTCCACAATCCCTGCTTCCAGTAGGGTCTGATTACTCCAAGAGTTAGAAGTCTCAGTTCTAGGCATATGACACTACACGATCTGTGTTTCCTATTGTTGTAATTTCCTATTTTTAAAAATAAAATGTTAAAATTATATTCAAGATACGAACAGCATTGCTCCACTGTAACTCATGGACAAAAATATCCCATTGGCAGGCACGCAGAAGACACTGTGCATGAAAGACAAGCACTAGTCAAGAGAATATTCCCTGCTTGAAGATATGGCAGAGACACACAGTGCTCTTTTTATTAATTTTTATGAGGCAAGAAAACATACAATCAACACCTAGATTTTTTTTTAATCTATCCAAATCTATCCTATCTGAAAATCTATCATATATTTTTCCAAATAATTAAAAATGCTTTTATCAGAACATGCTCACACACAGCTCAAGTCAACACCATTGTAAGAACTGACCAGTTTTTCTTGGAATTAGTTCTCTAAATATGCTGGTGACACAGCACCAATTAGAACTGCATATGGCTTAAGGGAAAGTCCTTTTTCAATAGCACATGGTTTTGTAAAGTTTTTCACCCCCGATTAAAGGTTTTACATAGGGTATACAATAAAAACTTTACAGAACTAAGCAACATTGAAAAATAAACGGACTTACCTTACTCATGTAGGTTGGCTCCAGCAGATCAAGGGAGGGTGAAATGTCACCAGCATATTGTACACTGGGGCACCACACCATGCTGGAGAAGGTGATCTGGGGTGGCCTAGTCATGGCCCTGGACCTGGAAAGGCGTGGGGTTGAGGAAATACTGCTGACTGTTACCAGCTAGCTTTATTCAGCACACTGTTTTGATCTAAGGATAAAGAATGGTGAGGTTATTTGCAGAGACCCAAGGCCCAAAGGATCAACACTTCTGCAAGCTGCTTATGAACTCCAGACACAGTGTTCAAGACAGCAGCAACACCAATAATCTAAGCAAGAACAGGGAACCCATTTTAGTGCTGGTATCTATAAAAAAAACAGGCCCTGTCTGCTCCACTTCCTAATATTCCTTCACCCAAGAGCACATCAGCATTTTAAAGATCGCGGAGGTTACTCAAGCCAGAGGGTAACACCAGCCCTGACACAAGAATAAACTGCCTTGCACTTCTAGAACAAATGCACCCACATGCCGGGAGCATATGGGAAAGAAAAAAAAGTCCTGTTTTTTTTCCTCAAAAATATTTCATAATGAATGAAAATAAAAGTTTTGCAACTTAGAGCTCTCTATGTATAAGGAAAAATTGGCGACAAAAACTGGCAAGGTATAAAAATTAATGCTGGGCAGTATAAAAATGAAAAAGCACCCCAAAATTCAGACCCAGAGTGGGAGGCTAGGGGAAAAACAGACAAGGAAAAGTAATTAACGTTTAATGCTGTGCCTACACAGCAGAATTCAAACTAGTGTAGTTACCAGACATCTCAAATTTCGTTGCACATCTACACCAGTGAAATAACTTAAACTTCTGTGTGTGTTTTAAGTGATGTAGCTGCTCAGATTACAGTGCTGATTTGAAAGTTTCCGCTGGCATGCAGGCATGCAAATATTCTCATGACAACAGCACTCCTCACAAGGGCATAAACAAGTAATTTTGTGGGACAATTGTCTGAGCTACATGGTACCAAACTGACATCTCACCTGACAATTCTTTTCACAAATGCAAGTCCCAACAGTAGGATTTATCAGATGGGCGTAAAGGAGTAGACATAAGAAGAAAGTAGGGGCATAACTTCGTACAATATATCACTGACAAAGTTTATAGGGACTTCATAAATTTCTCTCTAGGGAAAGCACTTTCAAGCAAAGCAAGTGATGTTCTACCTCAATCATAACATCATTTTATTACCTTAAACTTTATATGACAGTATCATTCCACATTCAAACAAGAGAAGTGGCTGAGGGGCTGCTCTCAACAATCTCTGCCTCATGCACTGGAACACATCTACAGCAGAGGAAGAAGGGGCTCTTGCACAGAGCCACTTCAAGAGGAATGCACAAGAAATGCACAAGAAATGCACAAGAAATGCACAACTTTCGGTACCTCCTGCTTCACCATGGTACTGTTGCAAAGGGGATTTCCCAGGATCTCCATTTTTATCAGAGGCAAGAGCAGAAAGATAAAACCTTCTAGTTGAAAGTGTTACACAACATACAAAGGTTGCCAGTAGATGGGAAAGGTATCAAGTGCAAATACTACTAATTAATGAAAATGTGGAGAACATGGCTAACTTGAGTTTTAATATAATAGCGCAGCGGTAGAAGCATGAGACATATATAGAATTTTAGCATAGATACAGTCTCCCATTTTCATTAAACGGTTAATAAAATTTTCTTCTTTTAAGCACAGAGAAAGGATTGCATCCTCCCATCGTGGAAGGAGGAGTGTCATTCACAAAAGGCAACAGATTATCTTCCATGCTACGGGATGAAATATCACCCTACCTGCAGGGTGCTTCGGAGAACCTCAATTTTGTCTCCAAAGCTGCCAAGGAACTTTTGCTATCACTGTTAGTTTAGCTACTGGAGACTTGCCTATTTATTTCTCCTTAAAGTACCAATTACTGAGGACATGACAGAACAGCAATATCCATTCTTTCTACAGAAAACTCATTAAACTAGAAATAAATATTTCTTCCATTGCTCTAAGAAAATTACACTTTGGCATGAACAAGACTGTTTTTAATTTATTTCTGAATTGACAATTTTCTAGGCAGTTGCTTTCAAAACATTGCTCATATTTGTCCATCAACCTACAGTATCAGCTTATCTACCCTACTACTCTTTCTGACAGAACACAGTTATCTATCTAGCAGACTCCTAACAAATCTCAAAAACCAGATACTTCATTCTGACAGAATTTTTAAAAAGAAAAAAGTATTACTGAACATTCCTGTATCAAAACACAGGTTGCATCCCAAAGGACCGTACACATTGTCACAATGACACAAATGAACCTCTAGATAACCACAAATGAAGCTCTCAACACCAATGTAGAGTCTACATATACTACAGGTACCTACTTGAAATCATACATCATGTCATACAGCAGTGTCCACATTGACTGACGGGTCTTAAGACTCTCTTTATTCACACATATTGTAGGCACTGTGTGCTCTCACAGAGCACTACCAGATTTTCAAAGTTAAAAAAATATAAATAAATACATACATACATACATAAATAAAGGAAAGAAAAGAAAATCATGGTGTGGAAGTTTTCAGAAGATCCAAAACCAAGAATTCTGCTTTTATAGGTACTGTTTTTGTTTTGGGTTACCCAACATGAAGATAAGATAATCACCAGCCTGATTCATGAAGAAGTTCTGTATTGAAACATTAAAATGAGAATATAAGCTTCCAGTTGATTTATACTTCCAAAAACAAAGAAAACAGGTACATATAGAATTGTCTATATTGAGGGAAAAACACTTGGTAAAAAGTAGCAGAGACTAAAGTCACGGAACCATTCCCAGTAGTCACGAGAAAGCAAAGAACTTGGAAGAAAAAGCCTCAGCACGTGAAAGGTGCCTTTGCCTCGCAATTAGCTAAGATGTACAGTGCTGCTCTTACATCCTTTCAACTCCTACCATGTACATGCTCCTCTGTGGGAGGCAGAAAATGACATTCAAGTTCTGCAGGTACCTTTGCTAAGCTACAAACCTAACAAGAGAACAAGAGCTACTGCTGGAAGAACTGGAAAAGGACAAACCTTAACATATACTCAATAGCAACACAGCACAGAAAGAGCACGTCAAGCACATATGTAGGTAATGCGCAGGTAACTGCTACAGCTGACACAGTTTTCCTATACATTTACAGTATGGTAAACAGTATGATAAAGAAGGTATCAAGGGGCTCAAATTCTTAGCTGTATTAACTACAGCAGTAACTGCATTTAGAAATGAAGTTTTGGAAACTACTAATCTGTTGGAGTCTTGAATGATCAGTCTGTGTAGCAAAGCAGCACCTGGGCTATGATCCACTGAGAACACCTTCAGATGAAGGAAGTTTCAGCTGCTCCCAACAAAGGACAGAACATTATATAGTGATTGATATTACAAACAAAACAAATGTGACGAGAATAACAGAGCAAATGAGGCAGCCAAGAAATTCCAGAACAGGAGTGTCATGTTCCCCAGTCTGTATAGGAGAGTAAATTATGCAAGAGATTTAGTTTTATAGTATGCATGGCTTGCAGAAGCTACATGCAATAGTTGCCCCCTCCTCCCCCCTCCCCCCCCCAAAAAAAAAACCAAAAAAACCCCAAAAAACGGTCATAACAGCACTATAAAGATGGAGAAGAAACAGCCAGCAACATATCCTGCCAGTGCCTGCACTGTATGAAAGCTCTTGCACCTCTCATGCATAATGTCCTGGAAAAAAGAGGCTCTTAACTCTTATAAAGAAGTTACTATTCACATCTAACTAAAAAAAATAATTGTGAGAAACTCTAATCATTTCATATAGTTGCCACAGCAGAATGTCATGTTGCTGCTAGCAGAATCTCAAGTCTGCAGCATTATTTACACAGTATATATTATAGAGGAGAGAAAAAAAAAAAAAGAAAAAAAGAAAAATAACATTTTCCGGTGTTTGATTTTTAGTGAGAAATGAAGCACTAAAACCAGCGTGGTAACTTTGAGAAGCATTTAATGACACCACAGCAAAATATCTGGCATAGACAAGAAAGATATGGGTCATGAAATGAGCTCGGATCCCAATGAGATCACCTGCAAAATATTTTGAGACATTTAAAAATACTTGATTTTTCACGTCAAGTATTGACTTGTCAGTCACTTCCTAGGGGGAGGAAGGATTGGTTTTGCTTTGAACTTATGAGAAGCAAAAGTTCAGACCTGAAGGTTGAAAGCACGTACAGACCTTATGGAAACACACAAGTGTCCTGAGCAGTTTTGGAACTGCAGCCCTGCTCTGCTGCGCAGGCAATCAAGCCTGCTACAGATCAAGTGTTTTAAAGAGGAAAAAAAAAAAAAAAACACCACAGTCACAGGGTGCGTCCCTCTCTTTTCAAAAGGAAAATAGTTGGAAACGGATTTAAATACTATTTCTTAGAAGTAGAAATTTATACTAATAAAAATTAATAGAAACCTATTAAAGCCTGCATTAGTAACACTGATCCAAAGAGGTATATTCCAGAAGAATATAAGTGAGAAAGCACTTGTTTCTTGCTGGGGTTTCTTCTCTTTAATTGATCTCAGGGAGGGAAAAAAGACTCTTTTGCAGCATCTAGTTCAATGCACAGAATATAACATAGATTTTGAAAATATGTAAAGCTGATCTGAGGAAAGGAAAAGCAGCAGGTTCCCTCTTCCCTCAGCATCAGGATAATGAGTTTATAAATTGGGATTCTGCACAGTGTTTATTTCAATCCCACTGGAGAGATAACACATCATGAACACAATGTAAAAGCAGACTACAGAGACTCCTCAAGACTTACAAGACTTAAGGAACTGGCACTTAGGTCTTCACTTTGCATTTACCTGTAATTCTTAGGATTTTCTAGAAATAATCATTCCTTTATATTGCAACCCAATATTCAAAGCATTTAGTCAATGAAAAGTTGAAACGAATTAAAAACTTGAAGCCCTGCATGAAGGCAGACAAAATTGACCAAGAAGCAGGGGAAGAGAAGCACTGCAGACAAACCGTATGACCTGCTGAGCTCTTGCTTCATTGACAGTGTCAGTGGCTCCACGATAAATGTGTAAGGTGACACACCACTGCAAAGTTCACTTACGATGACAACCTTCTCTATTAAAGTGCTTTATTGTGCCAAAAAGTTTCAAAAAGGAATGCTCAGAATAGGAAAACCCTCTTGACAGAAAGGAAGTTCCACTAGGAGATGCTAAAAAAATAACATTTTACTGACTGAAGATCCTTTATCCCAGCAGCTTCCTTTCCAAAATTCCAAAATAAAGGAACAGCTCCACCAAACTCTGCTGTAGGGTATCTCACTTAGCAGTATCAGACTCAAATCTAGAAGCTTCCATACACCTGCTGTCAGGGACTGCTACATTACTTCTAACAGGTATGTCCAAGTATAAGGGAGGTCAGAATTAAATCAATGAAAAGTTTTTGAATTCGCACAAAAGAACAAAATAATTAATTTTGGCTACATGCAGTTTGGTATGTCTCTGCAGTAGCTAAAATACAAAAAGCCTGTTTTGCATGAAAATACAAAAGATACTTATTAAATAAGAAAAAAAAAGGCAAATCAACAGAATAACAGAGAAATAGAATTGACAATTCATAGCCATACTTAAAGGAGAAAACAAATCTTTCATTTGCAAGTGACAAAATACTCAGCAGGTAGAAGCACATAATTTAAACCATAGGATATTTGCAAAATAACTAAATTGTTCTATACCTTGGCCTTGCCACACTTTTGATGGGATTACTAAAATTTTGTCACACGCTGCAGAAGGCTGCATCCACTTCCAAACCAAGAACTCAGCACCACCTATCCTTCGCGTCTCAGTGAGAACTCTAGATTCATTTGCTGCGAGGAAGTCAACTGCTCTATTCCAGACTTTCCTCATTTTCTTCCTGAAAGCAAGAATCACATCTGCATTACAACAATCCACATAGTTGACACTCAGCACAGAAAAGAAATCCAGTATTATTTTTGCCTGCAACTATAAGGCAATCAAAACACAACCAGGCAACCTACTAAATTAGCTCAGTTAATTGACCAATTCATTTCTAAGCTGAGTGCTTTATTCAAAGGAACTACTTTAATAGCCACAGGGAGAACATACCTGTCCTGAGGGGGTATTAGAGAATCACGCACATGTGGAATAGGCATGTAAGGCTGCAAGTCTTTATTTTCAGAACACGCCTCACTGTGGCTTCTTAGAACATCTGAGAACACCGTAAGAAAAAAACAGTTAAAGTAGTTGAAGCAAACAAGCAAAAATATTCAGTGCTGGCTATGAAGAGTTACACTGATATTTCCAAATACAGTAGTTAAAAATGCTAAGGTGTTTTTGACCTATTAAAGCATTTCTCCTCCCAAATATGCTAAAGGCAAGTCAAAGAAACTAACTACACAAAGTCCTTTGCATACTCTGAAAACACTTAGAATAATGGAAACATTCTTGCAGTTAATCTTGATTGCTACTTTTAACTATTAGCAAAGACAGCCCCCTTTAAGAAAACACTGTGTTTTCCACAACAAAAACTGTACTTGTTAACTAAAAAGGCCAAAGGTTAAAGTAAGAAAATAGCTCCAATTTCGCTATCCTTCCTACCATCTCTGGATTTACAATGACTATCAAGACAGTGGTAAAGTAGGACAATATAGATGTCATTCAAAACAAGCACTAAAAAAAAATTATGAACAGAACTACTACAAGCATTGCAACTGCAAGTACAAAGCTGGAATTTCAGAATTCAATTACACTTTCTATTTTAGTAGGACAAATCTGATCAAAATGACTAATTAAAGCTCTCCTTTCTATTAAAGGAGCAGTAAGGATGGAATTGAGAGTTAACACAAGTTTTAAGAGTGGATTGGCTACAGATAGCTGAAATAAAATAAATGCAGGAAAAAAAAAAAATCACCATATTTAAAGCCAACCAACATCCCTTCTGTATTTGCATTTTCAGTAATAGGTTATGTCCTGTCTGGTCAATGGTAATTATAGCCACAATGATATAATTCACAAATTTAAGACTTGATACCAAATACCTGTATTAAAACATGAAATTGGCATCTCTCCTTGTACTCTTAACAGCAAGATGACTGAGAGCTAGACACAATTGACAACAGAAAACCAGAACTACCCAAATTACGATGAGTACGCTGAAAGCCTACACAAAGCTGATACAGAGGCATCAGACGTGATTTGAGAAGCCATACCTATGATTTTTACCACCATATCATACATCTGCCTCGTCTCCTCTTCCTCTTTTGCCCATCGATATTTCATGTAGTGCAAGACTCCCCATACCATTGCTATACCTGCATTAAAGGAATAAAACTCTTTAAGCATTATTTAATTATTGATTATTTAACAAAGTTCACACTACATGCTTCAAAAGGTGGTTGAATTAACTAACATTTTAAAGTATCGCAAATGTTAAATCTAGTGAAGTACACTGTCTTCATTGTCAAGATTTTGTTTTACTAACAAAACAAGACTAGCCTCAGAACACTATTTTCTGAAGAACATACAGATTTAGATTTTTTTTTGTATTTTAACAATGACTAGGATACCCCATTGCGAAGTTGAAATTTTACCCTACAGCAGCAAAAATAAATAAACCATAGAACTGAATTACCATGGAAAAATTCAAAATAACTCTAAAAGTCTATGTAAGGGGATAATTTGGAACCTCTTAGGATTATGTAATATTCTTATATGTGTAATATTCTTATTTACATACAAGCCACATGCTTTAGACATATGTCAAAACGAATTAACTTTGCTTCAGTTCAGTTACAGACTTGCAAGAGAAGCACTGCATGCTCTTCTCCAGTTGTTTTAATGGTTATTTCCAAAAGAGAAAAGCTGGACAAGAAGGCCAGCAAAATAAGCTGAAAGGCTGTCACAAAAATCTCATTCCCTCTTCTACCTCAGGTTGAGGGCACACTATGCAGGAGATCTCTCAACAATGAAAAATACACACAAGAGCTAGATACACAGTTGGTCTTGGACACAAGAGACCACAAGGTAACGTTTACAAGGTGACACTATTGTGTTAGCCCAAAACAGATGCTTACTAATTATGCTGCATCTAACTTTACATAATCCTCTATATTTTAAAAAGGTGCTTACACATAAGTTCAATTACAGATTGAAAGCTGAGTTACCAAGTGATGTGCTCTAATATAACTGATAGGACCAGTTTTGCCTTGAGTTTTGCCTTAGAGTTCCAGTCCCACACACTACCCATTCCTATCAGCAGGTGACAATCTGCAACAGGTTGCCTTGCTCGCCTTGGGTTTGCCAGAAAACTAAGGAAGGAGGTCTTAGATCTGCTGTTCCATAGGTAGGACATTGTTAAAACACTAGGATCAAGGGAATCCTAAGAAAGTTAGCTTTGCATCTTCAGTATTTCTAAGATGCCACATGAAGTGACATGCTTGCACTCAACAGGACCGTGTATTTTGCTGCACGGTTTTAGATCTGTCGAGACCAACAAAAACCTCAAAGGACTTGAAACATAAGAGTTATTGAAGGCCAGACCTGCAAGTCTTACTGAAGGATTGGGAACGTATGTATTTTTTTTATTTTTTAGCATAGAGTTAGGAATTTTTGATGACAATCATGTTGACATTCCAACTTTTCTTAGACACTGGAAATAATTACAGAAAAGATGATCTTCCTAAAGCCCCTCAAACACTACTGAAATGTTCTTCAATTGCAGCTACCATATCTTTTTTTATGAGCTTTTTTTTAATATCAGTTCAATCTGGATGTTTGAAAGCCACAAGATTTTGCTTTTGAAGAAAAAGTACCAAAGTTCAATTGACACTAACAGCAGGTAATAGCAACCAAAGAGAAAATAGTGGTGCATCAAAAGTGCAGAGCAGACTCTTGCAACCAGGAGACCAACTGGAGCTCTCTGATGGATAATTGAATAAACCCTCCACACACCTCAAGCAATTACATAAACACAAGTTATAACAAAAGGTTGACCTTTTACTCACCAAAAAGTAGTATTGATAATCTATGTGTCACGTTAACAAACGCACGTCGAAAACGACACCTGAAAGACATCTTTGGACTAGTGGATTCCAGATATTTCACATTTGTCACATCAGTGACGTTTATCTCTTTTGGGTCATTGCTGAGACACCTGTTAAAAAACAAACAAAAAGGGATAAGTATTTACAAAAAAGGATACATTCTGATAGAATTTTAGTTATAAAATAAAAACCACTTACTTTATGCCAACATCTTCCCCACTATTCAAGATCCATTGTAGTGATCTGTTAAGTACACTTTCATATTCTGGATCTAAGTTCTGTCAAAGACAAATATTAATAAGCAGTTTCTTTAATAAACTGAAAAGTTGCCATGCCAAAACAAAATACAAATACCACACAAACGAATAAGCAGGCAAACCTACATGGTTTTGTTGAGTCTTCCTTTTTTGCATATTGTTCACTAGGCAAAATGAATCCATACAAGCTATGAGCAGCTACGGGACTTACTAATATTTCTTGAATTGAGGACTATTTGAAAAGTGAAGCCACATTCACCATTTTATTAACAATTATAACCTGTAGCAAGAAAAAATTATTCAGCCACTAGGCGGTGCTCATAGAAAGTCTACGTCAAAATATCAAACTAGATATAAAACTTACTAAAATTGACTCTATAAAAAAGCTGATACTTAAAAAACAGCCTGATGAAAAACAATTTTAACTGATATTTTAATTGCTATTTTGTACATATTCTGATGTTTCTAATATTACTACATATGAAGTGATATATGCTT
Source organism: Crypturellus tataupa (assembly GCA_034781795.1). Taxonomy (NCBI): domain Eukaryota; kingdom Metazoa; phylum Chordata; class Aves; order Tinamiformes; family Tinamidae; genus Crypturellus; species Crypturellus tataupa. The sequence continues at coordinate 2,548,815 of JAWLRI010000039.1, forward strand.
TTTCAGTTAGTTTACATCAATTACAGGCAAACATTCACTGAAGTTTGAGCAATCATAAGTTAATACTGTATTTGAAGTGATATTCTCAAAAAAATATATATCCTGATCTTGCTTTGAGCCTTATATGATACAACTAGCAACTGCTTTTAAAAGCAAGTATAAAAAGTCATTGCCAAGCCACACCTTCTTAGTTTATTAGCAGCTTATTCAGGATGCTCTTCAAATCACCCATTTATGTTTGCCAAAAAATGTCAGGCTTATTTTGGTTTTCTGTACATTATTAGTAAAGTCACATGAGCTTAACATCCTAATCTCCCACTACCAAACTGAGAGGAAGAAAAAAAATGCTTATACCCTAAGCTTTTGGAAAGGTTCAAGGAGTTTCCTGTTGAATGGGACATCAGAATGTACAAAAATAAAGCTACAAATATCAAAAGTCTGGAAACACCTTTTACTGGTGAATTGGAATTTCATAGTACTGGGCATCTAACAAATTGATAGAAGCCCTTTTGGACAATTTCTGTTAAATGTGGTAGTGACTGGTCTCCAAACAGCTGCTGTATGTAAAACCCACAGCAAAGAGCCAAGCTTCAGGATCTCTTGCTGAAGGAAGGAGGACAGCAGCCTTTCCTAACAGCGGCCAAGCAACTGTCTTAGAACATCGTGCCCTGAGCACTAGGGAAGCTTCTGGAGAACTGCTCTGCAAAAATGTTATTCTCTTTGTGTTGGTCAATTATCTCCATCAAATGAAATTGTCATCTATTCTTGCATTTTAATTTTAACAAAAAAAAACCCCACACGCAATAAAGTACCGCTTATCTATACTTGCATTGCAGACGAATTATTCTTTCACCTTGCCCTTCCCCCAAATAAATAAGACACGCAATCAGGATTTTTAAGATTAATTGCAAACATTTCCAAATAATATCAAATAGCAAGTCAAATTTTAGACTCTCCACTAGATAAAAAACAGACCTTACAAATTTTAGCTTATATAAATCTTAGATACAACCAATGAAAAATACCTCGATTGCTTACTTTCAAATATGCAGCTGCCTCCTGGACGGTAAGGTTTCTTTGATTAGAGCTGCCACATTCATGTTCCCCTGGTAAAATTAAACTTTCGTTTATTTTGATCTACTCATTACTGCATTATATAAAATTACCTAAATACAGTTAGTACTATCTATACAAGCATCAATAACTGAAGAATTCTCAAAAGTTCCACTAAAAATATGGGGGCAGAAAGTTCCTGGATAAACTTCCCCTTGGGAGGGAAAAGAAAAAAAAAAAATTCACAGCTAATAAGATGTACAAATCACATTGACAGAACTTCTTGTACTGATCAAAAGAAAAAGATGCATGTGAAAAGATTATAAATGAGTATTGTACCCTGACTCAAATTCCTCCAAAAAATTTCCATTTACTCTGAAACACGTATTATCTGTTAATACAAATAGTTTCATTTGCAACACATATTTACTTTAGGCACTATGAACTGACTATATTTTAGATTAATACAAGTTATCATAAAAGCTCATCACTTTCTTAAGCATGCACAGTATGACAATATGGTTTGAAATTGCTCTTTTTACCATCTTCCTAATTCTTTACGAAAGTAGGCAGAAACAGTCAGAAAATTGGCAACATATATACAATCAGTCCACAGAGAAACTGATTTTCCTGATTTTCTTAACTAAGTTGAAAGGACCCAATTCACACACAAAATATTAGTGACAATTAGACCAACATGAAGTCGCACAGAAAGGGAAGAAAGGCCCAGCAACATCTTCTAAGCCGTATTTCTGAGATGCAGTCAGTGGCAAATCATTTTTTTAAATTCATATATATATGTGTATGTATATACGTGTGTGTATGCATGTGCATATATAAATATATCTATCTTTCCCTAAAAATGCAACTTTACTGTGTCAAAAAAATCCAAATTCAGCCGAATCAGGGTGAAGTCTTACATTCCTGAACCTACACCAAACTGCATTATTCCCGAAGCCACACCAAGGTTATGCATACTTATATGTAAAACAGTGTTTGAAACTTGCAATGTAAATACTTAGTATTCGAATTTTAATGTAAATACTTCGTATTTACATTAAAATTCGAATTATCCACATTGGAACATCCTTTCAATGGTGCAACTGCAAACATTCACTGCCTGCATGAGCAAGAAGGTTGAAGGCAACTCAAGCAAGATAAATTAGCCATCCCTAGGCAAGCTGTGGGGAAGGGTTTTCTGGTCTGCCCTTCACGCACAACAGGGAGTTCCAGGGAAACACGTTGACACCATCCTCTGCACGAACTTCTGAATTTGGAAATTTGTACAAAATAAGGCAGACGTTTATTCTGTGTCGCATAAGCTCCACCTCGGGGTGCTCACACGTGCAGCTGCTGGGTATGTCACGCTCCAAGAACAGCAAATCTGGCAGAACTATTATCGTGCTCATACACACGTGGTCTTGCATCCACAGCTGAAGGAGCAAGTGTGACAAAACCAAAAGGTACTTCTCGAAAAGCCTTACGTCCAGTCTCATCCAGGTAATAAATTGCAGGTTGTTAACATGCCTGATAGGTGCCAGCTTACTTTGTGCCCCCCACCTTTTTTTTTTTTTTTTCCCTCTCCTGTCTGCTAAGACCTGGAGCCTTCAGACCTGAGGTTTTCCTAATAAACATGCAATATGGCAATCATGATTAGATCAGATTTTTATTTTTTTAAATAGGTGAGGAGTGCACGCATGTGTGTCTACAGAAGCAGGATAGCATAAATATGACTCAAAACAAGAAGCAGTAAAAAGAATGAAACAAACACACAAACATTCTCACACAATCAAATTGTGAAAAATGAGCTCTCAAAAACAAGTTTCAGAATTCACCTTAAATTTTCACAAGAACATAGTATTACATCTCACACTAGGACAGAGCTCCCTTATACTGGCTAACTTTAATGCTTTTAAAATCTGATCTTATTTGTCTCCCTGCAGGAATTAGGTTTATGCAGCAGGTAACTAGCTCACTATGACCAACCTGACTGTCCTTGGTCCCAAATTCAAAAAGCCATCAGACTTCTTCAAAAGATCCGCTTCCAGGAGAAAAAAAAAGACTGGAATGTATTCCCTTGGTCCAAACTTAAGATTTAAAAATCCTCTCACTGCCTAGGATCTGACAGTGCTCAGCACCACTTGACTCATGTAACCTGGGGAGTTGAGGGTAGACACTTATCTCCTACACTTGCTCCCAGAAAGCCAGAGTTGGGTAATTTCTGTCCTGCATAAAAACTCCTGGAGCTGCAGGCAGCTTGGCCATTCCAGTTCCTCCATTGCTGAGAGCCATTTAATGGCTTTCTTCTGAGAAATCCAAATTTGAAAATCTGTAGCCAATTCAGGAGTCAGACAACTTTTTAACTGAGGGCAGCAGGATATTCCTATAGGTCATTGCAGCCACTGCTTTAGCTAATGGTTCCACAAATGAAGGTTTCCTTTGAATTACTTCGGTGCAATCATTAACCACTTGGCTTGGAAACCCACTTTCCATAGTCTAAGCCAAAAATGTTTCCCAACTGTTCCACTTGAGGCCCTATATCCAGGAATATAACCGAGGCAGAAGGAAAAGCCTTAAGCAGGTCTGCTGCAAGACACATCTGAGCTCTTTGTAAAACCGTCTCTGTTAAAATAACCATTGCAAGCTCACAGAAGTTATGGATCTTCATGCTCAAACTTCCTGGGCACAGGCCACTTCAGTTTCAAGCGCAGAGAATCGTTTCACTTGCACACACAGGATGTGGCCTAAGTAACATGTACAAATTCCAGCAGTGATCAAGAAATTAGCATTTAGCTTATGCTAATGTACTTGCACAAACCACATAATTAGTTAGGCTCTTCTCCTAGAAATACTTTTTTTTTTTTTTAATCTTTAGTATTGAGGGTGTAAATTAACTCTGTACTCACAACTGCTTTCAAGACAGAAAATAATCCAGACCTGCTTTTCACTGCAGACCAGAATACTTGAAACTGACTTTCATTTGGGCATTTAACTTAATTTCTAAGCTTCCACATACACTGTTAAGTTTTAAAATATATTTGCTTCACAATGTAAAGCGTTGCCTTAAGTGCCAGAGCCAAAACCCAACGGATATCTAACACTTTAAGGAACACATGGATTTTGCACAAACCTCTATTTTATAGCTTGATACGATACCATGAACCAGTAGAAAAAGCTTAAAAAGCATTTGTTAAACAGATCTCACACTTATAGGTTGCTTCCAGCAGGACCCTAAAGAGGGTAGCAGAAGAAAAGCCTAATAGTAGAATAAATGAGAGAGCAAGTAAGAATGTTTGATTTCCCAAGAGCAAATTCAATAGTCTGACACATTGTGGAAAACTAGAACTTGCTAAGTAGTCTTTAAATCACTGGTTGAAAAGAGCACAGTATCAATTACCTAAAGATTAAAGAGTAACAGCACAGCGAGCTCGAGACAGAAATCAGATGCAGTAGCTCACACTACTGAAATAAATATTAAGGAACTATTACTGTTTTGCCAGTATTTTTCCTCCAGTCATAGATTTAACAGTAAGCCTCACTACACATGAAAGTCTAATCCACCCTTGTACTGATAGCACCTGTGCTATCCATTAGTCAGAAGGAAACAGTCCGAGTCTGACAGACCATCGCTGAGGAGGCCAAGCTAAGGGAACATCTTACTACGCAAAACTCCTTCCCTGTGTACAAGAATGTAGGTGGCTGCTTCTTGGGGGCACAGCAGTTAGGCTCATTCGTTCAGTGAACCTGACTGAAAAGGGACACGACCTCGAGGTCTCTCTGTGAGAAGTACCCAGTGCTGAACTGACAGACACCTGATTTGAGCAAGATGCCTATTCTGGTTCAGAACAAAGTGCTAGGCACTGGTGTACAAAGAGACTGAAAAAGTTGCTACTTTTAAAGAAGGCAGAATCACATCACAAAAACAAAAGAACACAAATTTCAATCCAAACCTGAAAAATGAAATTCGTCTTCTCCCTCTAGTTTCTCCTGAGGTAGCGATTACTCACCATAGGTTTGGTAGACTAATCATTTTGCCTTTAATGCATTACTGTTCTCAATCTATTCTACAGGATAATTACATCACTTTGCATAGCAGAATACCACAGTACACAGTACCTACAGCTAGAACCTATATGTTAAGTCAAAGAGAAATAATGAAGTACTAACCCGACTTCCCATCCCATAAATGACTTCCAGTGTCCCACCTTCTAAAACAAAAGCCCCATCAGTTGCTTTGCCAATTTAAGTTGACAAGGCAAGAAACCAGCTAAGTAAGAATGTAAAAGGTATAACATTTTTCTATCATGCTAGAAATGAAATTCTGAAGTGGCCATCTTGATGGGAAGCAGGGTATTGCATAAAGCTCAACAGAAGACCCCAGTGCAAGTTTCAAATCTGCTTTTTTTTTTACTATTAGTAGTTATAACATGAACAAAGAATTCATAGCTAAATATGAAATCAGAGCAACTTCCAAGTATGCAACAAGCAGACGTGAGAAGCACCATTTTCTGTAAAACTATGTTCTTTCACTTCTCTTTTGAAGTGGCATGCAGAGCAGCTCTTAGCAGAGTCTACATCTCTAGCAGCTTTCCACATTCTTTAGCCCTGTGCCAGGGCTTCGTCAGCCTGGGATCCCAAAGGGGATGAAACACTTTTCCACTCCTGCCCTGGGACACCTGCAACTGCTGACAACTGTTGTCTGCGCAGCAACACATGGGCTCACATGCCAGGCTGTCTGTGGCCAAAGCAGCCTGTACAGCTCCAATGTGGGGGACTGTCTGTCCAGGAAGAGTTATTTGGTTTTCTTAAAGCAACTGTTGGATTCTCCCGTTCAGGAAAAGACCTGATTCCATTAAGGTACCTACTTTAATGGAATCTACTAAAAAAAGTAGTCATTTTGGATAATATAAACTCTTTATAAGGCAGACAGATATACCTAATTAAGTTTATATGCACATAAGCAGATTCCAGGTGATGAAGACAATTCACTTTCATCAATGTAGGTATGAGGTGCAAATGTTCCTATCCAGACAATCAAGTTTTCCTGTAGAGCCACTGGAGGGGCTGCTGACAGTAGGAGAATGGCAAGTTGTTGCAGCTTCTCAAAGCAAGAAGTCACAACTTTCGTTGCATTCACTTCACACATGCTTCTCTTCCTCCCTCCAGGCTGTGGGTCTTGCAAGATGCCCCTGTACACCACAGACTGGCTACAGCACAGGAATAGATCTCTTGGCCCCAATGCCTTCTAGCACAGAACCATCTAGTTCATCTAATAAGTAGGATGCATTTTTATCTTTAAAATTACACTGTGATGTCCTTAAACTGTGAAAGATCAACACTAAGGAAATTTGCTGCTTTCTGGCTCTGTTAAGACTAAAACAAGCCTATTTTGCATTCATTCAAGTTCAATGCTTTCCTTTCTCTATTTGGGAGAAGCATAAGTTAAAGGAGGATAGAGGTTTGGACACACAAGGAAGTTTATGTCATTCACTTCAGATACTCTAACTACACAGAAAATTAAAGCTTCTGCCAGAGAGAGTATTCTCTTGCAACATGAAGGGACTAGAGGTCCTAAAACTCTCACATGCGACACTTTTTTGTTTGTTTTTTAAGTATTTGAGACACATCTGTAGTATCTGATATTGGCTTATCTGTAAAAAAGCTTTTTTTTTTTTAAATTGGATTGTGGAAAAACAGTAGTTGGCACACAGAATGGTAAGGCTTAAGAAGAACTTGAATGACTGCCTTCTACATACAAGGACGGCTAAATAAGCTGTTTATTTAGTGTCTTTGCTTAATAATGAGGTATACTCTGCTATAATTCATACTCACCAGATATCAAAATTGAAGTCTTAGTTTTATTGGTTCCCAGTTGTGATGTGTATCTATCTATTCAATCTAAGTGTGTTAATTCTCACTCTAGGTAAAAATGCAGTATTTTTACATTTGATATTTAATAATTAAACCTAAACATCGTCTCTAAAGCATTGCTATATAGAGCACTTATCACTAGTAATAAAGTTGGACTAATTTGTCCATCTGTCCACTAAAATACAATCACTACTCTTCATTGCATTAGTTTGTTTACTGTCAAGTATTTTTCAAGCAAACATTTTTCCCACTATAGCAAAATACCAGTAAAATAAATGCATATTTCTTACTACATGCAAAATATTTAGATATTTAAGTGAAATCTTATTAATAAAGTACAAATAGATTAGACCAAAAACCGTAACAGATCAAAACAGTCAGTCCATCCTGTCAATTCCAAAATGTTACCAAAAGAAAAAGTGTACAAAACGCAGCTTCTGTGATTTGCAAGTGGAATTTCTAGTTTCCTCAAATGGGCATCAGAGTCCTGGTAATATACCAGCTGCCACATATCACTAACTGAACATACACTTTTCCACAGTTATTCTAACAATCTTAGTCATAATATTTTTAAACTGTTACCTGCTACTTGTGCCAATTTATCATGAAGTGCATATAAGCTGCTCATCATGAGACTTTCATCTTCCTGGAAAAAGAAACACATTAGCATTAAAACAAACCTAAGATGTGTATTTTCTTCCATTTACCCCAAAAATTCTAATATTCCATCAGGAAAAACAAATTTTGTACATACAGCTAGAGAGACAGTGTTTCATGCATAAACAATGATGTAAACAATCCATTTTTGAACTAAGAGTATCAGCAGTATCTTTTTTTTTTTCAGATTTTGACTGAAGACAAAACTAGATTTCTGCCTGGATTCCGATGGACCTGTCAATTAGAACTGACAACTCAGAAAGTTGTTTTAAACTATAAACGTCAGGCTCAGTTTAAAATAAATAAATGAAGAAAGCAAGACATCTCTGATCTAGCCAATCTTGTTCACATTTTCTACCTAATCTACTAGTGTAAGACCTATTTCCTAAAATAGGCAAAAAAATGAGATATAAGTGTTAAAGAGAAGTAAACTTCTTTATCAATACACTCATAGAATCATAGAATACCTAAGGTTGGAAGGGACCTCTAGAGGTCATCTAGTCCAACCCCCCTGCACGTGCAGGGCCACCTAAGGCACGTGGCACACTGAACAGTAGCATTGAAATGCACCAAGAAGCAAGTTATATTAGAACAAATTATTCAAGATCTGAAGGTGATGAATGCTAAGTTACACACACTCACTTCTAAAGGCTCTAAAAATCCTAAAAGTTTTTATTTGAATCTGGCTCTGCAACAAGTGGCCAAATCAAACACCTAAGATATGACTAGAGTCTTCATTCAGAAAACACACCAAGAAATCTGTCCATTGTTTGGACCTCTGCTAACCTCACATGTAAAATACTACAGCAGCAGACAAAACCCACAGAATAAAGTACCTAACAGAACAGGTTCTTGAGTAGTTGCATCCGGTATGCAAGACACCATTAAAAGATCATCTGGAAAGAATCTTCACAATTTACCTAACAAAATTCAATTCATTCAAAACACTCAGAAATGTTTTCTTCCAAAAGACTTGCCACAGCTACTCTCTGAAGATATTTGACAATTCACTTTTAGAAGAGTTCAGTTCTAGACTAAAATAACATTTGTCTTGGGGCAGTTACAATATGCTTAGAGAAAGCAGACCACTGTGTTTACAGTTCTGGCAGAAACACGTGCAGAAGACAGAACTACCAAAATAAATGCTGCAAAACTGAGAACAATACAGACATCTTTAATGCTGCCATCTCAAAGCAAATCACCCAAATACTTCAGTAGAAAGAATTCATACGGGAAAAAAATAATAGAATAGAATCAAAGTGAGAAAGGCAAGTTACCCAACCTGTTTTCTGAAATACATTAACCCCCTTCTCTTCTACACCTCTCTTCTAAGTAAGATCAAGGAGATTGAAGTCAGTTATCTCTTTGAAGCAAAAGTACATACATGAAATTGGAAGGGATCAACTGATAAATACAGTTTCAGATCTCTCATGACAGCACAGTTTCTCATCTTACTTCTACAACACAAATCATGAAACATTTTATATAAAGCAGCCAGAATATAAGAGACTGCACATCCTGTAGTACTAGTTACATTCTGAGATATTTGGGGGTGGACGAGAGAAGAGAAGCGGGAAAGGAACACACACAAATGTTGAAACATTCAGTAGCAGGAAATGTTAATCACATGCAAAACATTCTGAAAACCCCCCTTCTAAACAGATCTCTACTGTTTTTATAGAATTATCTAACAGAATAAAATTGTTTTACTTACTGGTATTTTTTGTAGTTTGTAGTTTTCCACTGGATTTTTAACTATAAAAACAGAAAAAATAAATCATTCTATTTTCTGAAAATATTAATAAAGTATATCAATATTGTAGTTTCAATAATAGCAATAAACACAACAATAACAATATTGTATCCCTTAGATAGAAGCTAACAAATGTTTATAATGATAAATAGCAGTCAGATAATAACATTTGACTTAACTGCACTTTTTATATTGTATTATGCTGACATTTTCATTTAAATCAATCTTGTACACCTACAGTTATACCAATTACATATTTCTTTGCAAGCAAATGTGTCTATTTGCCAAATTCTTGCTTTAATTTCTCAAATACATTGAAATGACATGGTTTAAGTTTCTACAGAGTTTTAGCATTTTAATACAGATAAAACTAAACATTTTAATAGAGGATAATTCATACAGCACAAAGCAATACAACTCATCAGTATTTTTTGATAGCAGTAAATGATGCCACAAGGAGAACGCACTGAAGAGTGTGATGCATCTGAGTGACCTTTCCTTCCTCTTTAAATAAAAGTTTCCACCGGTCATGAAAACACAAGCTTATCTAGAATTTTCCTCTTGGTTTCCTTGGTTCTTCAAGGAAGCTGAACCTAGACAAGCAATTTGTGCAATGTTTCCAGTTTTTAAGAATGACTGAAAAATCATTCAGGAAATGAAGCTTCTGGTGGTCTTAATCCACCACGCACAAATACATAAGAAAAAGTCCTGGGAAACCTGAACACTGAAGGTCCAGGCTGTCACTCTCATCACTTTGATGTTTGCAATCATACCAAAAATAGGTAGCACTTGAAGGAGCGTGACTCCTCACAGAGTTACTTCATTTCATAATGGAGTATCTCCAGAAGAAGGTTACCTTCCACTACTTCTAGGTCTGATGCATCTGCAAAGAGATCATTTCTGGAAGGAAACCCTGGGAAGAATTTTGTGCATTTTAGAACTGTGCAGCACACTTTTCAACATAACAAAACACAAGCAGTATCTTGAGTAAACAGTGTCCAAAACACGTAATGTCATTTACTCCAGTAAATGTGTTTCCATTCCCCCAGGTATTATAAGTATGTACGCTGCAGATATAACACTTTATCCTAAGGTTCTGAAGAACTGGAAGCAGGAGCTAGTAGATAAGCAGCAGCTCCCTTTCCACAGTATTCCTGCTTGCACCTGAAGGCGCTCAGCAAGAGGCTCTGATAGGACAAAAAGCAGTCTGAGTTTGCATAAAGCATCCTCATGCCCACACATACTTACAAAGCATCACGAGCTGCTTCCCTAATTGGCTGACTGACCCCTGAACTACCAGAGTGAATTAAGTTGGTTGGTTAAATCAGTTACACATGCGCAAAAATAAGTTAAACATCAGGGTCCCAGATCTCTCCAAAGGCAATGCATCAGGTGAGAAACTTGTTTCACTGTTTCTACATTCAGCAACAACAAGCACATTTCTAAAACTACAACCAACAAGTGTCATGCCAAAATAAAACCAGGGTACAACCAGAATAGTTCCTGAAGTAAGGAGAAAGTGCAACTCTGAAAATCTGCAAAGTCTCGTCTGTCCATGACCTTGGGCTCAAGGAAAGCTTAATTCTGCTCCTTGCCCTAAAATAGGCAAGGAGCAGAATTTCATCTTCCTCTCACATTTCAAAGGGAAGAAAGAAGTTTTGAGGGAAAAAAAAAAAAAGCGGGGGAGGAAAACACAAAGGGACTACTGATTTTCAGAGATGTCTGAATATTTGATTACAATTAATGAAAGCAGAAGATGCTCAAGGATTCTTGTTAACCAAACCATAGGGTTTTCTAATCCATGAATTTGCTCTATTGCTACTCATTCTCAGACATTGTCTGCTAAACAACCAAGCCATGAACTTTACAAAGCTTTTACATATTTCACTAATTAACTCAGCAGAACATTTCCAGCACGCTAGACTTTTAATCTAACTAGCCTAAAATGGGATTAGGAAAACACAGCCAAGGCACTAGGTGACCGCCAACCACCCAGTTCGATCATTAGTTATCCAGACTGGATAATTACGTAATTATGGGTTCCTCATGAAGTCGTTCTTATTAACCATGCATCATATTTTGACTATACAATTTCAGATATAGAATAGGGGTGAAAAAAGAAAAAAAATGTGTGCACGTTTCAAAATGTCACATAGATTTTGGCACCGTGAAAGCTGTAGAGCAGAAATACCACATTCCCTGTAAGGCAAATGCAACTTTGCAGGCATTCAAATACTGCAAAGTGCAAAGTGTTAGCCACGTCCACAAGTGCAGTACAGCAATTAGGTGAAGGCTACAGCAACCTCCCAGACTCTTCCACTCCTGCCTTCCAACCACCAATATCAATCTTACATGTGAGCAATTGCATATTTGGATAATGAAATAGCAGTTTTACCAAGGAGTTCAGGTTAGATCTGGTAGCGTTTACCCCTCCTTCACAAATACATAGTCACTGAACAGCAAAGAACGGACTCACTTTCACGCCAAATTATCTATCAAAATATTCAATCAAGCCTTGTAGCATATTGCTATAATTCATACACTGTGATTTCTGAGACATCCCTGTGAAGCTGGTAGTTTTGTGGTCAGCTAGCCAATAAATGAGCTATATGTTTTATAACATGCCATTATGGCATTAGATGCCTCATGCCTCAAAGGTCAGCATACCAAATGCAACTGCAGTGATCTATCAGCTGCATATGCAGACAACAGTCGTTGACCAAACTTCCTACATAACCCTGAATAACTTAAGTCCAGAATTCTAACCTTTCACTACATTACTAATTCCTCTACTCTGAATATACACCCTTTCTTTTTATTATTATTTTGTCCAGATCTAAGCTGTTATCCAAATCCTTCTCATTTGCTTTGACTACAGATGCAATGATTTTCATCAGCTCTACAAGACTAAGGTATTTCAATACACTAAGTGCACATTCTTGAAAAGTATATAGGCATACTTTAAAAGGGTAATAGTTTCATGTTCTAACTTTTATCAACTCTAATTACTAAGAGAAACATTCCTTATGTGAACACCATACTTGCTGTTTTCTCCTCAAAAGTGTTCAGGATCCTCTACTAGAAAAGAAAGTATTACCAGCCTTCAAAGTAACTTATCAAGCACAATTTTTTGCATATCTATCAGCTTGAAAGAACAAGTTCGTATCTACTTATGCTACTTAGCCCAGATCAGCTAACTGACAAACATATCCACTACATTAAAAAGGAGAAAACCCTACCTGGGCATGGCAATGAAATGAGCCCCAGCTAGCAGTGAGACTGAAAAGCCTATTGGTTTTGCCTGGTTACATAGGAGCACTGTCATTTTTACATAACAAATGTCAAAAAAAAAAAAAAAAAAAAAAAACTTAAACCAAATTTTAAAAGTTTTACCAGATAAATTGCAAGAGCAATAGCTAAACATTCTGCATAAACTGATAAATGCAGAAGAAAGCAGATTATTTCTAGCAAGGTACAGAGATAATTACATTCTTTAGCCAGAGTTACAATAAAGGAAAAAAGGTGTAACACATGCTGTTAAATGACATCTTTAACCGAAACTCGGTTTTGGACCAGTAAGGGACAAGAGGAGATAGGTAACGGCTATTTAAAATTCCATTTTGAGAAGTTTTACACAATGCTAATCAATGAAGAGCAAGACACATGAAGTCAGTATTGACACACAAGGAAGTATCAACTTCACTGCTTACGGAAGAACTTGTCTTAACAGTAAGAACAACCCCCCCTCAAAATCCCTCCCTCTTTTCCCTGCCTCTTACACACTGGTAACAATCGTGGACAAGCAGAGAGACATTTACAGAGGTTCTTTTTCCTTATGTCTATTAGAGAAATTTGGAGAGCATTAAGGAGGGCTGATTTTCAGTTTTTCAAAGCATGTTTTAACAGACATGAAATTGTAGTCTAACTGTAGGCATTCAAGAATACAGAAGCACAAGATAGCTCTGACAGAGTCTTAACAGAGTAAGCTCTAAAAACCTACATAGGTTCATTGGCAGTCATACCTAGAAAAAGAGCATTTCTTCCTATTGCAAGGTAGAACAGCATTTATAACCTAAGTCAGGGTATTTTAATAAGACAGAACTATATCACATATATGGGAGCTAATTAAAGGATTTAGTTAGCTCCTGGCTGCCAAATTAGGATGCCAAAAAGGAGCTGGCCTGACCACTAGATGCTGTGTTATTTCACAGTTCCTGCAGCACTCAACCTGATTCAATACACCACCACCATTTAATACAATTCCACAAACAATGCCATAACCACAGTACATAGGACCAGCCACACTGGGACAACCAAAGAACCACCTACTTCACAGTCCTGTCTCAGTAGTGACAGGCTTTTTTTTTTTTTTTTTTTTTTTTTGGGGGGGGGGGGGGGGATAGACCTCTGTCCCTAACTGAAATGAGTATCAAGAGAACAACAGCAAAAACAAATGTTTGAGGTAAAATCAGGTATCAACTGATCCTTTAGTAGAATATTCTCCCAATCACAATTTTGTACCTCAAAAACTTCCTCAGGCAGAATTGGTATTTCTAAAGTTATCAACTCCTCATGTATTTCCCACCCCAAGTATTTTGTCCCATCACACAGCAGCACTACATAGGCTTCACCAATATCTGGTGTAACAGAATTATGTAATTTTAATGTGTAGTGTTTCTGCTGCTTATTCTGAACTTGTTAACCTGAGAAACTTCTCCTTGCAACACAGTAGACAGTGAGTAACCAGATCCTATTAACTCCATAATACTCAGGCCTTTAACTTCATCTCCCTTCCGTCAGTCTCTGCTCTCCCATATTTAAGAGTCCTATTCCTCCTCGATGCAAAAGCCATACAGGGCCTTTGATCATCCTAATACAGGTCTCTAAGCCTTTTTTTGCAGCTCTGTTTCATCCTTTTTCAAGTGAGAGACAGAAATGAACACTATTCAAAATATCAGAGCACCACATTTCCAAATACACTCACAAATACACTTTGTTCTCAATTCCCTTCTTAGAATTTCCTACTATTTAATTTTCTTTTTGATCACTAATAAATATCACACTAACATTTTTAATGGAAGTAACGTGATCCCATAATCTATCTCTGAGAGTGCAGATAACTTGATTTTATAAAGCAAAAAGCTTGGTCCAAGGCAGCTTTCAAGAGCAGTAATGTCACCGTTGCAGAGGCAAGAACAATCCCAATTAATTGGAAAACATTGTCCTTTGACATCTCAGTATTATCTATCATAAAGAAAAAGTGTCAAATTCAGTCTACACAAACAGAGCACACTGCAAAACATGCTGCGAAGCCAGCCACTTCCCCAGAGCAGGGGAGACAGTTCCTCTCTATACACAGAAAGTTGTTCTTTCCTCAACCCTCATGTGGCGAGTAGACAAATCCCAGAAGTGTTTCCCCCTTCCCCCGCCCCTCACCAAACTTTGTCCTGTAAAAGGCAAATGTAAAAGGTAAAAAAGAACTAACCTAAGGCACTCTGTTAGGGTTTTTAACCTTCTCTTTTTTGTTTTTTGATGAAAACACATCCTAACAAAACATGCACTGCTAATGAAGCAAATAACACTACTGGAAACACTGCTACCCAGTGATAGGCCTTTTAGTGCAGCCCATTTTAGGGAAACAAGTTCTCAAACTCAGAATATACGTGCTTTCAACTAGCAGATCTTTAATTTATATTCAGTGACTCAGCCAGGTCTGATTCCATGTGATCAGGTTCTGTGTAAGGCCCAAGGATGGTCCTCCTCTGTAGTCTCTTTCAGCTACTCCACTTAAGGAAAAAAAAGAGCAAAGAATAAAGTTATTACTGGTCCTAAGACACACAAGTGTATTAGTAGGGTGCCTAATGCAATTTTCTGTACATGCTTAGCGGAAACTACTTCCAGAGGCCCAACAGGACACTTTATCATGAGCATCTTCCACAGAAAGCAATAACCTCAGGTCTCTTTGCAACCCAAGAGCCTCATCCTCCAGGCAGCTTAAATAAAATAACCCTGCCTTTACTTTCCTCTATCCAATTACTCAAGGCTCATAACAAACAAGCACTTGCGCACGTGACTTCCAAATTGCTCTAATTCAGGCAGAAGCCACAAAAAGGAAAAGAAAAAGGAAAAAAAAACTACTCAATGGACTTCAAATCAATCTCTGTGCTTTGCTTTAAGACATTATGCTACATTAAGACATTATGTTACAAAGCAAGTTGAACAACTCCTTATTTAGGGATAGTTTTCCCAAAGTAGGTTTACTATTTCTACACCAGTAGACACCTCACACGAAATCAAGTTGCTGGGTCATTATACTTCAAATGGTCCTTGGCAATGTCAGTTTTGAACATCACGAGTCTGCTACAAGGATTAGAAAATTGAAACTTTCCTTAAAATTAATGCAAACCTTGTCATTTTTTCACATAGCCTCAGCCAATTTAGAAAGTGTTTATTAATATAGTTTTCACTTATATCACATGAATTCATTCTGCTCACGAATAGATGAGACAAGTGTAAATATTGTAACAAAAATGGTTTTGAAATCATTTTTTGGCAAAACCTTCCTCTAGAGCAATGAAAAAACACTGTGATAGAATATGTTTTATCTGAAGAATCTATCGGTCTTGATAACAGTAGAGCCTTCATTATTTTCATTAAAGACGACAGGAAGCGCCAGAAATCCTCTCCTGATTTCTTACTTCTTCATAATACAAGAAGAATAGATATATATATATATATTCTATGGATATATATATGAAATATGTATGAAAACATATTTCTCTTCCTAGAAACACAGCTACCCACTCTTGCACACTTAAATGCTGGTTAGTAAAGATCTGAATGTTGAACATGCTTTTACAGTTATGTCAATTGAATTCATACTTCAAAAGGAACTTCCAGAAAGCTTCTCAAAAAATACTCAGTTTCAGTAGTGTAAAGAAGATTTAACTTCATATTTTTAATATAAAACTTTTATGCTTTCAGGATTTCTGCTCATTAATGACTTAGATAAAAGATACTAAAATATGTGTACTGGACCCCTGTGCTTGGAAACTGTATCCCTGTACTTGGAAACTGAAACAGTGTATAGTTAGCCCTAAATCAGTTAAGAACTTGACAGCTTTTAAGTAAAAAGGTCTTACAAAACTCTGCAATTGTATTAAATAAATCAGACTAACACATGCAAGTAACAATCAAGGGACTGCCCTTCTTTCCTTCTGGTCTCCCTTTGCTTCCTAAATATCATCATCAACATCAGCAAGATTCAGAAAAAAAAAGAAAAAAACACCCTAGGGAACTACAGTACAGACTCCACCTTCTTCAAAAGGAAGAATGTACATCCAATTTGCCTGCATGCAAGAAGGAGGAAAGCTTTATAAAATAACAATAACTATAAAAATAACTGTAGGAAAAGGATGTAACAACACACAAATGAGCATAAACAAGAGGTGACAGAGCCCCACCGAAGACACTGAAGAGCTCACTCTTAGCAGGAATGTAAGACTACAGTTTAAGTCTTCAGCACTGTAAAAATGGAGGAAACCTGGGCAGAACAGACTGCTTGCTTCCATTTCATACCCCTCATTGGGGCATGAGGAAAATCCTAGCAAATACAAATTGGTGGCCAGTCACCAAATATTCAGAACAGCATTTCCCTTTGCCACATCCCACCTGGATCTGGTGTACGCCCCAGACTGTTGTAGCCTGTGTTAGTGCGGCCTTTGACAGAGCACACTCAGGAGAGGAGCACACTGAGGGAAAAGCACGTTAGGGCAAGCTATTTACAAAGACACTAAAACTATTCCCATAATAAAGTAAGACCTCTTCCAGGTTCATTTCTCCTTTTGCTATAAAACACTTTTACAAGAATTTGCACATACACTCTTTTACCTCATACTCCAAAAAAAATGTACTATATTTCCACAAAGAAACAGTTGTTAGGGTTCTAATGGCAAAAAAAGGGTGGCTCAGGAGAAGAGCACTTGCTACGCGCTCTAAGAATTTGGTAATGCTACATTCCTTAAACATTTGACAATAATGAAGAGGGTCTGAAGGCCTGTCTGTGAAAGAGAAAGAGAGGAAGAAATTATATTTTTATTAGAGCTGCAAAATATTACTGGGAGAAGCATTATACTTCCAACATCCACCAGCATTTGGCTGGGTGGAGAACACTTTCACTTGTGGATCTCAATAGGCTTCTGTAACTGTTCTTTTCCCTTCTTTCCTGTCCTCTCCCCAAATAGTTTCACATATTCTATAAGATCAAAATAAAAACTTCTTCAATAAGTTAGCACCTACATGAAAAACAAAGACATTGAGAACTGGGGGAAACTGCACCTTGTAAACAGGGTGGCACAGGTACTTCAGAATGTTAAATTAGGAGATAGCTTCTGCTTTCCTCAAAAATCAAAGTTCATGATGGACAGCAAACTGGTAATGTAGTTGTTATTAAAATGCAGAAGGACTAGGAATTAATGAGAAACTTCAATTAAACAGTAAATATTCCACCTCAATACATGATCCCAGTCAGGACAGAAGCACTCCAGTGATCCCGCATAAGCAGGAAAGCCTTGAAGGGTTCCCAATGTAAAAATATCCAGTTACAATGTCTTCTTCCAGACAGACTTCAGTTATAAAATACAGAAGTAGTACTACACTAGAATACTCTAAACATTTTACAGTATCTAAAGATAACATGCAAAAGAGCAGCACTGACAGAACCCTTAATTACAATAGCTAAAGACATACTAATAAAACCAAGATCACATGAAGACAGATTTTTTGATATTTAGAACAGGGGCTCTCCTGGCTCTCCATCTCTTTAACTCTGCGGCTCTATCAGCGTGCGCTACACTATAAGCACCACAACTGCTAAACTGTGGCCACTACGGAAACTCTATACAAAGCCTAAACATGGCAGCAAAACTCTGAAAATAGGTGTCCTCATGTAGCATGGGGAGAAATGAGCCCTTCCTGCCATGCAGGACACGCAGGTCACTGCTGGCAGGTCTCATGACACAGACGAGCTCACACAGAAGGGACAGCAGCTACCTACGAGCAGTACCCATATTAGTCCAAGAACAGGGAAAACTTCCCCATGTATATGACATATGGCAAGTTCAAAAAAACAGCTCAGCAATAATTCAAGACATTGCAGTGACTTCAAACGAGGAAAAGGAAATCATAGTCAAAAAGTTCAATTTTTACACACCTGGACCTAGACTCTAAAGAGCTGCCTAACCTTCCAGGCTCTCTCCCTCACACAGGCTGCACTTATTTGACAGCATGAACTGGCTGGTCCAAATAAAAATTATGATCTAAGAGGATCAACTGGCCTACCACATGGACATACATCACTGTTATTCTTGTACACATGCTTTTCAGCCATCAGTTCCTATACTAAGTTTGAACTTCAACTAAATACTTGAACTAACTTTTCTAATATTGTTACTTTTTTCCCTTTCTCTTTTTTGGTCAAACAGGTTACACCTAAGGAGACAATCTGGCAATATTGTTTTTGCTTCTGAGCTAGGCTGCTCTAATGAGAAGAGAGAAACTATTCCTTAAAGAAACTCATCTGCCATCTAGAATCAGCACCTCCTCAGAGGAGGAAGGAAAGGAGAAGGAAATCTTACATCCTCACACCTCAAAATATTCTTGAAAGCTCACCACCCAGTGGGTTGCTTATAAATATATGGCAGCAGTATAGCATGCAAGGCACTGCATAGTACAAAGCCAGATGCTTAAACTATAAAATAAAGTTTATAAAATAAAATTTTAACTGTTCTTCCCCAAATTAAACCATTTAAGTTTTAAGGAAGCACAGCAGGCCAGGTAAGGTGTGTGTGAAAAGCTCAGCGCGTTCCCATTACTCGAAAGCCAAAGCGCACAACGCAAACACATCAACGCATGCACTTGCATTTGGTCTCTGGATCTCAAATTAGCAGGAAAAGTCCTTCCCAGGGCTGATACTTTCACATGATATTTTTTTCTCTCCCTTCTAATTTGCTTCCCCAGAGAAGTAATGACTTTTAATAGCACATATTCTCTACAGTAAAATAAAACAGTCCCTATTCAACATCCTTTGGTTTTCCTGCTTCATGGGTACGTGTACCCTCCTTTGCTCATTTTCACCGCTACTTCATTAGCAGTACCTTTAGCTCACAGCCTGAACAAAAAAAAAAAAAAAGAAAAAATTCACAATACTTCATTAATCCAGAGTTGCATTAGCAGCCACACTCTCTAATTTCAGAGTACAGTAGTGCTAAATCCGAACAAGCTAAACAAAGCTCACAGTGTTTCTGCAGGTTACTCCATTTTTGATTGGAGTCAAGTTTAAAAGACACTGACCAGAATCCACCCAAGAGCACGAGGTCAGGCTGGGCATATGCATCTGTCCACTCTGAACATATAAGCTCTTAAGGGTGCTTCAAAGGCTGGTATTTCTGCTTTCCCACGAGAAAGGCTACTGGCTAAAAAAATACAGAGACAGTTCATCAGTCTGGATCTTTAGGATGTTCTCAATAATAACAATTTATTCTCTTCTGAGACTATAACAGAATTAATGTGTTTGTCCTACTGTATAGAAAATATAGTATCAAAGCATGGATATATTTTCAAGATACAGATATATCCTTAAGATACTTAGGAACACCTTTATTCAGAGCTGCTTTTGTATAAGAAATACCTCACCTGCTTTCTGACAAAAAAAAAAATCTCAAAAATAAGTAGTGAGACTAGTTTCTTCTCCAGAAGGAAATCTACATATTTGACCTCATTTTCTTAGTTAAAAAAGTGTCTCCAGGGTAGCATAAAGTTCCTTTGAAGAAAAGAGTTTCCATTCAAATACTCCACAACTCTACCCTCTAGAAGCTTCCTTGGATCATATATTGAATTCAAATTGATGCTTAAACGGACATGATTTTTTTCAAGATCATTTCAAGATGATGTGCAAGTTTTGCAAAACACTTATCTCTTAGTTACAGAGTAATGGCAAATTCCTTCCCAGGAAGTAACAAGTGTGAGAAATACCCGAGGTAGGAGAGCCAGACTGGCCTTCCGGCTGCGTTACTGTGGATTTCCAAGATCTGAAAAAGGCCTCTCAGAGTTTAATCAAACAATGGGGATGCACCACCCAGCCTGTTACTCAGCAAATAACCCCTTTCTTTGTGCAGAGCTCGCTGCCAGAAGAAGAATGAACAGCCCACTTTTAAACAAAGGTCAAGTGCCAGAGATCATCACAAAGTTTGAGGACGTTTTTTTCATTTCCCAGAAAACATGCTGGGAACTAAGAAAATAACAAACAAAAATGACAAAAATAAAAAAAAAAAAGTTGTTTCAGGCAACTGACAAAAATAATCATTCTTCCAGTTTCAGCTTTTTGGAATCTCTCATTCACAGCAAGTGTTCTACTGCCGAATTTCTATCACCAGGTTCTAGATTTGGTTCCGCTAGATTTTACTTTCAAAGACCAACAATCTGTACACATTCAGGTAAACACAGGGCTTAGTTTGTTGGAGATATGCTCCAACATCTAGAAATACTCGACATGAAGGGTACATACCCTGTAGCTTGATGCTAGTAAACACCCATTGGGATGAACATCACTGAATCAGTGTGTGGGAATGTTTTCTGAGAGAAACTACCAGAATGGGATGACAGTCATTGAAGAGATAGATGGTTAAAGTGCACAGTTCTGACACACAGACCATTGAAAGTATCTGTAGTTGTTTAAAATAACTTTTTAAGTTAATGGAGTCTGAGGCTTCTCCAAAGAACAAGTCAGAGATGTAGCTAACCTTCAAAAAAAGTACTATTTCACAGGGAAGAAAGAAATTAATACTCAGATGTGGCCTTAAAAGCTAGTCTGTAGCAACATGACTCATCTGGCACATCTCAGCAGTCCTCTTGTGATAGAGTCGTAAGCTCACTGCTCAAGGAGAGTACAGCAATTGCGGCATTTACTCAAGTTGTTCTCAAGTCGAGAGTCTAAACTTTTCCAACATTGTTTTAAATAGATAAAAAAAAAAAAAAGGAAAAAAAGGAAAAAAAGGCTGAGGGTATATAAAAGTTCCCACCTTTATATACCCTCAGCCTTTTTTCCTTTTTGTGCAAGTATGTACACAAAAACAATTACTCTATCACAAGTAGTCTTTTTTCCTTGAAATGGTGAAATGAATTGAACAAAATTTCTAAAAGGAATAACAGGCTTTTCATCTTTTAATTTGAGAATGATCCCATTTCCTACTTACTTAGCAGAGCATCACTAACACTCAGTGGATCCCATAGAATGCTTTGCTAGTACTACCATTTAATTTAAATAAGTTTTTAATCTCTGCCTCTTCCTCTCCCCACCTCATACATCCTTCTGATAACTGCAGTTTGTCACTAGGAGTACACTTGAAAGAAGAATTACAGAATTAAGACTCTAGAAAGGCAGCTCTACTCAAGATACCTCCATCATAACACGATCCTAAACAAGCAGAAAATTCTTTCCTCCGCAAAAAGAACAGCACATCTCCCCACTAAAAACGAGGCCCACCAGTCAACCTCAGCTTTCCTGCTTCATGCTCAGAGAACATCCATTTGCTCCTTATCCTCTCAGCCTCCACAGCAGACTGCAAACACGTCAGCAGGGTAGGAAGTGCAGACAAACAGGGTAGAAGAGACAGTGGCAAGGATGTCGGAGAAAAAGGGTCACCAAAAATAAAATCACAGAGTATAGTAGGTTGGGGCCATGGGTTCCACCACTACAACCACTATATATCCTACTTACAAATTGTACCTCCTGCTGAAAACAGCATTCTTAATCATGACAGGGTATAACCCACTCAGCTACAGATACTTGACTTAAACTTCCAGCTCTATTACCTCCTTTTGTCTCCAACTCTTCCTGTTGGGCTGAGAACCTTATTGAATGGGCGAACTTCTATAGAGAGAGAAAAATTGCAGAAGTACCAAGAGAACATTAACAGAGTGTTTATCTGAAGTCAGCTGTGTAAGGAGACCTTAGATGCACAGCAGTTAGTCAAAACATCATTTGTTTTGTAATTCTCCATCTTTCAAGAACAGACAGCACACTGACATCATTGTAAAGCCTTCATGTCACCACAGTCATTCAAGAACTTCCAAACTGCACAGTTATTTTCCATCTATCCTTGCATACACCAGGATGCTTCCACCATTAGCACACTGACCCTTTTCCAAGTTTTTCTAAACTATAATTCTATAAAAGCAGTCAAGACCACTTTAATCACAAGCTGGATCGCACCAGGCCATCATTTATTATAGTTATGGTAAATGCTTTTTTACCTCCTCCCTCAATTCTAGACCTAACAGCAATTATCACACAATTGTTTTTTGATTATCTGTTTCATTAAAATTTATATAAATTCTAGCTGTCAACTAATTTTGCCATATTCACTATACTTTGCTATACCTTTGTACATTCATCTACTTAAAAATAACCACCTACCTCAAGTTTTACTCAATACACACATTTCAATAATGCTTGGTTCTTCTGAGGTATTCATATATGATCAAAACTATTAGCTATTTTAAAGTATATCTTAATACGTTAAATTAATCAAAGAATTCACATTTGAGCATGGCTTCTATTTAGTAGCACACTTGGTTTTGCTTTGCCTATCTGACAGCTTCAAAAAAAAGCTTTTGAGTTTCTACTATCAAGAAAATCCATTCATCCTTCTAAGATATCATTCCTCTCTCATTCCTGAAACAGTAAAAGACCAAAAAAAGGACAATTATTGCTACTAAAATTCACAGGGAACATGAATTATTTGAAATTTGACTTTCTTTCTCTTAATGTACATAATAAAAAAGGTCCAAACCGCAAAAGTTCGCCTTTTTCAGCCAATTATACTCTAAGTTTTTCTTTCTTGTGAATCACTGTAAAAGAAGTAATTCTGATTAGATTTTAAAGCAATATACAGAGAGTAAAGGAGAACTACCTGCTAGTTTGCCAGTAGAAGTTGTTACATTGTCAAAGGTACTTCAGTGCTATGTGCAAAGCACGAGTAACATGAATAGTCAACACGAGTTCTCCAAACCTTTAATTTTGTTTCCTCTTTTTTTTTTTTTTTTTTTTACTATTTCCCGTTATATAAGCATTTCTTGCCCCAAATTTGTTCTCCCATCTTGAAGTGCTCCAATGCTGTCAAGAAGAAAGACTCTCCTAAAGAGGACAACCATAGACAGCAGGCAGAGTTTTAACAGTCACCTGTGAAATACCACAACACTTAAATAGTAATTTGTGGGTTGTGATTAGAAGAACATTAACTTCATGTCTTCTATTGCCTTGTGTGCAGCAAGTCTAACTCTTTAGCTATGAAGTTATCTGTACAAAAATCCAAAGAACTTTTAAGGCCTGAGATGAAACTAAAAGAAAGTAACATCTATGGAATAGAATTAAACCCTTAAAATTGTTCTTTGCATAGTAAGCACAAGCTTCCACTGGCAATATAAGTAATTACTAAAAGTTTCCCTAAATTAACATTTCAAAAACAAATTGTAGCAGATCAAATAAGGATTATCCTTCTAGCAGTTGTTTTGTAGCAAGTTTCATGGAAAAACCAAGGTTCCTAGCTAGAGAGTCTACTTTCAAAAAACTCCCCTAAAACAGAGAGCTAAAATTGGGTACACTCAGTGATTAATCAATGTGTCACATTCAAAATACCTTATTTTGTTCATTTCCTAAAATGAAAAGAAAACATTTAGAACAACAAACACTACAATCACTGTGCATCGCTCCCTGAAAAATGGGAAACACCCCAAACATACAAACAAGGGTCTTTTGTTCTGTCATAGTAACTGTTGTAATTAGAGGATACATATAATCCAACTCCACTGAAAACTCAAACCTTTTAAGATAACAGTTTTAACATGGGCATAACTGAGTGTTTCATAATCAAACTTAGCATTCACCCTCAACCAACTGCATCTCACCTGCAGCTCTGAAAAGGTAAAGGTGGAGGGAAAACACTATGAAATTACCTAACTGAAAGGTAGTTTCTTCTGCTACATTATTATTTTTTAATAAAAATGTGGGAATCACTTTTGTTTTTAAGACAAAAACAGACAATACACCCACAGGAGTGAAAGAGCCAAAGGATTCACTCAAAGGATATTTAACTAAACTTGAGAAAGCATCTAATAGAAGATGGGATTCCTCCCAAACTACTAGTAGTAACCAGTCTTCTATGGCCTATCTTGCCTCTTCTTGCCTATTCAATTGTCCTACCAGAGTTTTTTTTATATACATATGTGCCAGGTAAATTCTGTATTATTGTACTATGAAGAGAGAGAGAAAAAAAGAAAAGTCCTGCTCCTACAGGAGCTGGCCACAATAATTGCCATTTCCTCCTTCCAGTGCACTCTGTTCTCCTCAGTTCTTGTTTGTTATGTGTCTGCATGCAAGGCTGTGAGGAAAGAGAGCAGCTAAAAAGTGAGTGCCACTGTCCAAGCAATTCTTCAGAACTTCATTGTCAAGAATCCAACTGAAATGAGCAGAAGGTCACGAACAGCAGAAGGCCATGAACTAAAGGAACTACCAAGCTATGCAGGATGAGGTGGTTGGCTGGGCAGCCTGACCTAGGCAAAGGGGCAGAAGGAAACTATTTTCCTTATGCATCAGTTCCACTGAGTTAACTTTTGAGAAGCAATATACTCCGTATAGCGGTTCAATATAAAAGAGTTATCCATTAAGAGCTATGTGGACAGCAGTGAAACAGTGCCAAACACTAAGGTCTTGCTGATACTCTATCCTAAACAATAAACCCTGCCTTTTTTCCCACAAAAAGGTGCAAAACAGAGTTAAGACCTGCTATTATATATATTCAGCTATTATAATGTTATAAATAAAGTTTAAAGTGGGGAAGAAATACCAATATTTCTGCCCTGGACCATCTCGTTGCAGAGTTGACAGCCCCAGAAGATCCCAGGCAAGCTCTCTAATAACACAGCAGCACTAAGGAGACCAGTGAGTGGGACCACTTCATGCATGGCACCTTAAGCTCGTACATGGGGCATATACATATCCCACTATCTACTGAAAGAAACACCTACGCATACACCCATAGACCTTGCTTAATTATCATTTCAAAAACAATACAAGCCTCCAATGGCCATCTAATGCTCTCACATCTCAGAACTAGCTCTTCATACTCTTTAATGGTTGCTGGTAAGAAATTCATAGAGTAACGATATGATTTTCCTTCCCGATATTACAAACTCCACTGTCTATTTCAGAGGAGCCAAAAATTGATTCAGCAGGAGTCACCATCCTTAGGTGGTACATTTGGTCGTGCATTTCCGTTTTTGCATGTTTTAAGAATAGAAAACTGTAGTTTCTAAAGTCATTCTATGAAGCTGCTTCTATGTATTCAAGTGCTACAAAGTTAAAATTAAAATAAAAAAAAACCCTGAAATTCAACCTAAAGCACTGCAGCGCTTTATATGCAATCATATAAATCAACTAAATTTAGAGCAAAAGCATGCAGTAGAAAACACTCACTCACTGCAGAAAGTTTATGTTTTAATGTGTAACATCATCTAAGTCTAGCATTCTTCCCAAGACTCAGTGCACACAAACGAAAATAACCTGCTTAACTACTGCACAGCTAGAGTCAGTTCTTAGCCCTGCAGGAAGCCCAGACAGTCCATGTCCACAACTACTAGTGTGAGATTAATATAAAGCTTCATCTCCTTGATTCCTTATTGAACCGACATCTGCTCTATTGCACACAACACAAGAAATCGCTTTAAGAAGGAAAAGAAAACATGCAAGAAAGCAGTGTCAATATACTGCAACAGGGAACAGCCAGCAGTCTGGTTTTACCCCTGTCTTGCAAGCTTATCATTCCACATAAGGAATGCCAGTCGGTTTCTCTGGGCTCTGCCCTA
This sequence comes from Crypturellus tataupa, assembly GCA_034781795.1. Lineage (NCBI taxonomy): Eukaryota > Metazoa > Chordata > Aves > Tinamiformes > Tinamidae > Crypturellus > Crypturellus tataupa. Next base: position 2,575,069 of record JAWLRI010000039.1, read on the forward strand.
CATAGGCAGATTATACCAAAGTGGGACTCAAAACTGCTCAGTAAGGTTTGTCTGGGAGCACACAGCAGAATTAACAACAATACGTTCAGATTCAGAAAGAAACTGCTCTTACCCTTGACCTAATACTTACTGTTGACTTCTATATCCTCAGCTACTCCAGAACCTCTCATTCTCAGGTACGTGAATCCCAGTATCAGAAAGAACAAGCATGCAGCAGTTAAGAGGAACATGGACAGGTAATGTGCACTGAAGCCTCCAGTGGTGGATACCTCCTCTCGTTTGAACTGCTGCAGAAGCTCCTCCTCAGGCTCGGAGAGACTCTTCTTGTAGGTATTTTTCAGGTAGGTATGACTTGAACCCGTATGATTGGAGTGGTTGAGTCTGAGGGAGGAGGTTGCACCCAGGGGAAGGCTGTTGGTAGCCGAATAGATCCTGGATTCCACGTTGTAGCTCCCGAGGACGTGGTTATTGGTCGCCTTCCTCATGGTGCCCGGCGGGTCAGGGCTTTTAGTGCTGTCCACGCCTGGGAGCGGCAGCGTGGCCGGGGATCGCTTAGGCAGCCCGAGGCGGTATCTGGGGGCGGGAGGGCTGCAGTCCAGCTTCTCACATCCTCCTCCTCCTCCTCCCGCCGCCTCCTCTTCCTCATGATTCCTGCCCCTGTCTAGACTCCCGGCGGCGGCAGCCGCCTCCGCCCTGTCACTCGCTACGGCTGCAGCAGCAGCGCAGCCTCCGCCAGCGCCCTCCTGGCCCGGCTCCATGGTGCCAGCGCCGGCTGCGGCGCCTTTGCCGGCCACGAACGGCCCGGGGGACCTGCCGAGGCCCCGGCGCGGCCGCCGCGGCGCGGGCTCCTCCTTCGCGAGCTGCTGCTGCTGCTTGC
>JAWLRI010000039.1:2576045-2610069 GCA_034781795.1 Crypturellus tataupa
GCTCCCCTGCGGCCGCGGGGCCCATCCGGCTGCGGCAGGAGGCCCGGGCAGGGCGCGGGGGCCGCCCCCGCCGTTATCTGCATTCCTCAGCTATCGGCCGTGGGTCTCGCTCGCTGCCGCTGCCTGGGTGCGGCCACGTCTGGGCACGGCGCTCGGCGTGGGGCGAGCAGAGCGGTGGGGCAGGGAGCCGGGCCCTGGCCCTGCCGCTGCTACCGGGTATCCAGACGGCGTTCGACCTTCCACGGGTCGCAAAGCTCCTGGTGGCACCCAGATCCCCAGCACGAGGCTGCTGCTCCCGCCTCCTACCCGTCCCTTCCTCCTGCCCACGGCCTCAGCCCGTCCCGTGGCCGCAGCCCGGTGGCTGCGGGAGAGCTGCCGTGCCGGGAACGGGCCCCGCCGGCTCCCTGCAAGGGCCGGCGCGTCCTGGAAGCCGCCAGCGCTCGCGCGCAGCCCGGGAGTGTTCAAGCACGCAGCAAGAGCAGGCGGAGCAGGCTCGGCAATGCGACTCCCTGCCAGGCAGCCCACACAATCCCTTGGCACGGCGAGGACGGGCCTGGGCGGAACCGCCACCTTCGGCCTCGCTCTGCAATCACAGGCACGGAGAGGAGGAAGAGGAGGACGCACTGCAGCACCGGGGCTGCGGGAACCAGGGGAGTGCAAACAATGCGCCCTTTCTTCAGCCTTCCCATAGCCGAGCGTGAGCAGAGGAAGCCTGGGAGGAACGGCGGCAAGGAGAACGCCCCCAGGGATTCGCGTTTTGCTGGATTTGGGGGTTTTCCTAAGCGCTGGGGTGGGAGCAGGAACACACGCGAGCCCAGGAGGTGCCAGCTCCATCCCAGTCCCTCCGCAGCGGCAGCAGCTCGCGCCGGTTCACCCAGAGAGGACGTTACCAACGCGGGGTTCAGCCTGTTCCCAACCACGCGGCAAGGCTACCGGCCACTCGCACACAACTTCCCAACCCTGGCCTCGATCCAGGCCCCATGGTCAAAACCAAACCCTTCAGCCTTGATGAAAACGCAGAGGCCGGGGCCTCCGTTTCACCCCACGTTCCTTGGTCCCTGCAGGAGGCTGGGTCTGGCCCTGGGGAGCTCAGCAGCTCTGGACACCCAAGAGCGAGGGGTTTCCACGGCTCTTGGCACTGCCCCTTAGGAAAGGCCCCTTAAGACACCTCAAGAAAGAATCCACCTCCCAAATTGCTCACCTCCTCGGTAAACTGCGGCCATTAGACCCGACTCACCTGCTAAGACCGAAATTAGTCACCGCAGGTGAGTGGGCGAGTTAAAATTGCACAAGAGCAGCCCCATGCTGACCCCTGGCAAGAGCAGAGAGCCGCTTTGGGGCAACGTCCCCTTCTTCCCTGCCGCAGCACACGCCAGCGCGGCCCGCTCCTTACCTGGTGAAGCGGACCTTGCAGATGTTGCACTCGTAGGGCTTCTCGCCGGTGTGGGTGCGGATGTGGCGCGGCAGCTTGCCAGCCCCCTGGATCACCTTCTCGCAGATGGGGCACTTCTGGAATGCTTTTGCCCTGATCTTCTTCTCAACCTTCTGGGACCAGGACGGATAGACGTCGCTCTCGTTCGAACTGCCGAAGTATTTCAAGTAATAATCCATGACCCCGTCGTCGTCCTTTCGGTCGTCCTCCCCGAGCTGTTGTCTGCCCACGGAATTCATCATTTGCTGCAGCAGGGCGCTGGCGGCCAAGCCATCCACCTCCCTCGCGTCAGCGTCCTCCATCTCCGCTCCAGCAGGGACAAAGCTGGGCGAGTCGCTGGCCTCCTGCTGATCCAGAGGACCCCCTGGAGCCGCCTCCTCTTCTCCCGGTGTCTGCAGGTTGCGGCTGCTGTAATGTCCGTTCTGAGAAGGTGAAAATAGGGACCCGGGGGTCTCCTCCTCTTCTCTGTCCAACCACATGGGTGGGTTGCTGTCAGGATCACAGTCATTCACCTTTGGTCTTTCGCTTAGCGGGGCTTGCGAGTAGAAGTCCATGCCATTGCAGTCCGGCTCCTCCTCTTCCTCTTGGCCTCGGAAGTTCAGTCTCTGAAGGTCTCTCAACTCTTGGTTGGTCCACGGAAAGCTGCCTTGGTGGCCGTTGACGGGGTTGCTCTGGAAGAACTCCAGGTACTCTTTTGCTCTGAGATGGTTCCTTTGATCAATTTGATCTACTGTATCCATCTGGTCATTTTTGGCCAGAATCTTCCTCTCCAGGAGATCCGTGCAAACATCCCTTACCGCCGGGATCTCCAGCAGTTTGGCGGCGTTGAGGATGTCGTTGACGTTCGAAGTGCTGACGGTAAGGGTCGCGGTGTACGCGAACTCCAGCAGCGCCGACAAGGCGTCCGCGCTCACAAAGTCTATCTCATACACGTTTTGCTGGTCCACCACTAACCCTGAGGTGAAGAGCTTCTTGAAGTACTGGCTGCAGGCCGCCAGGACGGAGCGGTGGGTGGGGAACTCCTGGCCTTCCACCAAGATGACCACGTCACACAACAGCCCATTGTTCCGCTGCTCGTTCAGGCTGCTGAGGATGTCGCTGCTGTGATCGGGGAACGGGATCCCTATGGGGCCGTCCACGCCACCCGCCATCTTCGACGCAGAAGGCTGAAGAGAGGAGAGAAAACGCAGTGAGTCACACGGGTCTTTGCTGTTTGGAGACGTTTGCATCACACAGGAGCTCCCAACAGGAGCTTAGAATTGCCCATTGGCCCTGGCAGATATTTGCTCTACTAAGTGCCATGGGGCAGGACACGACCCCTGCGCTAAATATCTCTAAAAGAGCCAGGTCTACCGTCCGTTGGGAGTTTTAGACATGCCCAAGCGGCAGGTGAGGACCAAGCCCTGCTCACCGCCACTGTGGAAGGAGGAGAAACACCGTCCAGGTATTCCCAAGCCAGAATGTGGAAGAACCGCTGAATTAGCACAGACTAACTCAGAGCTAGGCGGCCTCAGCAGGGCCCGGTGCTGGTTAGCACAGACAGCACACGGACCAAGGCAGCACGTGCGCTCGGCATCGTGTCCTGCTGACTTCAGCCCTGCGAGCAGACCCCAACCCGTTTCTTGGAGCATTCTGCAATGTCACCATCCCTACCGGAAAGACCCCCTGCTCATCCAGTCTAACTCAGGACACTTAAGCCTGATGCAATCGTCCAGCCACAGCAGAGACTGTTCCTGGGGTCCCAGGCTGCAGGGCACAGACTGCACCAGCAAGAGGCTGGCCGGGCGCTGGGGCTGCCCTGGGAGAGGGCACAGCAGGGTGCCCAGATGACGGGAACAGCAGCAAGGCCAGCGCGCGAGGACACCCACTGCAAGGGGAGAGGGACCCAGGCCCCAGCCTGCTGCTAGAGACTGTGCAAGGAGCCGAGCTCAGACACCCTACGGCGCGCTGGTGCCATAAACAGGCCCTGTCTAGCCAGATGCAGCAGTAAGTTTTGCGCTAGGCTGATGGCGAGAAGGGAATTTGCTGCTGGCCACCAGCACGTCCAAGGACACGGGTTTCTTGGACGCACAGGGGCCTCCAAATGGGGCCAGTCCCACGGTGCGCTGCTCCCCCAACCCAAAGTGCCACCGAGGATCCCGACGCCGGCACCAGGGACATCCCGGCCCTCTGCCAAGGCGCCTGCGGGACCGACCTTCCCCGGCGACCCCGGTGGCAGCAGGGGCAGCAGTGGCCGCTCCTGGCAGCAGCGCAGGCACCGGCTGCGGCGCCGGTTCCCGCATGCCAATCCCATAAGTGCTCTTCCCCCAAAGCGGCAGCTCGCTCTAACACTGGGGGTTTCTTTGGCGGAAGATTAACAATCATAAAAATAAACGCAGCATTACTGACCTGCTAGCACAGCAGAATGGAGCCACTCAACTTAAAAGACATCCCCTCTCCAAAGGCTAAAATATCCAAAGCGAAGCCCAGAGCCGGGCGCGCGTGCCCTTGCGTCCAGCCGGGACGTCTGTGCGTCACCGCGAGCAATGACAGCACCGGGGGGAAACGAAGCAGCCACCAAAGCTGCCCAGCTCCAGCGCGCTCCGTGGACCCCTAACCAAGCCCTGAAACCTATCGGTGAAGCCTTCTAATCCCTAAAACGGGAATGATATTTCCCTCCTCTGTCTCTCGAGCTGGCGGCTGAGATGCTCCCCTGTCCCCTGGGGTGCCATGGGGGGCACAAAAGCAGCGTGGGCAGCCCCAGGGCTGGCACCGGCGCAGGGCACCTGCACGCGCCCGGGCAGCACGTGAGCCACCGCAGCGCGAGCACCAAGTACCAAAGTCCCCGGTTTATAGATGGGGAAATCAAGGCGCGCAGGTGGGACGCAGGCTGCCCCGTGCGGCGCTGGGGTGACTCAGTAGCGCATCCAGAGCAGCATTAATTGCACAGGAAGCAATTCGCGGCCCTGCTTTACAGCCCCGGCAGTTAGCAACCGGCCGCAGCACCTACGGTTGCAAAACAATATTCACTTCCCGGCACGCCCCCGGTTTGGGCCTGCTGGCAGCTCGCTTGGGTAGCTCTCTGCAAACCTCTCGGTTTCCAAAAGCTTTTTTTTTTTAATATGAGAAGGAAGGAATTTCTGCATCTTCAAGGAAACAAGGCAATAGGAGGAGGTCACATCGCATCCCCCCTGCTCCCACCGGAATAGCTGTCGGAGCAGGGCATTTGGGAGAGCGATGAAGGAGGGTTAAGTGATGCCCGCGAAGGAAATCGGCAATGGGAAAATAGGCAGGTCCAAGGCTATTGCAACAGAGACCATCAAGTATCGAACTGCAGCAAAGCTCTCGCTATTAAACAGCAGTAATGCACAGGTCAAGCTTAAATGCTGCAGAGGCTCATCCTGCAAATGGGCCTGAAGGAGAGGAATTGGAGTGGGAGGGAAGCGCCAGAGGAGCTGGGGTGAATTCTCAGGAAAGACGGTGCAAACGCCCCCACCGATCCCCAAAACGCCCTCTTCCCGCACGCCGGCTGCGATCGCGCTGGCCCAGCACTCACCAACCCACCCGGCGAGACCGGAGCCTCCCCTGACCCTGCCGGGACACAGCTCCGAAACACCCCGGCGACAGCAGCCTTGGAGCCCAGGGCTGCGTTTTGCCGGTTTGCGCAAACAACGGTGCCTGGTTTGGGGAGGAAAGGGCTGTTTTACCCAGCTCCGCGTCAAGCCCCAGCGGGTGCTCCAGGGGTGACCTTGGCAAGGTCACTGCCTGTCCCTCTGCAAGGACATGGGAGATCGTCACCACTCGGCGGGTTTTGCCTTCGGATGATCTTGCCCCATTCGGGAGCTTTCTGACCCCGGCAGAAGCGGTCTCCAACGCTCTGCAAATACCCCGTCCTCAGCTGGCACGGCCTGGGCAACGCGGTGCCCTGCGAAATGCACGACCGCCACCTCTGCTACCCCACAAGCGACATGAGAGAGGTTTTTTCAATATTATTTTCCTGCTTTAGGAGCTTTTCTCCCCCCTCTCTAAAGGGCGTTTGAGTGACACGAAGCATTTTGAAGCTGCAGGGAGTGCTCCGGGGCGGCCAAGCTGCCCGGCCCACACGACCAGGCTGTGCGGCCGTGTTTGCCCTGCGGAGCAGCAGGGCAGGCTGTGCCCATGGGGACTTAACCCCCGCGCGCCCAAGGCAGGTGGCCAGGCAGGCAGGGGACAAGCGCAGGGACAGCAACAGGCTCGTGTGACCGCCCCAGGGGTGGCACCGAACCCCACAAGCGCTTCCCCTCGCACGACGGTGCCTTTTGCATCAGGAGAGCAACGAGGGGACAAGCGGCCACATGCGGAGGGGAAGCGCTCGGAGCGCGGCTGTGGCACCAGGATGCTCCATCCCCAAGGCAGGGCTACCCGGCTGCTTCCCCACATCCAGGTCCTGGCTCTTTCCAGCTGAAATCACCCACTCACCTCTTTCAAGGATTCTGAATAATCAGTTTATTAATGCAGGATGGAGGGCTCGGCAATGTAGTAACAACGCAGGGAGCCCTTCCCCTCCGCGGGATGGAGAAGAGCTGCTCCCGGCAGCAGCAGACCCAAGGAACGGCCCGTCCCATGAAACACACTCGGAAAGCGGCTCCTGGCAGACAGGTGACAAGTGACAAAAGCCATCGGAGCTGCTGCCAGTTCGCACCCGGGCTGGCAAGAAGTAGCTTTGAATGGGCCACCAAGGGGGAACTTCAACTAGTGACCTAAATCTCCCAGGCAGCTCCTTTCTCTCCGTATTCACCCAGCCACCTAAAAGCCATTACCCCCTTGTTGTCCGAGACGCCGTGTCTCGGCGCTGCTGCATTTCAGGCCAGCGTGGCTGCATTTCGGGGTTAGGAAATCGCCCTCGCATAAAACCGGTGGCAGCTTGAAATACGGGCGACTTCCAAGAGTCGGTTTACAGCGACGCAAGAGCTCCCAAAGCAACTGCTCAAGTGGGGAAGGCGACCAAGGACTGCCCTGCTCCTCATTAAAAACACACTGGCATCATAAAACACCTCCCTAACTAGTTGGCTAAGAGTTTTATTGATGCAAAGCCTATGCGGCACCTCCAAGATGTCAATGTAACGGAGCTTCAGTTCCTGCAGCACCAGGTTTCCAAGGTGGTCCGAAATTGAGCCCAGTCCTGCAGCAGGAAGAGCGCTGCTTTTTCCATACAAGAAATTCCACTGAATAAATGGGCAATAAAGAGACCCTCCTCGAGGTGCCGCTGGTCTTGGCTGCTCTGGGCCAGCTCGAGTTCATCGCACGGCCGAGCTGAACGCGATGCCACCCCGCCGCGCTCAAAGCTTTATTTTCTTAAGCTCAAATTATCGACTTGCGCCTTTTCAGACCTAACAAACTGCACGAGAGCAGGAGACGGCAAAGCCCCGCGAAGCCCTGACTAAGCACTCCAGGGCGATCCTCATTGATTACCCCTGAATTCGGTTCGTACAGGAATTCTGCTGCTTGACATTTACATTCAAATGAGACGGCCACATCAAGCCGGGATCACAACCAAAACCACAACCAAAACCGCTGACAAAACACTCTTTTAATTGCTAGTTTTCCCCGTACCCCCTTCCATTTCTCTACAGTTATTTAAAATTGAGCTGGGTGAACAGAAGCAGCCGAGTAGCTCGAGACGGCTCCGAATTCTGCAGGTATCGGGTATGAGAGCAGGAGTCACGGCCAGCAATGGCAAATGCTTTCAATTTGCTGCTCATCTGCAATAATCCAAGCGCTTTGCAAAGCTGGGGCTGTCCCTCTGAAGTGCCACCCGCTCCAACACAGGGAAGAAGCTTCTGCTAATGCTACACAGCAGCCCTGGACCAAAAAGGATAATTTTAACCCCAAAACACGGCTTTGGAGCACCCCGCTACTCCAATCTGTGGTGGGAGGTTTCCCAGGAATAACTTGCACTTAGGGGCAGGAGGCATTTGGCCCCCCACATCTCCCCACATCCCAAGAACGACAATTTTGAGTTGCTGCATCCAGTTTCTCAGGGCAAACACAGATGTCGGAGCATCAGGGCAGGCTTTGCAGCAACACAGCAGCTGCGTGATGCAGAAGAATTATTTAAGAAACCAGTGGTTTGCTGCCCAAGGTCCAAACATTATCCTAGGCCTCCCTGGCCACCAAATGGAGAAATGAGCATTTTTTCCTTGTGAACAGCTCACCCCAATTACAGGTCGCGCAAGGCAAGGCCTCGTCTCTTCCATTTGTACGTAGGGAGCAAGGAGCCCGCTGCTCCCGGCTGCACGGACGCGTCCGCAAGGCAGGAGCCCTCGGGCAGCGCGGAGCCGCGAGGCCCCGCGCAGGACAGACCGACGCGCGCGGGTCCGGAGGCGGCGGAGGGCGACGGCGATCGGGCTCGTCCGGCTACGCGGCGGTGCTGTTAAAACCCAACCGCTCTCGAGGAGGAATGCGCTGCCGGCAGCTTGGTGCCAAACTATCCGAATTATGCGGACCTGCAAAACACACGCAAGTGCTGCAGGCGAAGACCCTCCACACCAACAGCAACAAACTTTTTTTTTTTTTTTAATTATTTTACTGTTTTTATTTATTAATATCCACCGTTTCAGCAATGCAGCAGGAAAAAGCCTTTCAGGAGGTAGAGGTAATTGAGCCATCCCAGGCAAGAGGAGCGAGTTCAGCTTTCTTAGATCTTAACTGGATATCGCATCCGGGTGAGCCAGGAGATGCACATGACTCAACCGCACGGTTCTGGAGGGGGCAGATCAGAGCAGAGGAGCCTCCTGCGAGTATCTGCGGCCTCTTCCCGGACAAAACGGCCCTGTGTTCCACCAACGGGCTATTCCTTCTGGCCCCCCATAAATCTCCTTTTGAAGGAGCTGGTTCTGGAAGCCTCCTACTCCCTCGTGCCTCGGCCACAGCTCTCAAATCAGGCTGTAAACAACCGAGATGGCAAAAAGTATCTGATAAACCAGCCAGGCTCTTGGGTTAGGGCAAGAAGCAGCCCTTATTGTCAAGCCGACCCCATGAACTCGCGTTGCATCAGCAAAACAGCCCGGACTCCTCTCGGGGAAGGATGCGTCTCCCGACTATCGAAATGAGGAAGCTCCAGAGCAGTCGATCCTCGTTCCAGGACTGCTCCATTGCCACCTGCCAGCCAAGTGCACCAAAGCAGCTGTTGGAAGAGCGGGAATCCCTTCGGCACCGCAGGAACACAACGGTCTCCGAGCGGGACGCACGACGCTGGGGCCACGCGGCAGCTCGGGCAGGAAGGGGGAGCAGGAGGGAAGGAGAATCCCACATCCTGCGGGCGCTGCCAAGGGAACATCGGCAGGAAGAGCAGGCAGTAACGGCTCCAATGGAAGCATGGACGGAGCGCCGGAATCAAACACCCCTCGCTCCCCTGATGAGCGCCGGGGGAACCTTAATGACCACAAGTAATAAAGAACCTTGATTTTACTGCAAATTAAAAAAATAGGAACAACCTCCAAGAGCAGCGCGCTGGGAGGACGAGCAGCGCCAAGAGGCAGCTGCACCAGGGCCCTCTCCTCCCGGCGCTGCCCGAGAGGGGCAGCGGCTCCGCGGGGCCGGTGGGCACCAGGACAACCTCCCCGTGGCTCCAGCCGGCCATTTCCGAGCTCCGGAGCGGCTGCATCCCGTGCTCGCTCAGAGCAGCCTACGTAGGGCTGATATATTTGGCAGAGCATCTAAATGCATCTGAAAGAGCCGCATCTACGAGTTGGGATAAAGAAGTCCCAAACCCAGTGTGTTTTGCCGGTGTTTTGGCTCAAACTGTGAGAAGCAGATGCCAGAGCTCCAAAATACCCCCCTGCACCAGGTTAGCGGCCACCACCAGCGAGTCGCTCTCGGATGGAGCATCTGGGTACAATTTGGAGATGTCCCTTCAGCTCAGGGAAGAGGACGGCAGCATCATTTACACCTCAACCTGATTAAAATCTTCTTAAACATCCCAAACTCTCCCCTCCTGGCCCTTAGCACTGTGTCATCAGCAGAAGGAACCGAAGGGCAACTCCACGGAGACAAGGACTGTTTGCGCAAAGCTGCTCTCTGCGGTGCCACGACAGGCAGCACCACGACCAGCATGGGAAGAACCGGACTCCCAAATCCTGCTGGCAACTCCAGGTCGGGGACCAACCTGCAGAGCAGACGACACGAGGGCGGCAAAGCTGGGATATGACAACTGTCCAGGAAGAGCTGGACTCAGCAGTTCTGTCAGGAGTTAGAGCTGGTAGAGGTCTGGGGTTCCTCGTGGTGCTGGAGGAGCTCGTTAGGACACTGCTGCAGAGCCCACCAAAAAAGGCTCCCTGCTCTTGCTCCTCACTTTCTGAAGCTGCTCAAACTGAAATAGTTTCCATACGATGGCCAAGAATAGAAAGGACCGACGGGAGGAGGTCCAGGCATACGGACAAGGAGAGGTGAAGGAAAGGGCTCACGCCCATGAGGGTAAACACCAACATCCAGCTCCGAGCAGGCAACCAACCCTTGAGCAATCCCATCCCTGCTGCTACGCGGTTTTAATCTGCCTTTCCCATTTAGGCTCAGGACACGGACCCGAAACAACTAATGCAAACAATTATAACTAATGCTAGCGAAGAGGATTAAACTGGAAGAATCTTCAGCCAAGAGGAAGTCACCAGTGACAGCTCCCTGCGTGGGAGCCACTGCAACACAGCCCAGATCCTCCGGCGGGAGCGAGCGCTCTGCACCTCAAGGGTGTGTTTGGGATCACCCACATGGAGCTCACGGTGTGAGAAAGAACACTATTCAGCTCTGCTGCTAACGATGCTGGGGTCTAACTTTTATGGACACGAGACAACCAGATTTCATGGTCTGCAGCACTGCACGTGTTTGCTGATGTCTACGAATGGGCAGGGATTCCTTCCAGGGCACAGCACAGAGCGCAAAGGGGAGTTCAGTTGCTGCCACCACATCAACCGCTGGCAAAACCAGAAGTGTAAGGAGACCCGAGGTGATGCCGTGGTCTGCTCCCGCACGGAGCCGCTGCTCGCCCTCCACCAAACCCGTTTCGAAGGCTCCCACCATGGAAAGGATCCCGCATCCACCAACACGCGGCCGTTGTCACCGCTGACAGCGACACCGAGGACGTACTGGAACCGTCTCCCATGCTGCAAGGTTACCCTTAACTGCTTGCTCCACCCAGACCTCCGTGCCAATTTTCTCCTTTGTCATCAGGCCCGTATTTAATCCGGCAGGAATGTGCCTCCATTCAAGACAGTGCAGGAACAGACTCAAGGCCTGGGCGCACGGGGAGCCTCTCAGCGCAGCGGTAAATCCACACGCACAAACACCCTCGTATGTCCCTCAGCACTTGGACACGGGCAGTCACCACCGACCTGCTCCAATGTGGTGTCCATGCCAATGTCCGTGCCGGGACCACTGCCTGGGCACAGCTTTGGGGTAACCCGGATTTCCCCATGTGGGGAGACAACTCAGCACCTACCACCGAGGCTGAGAACTGCCCGGTCAACACGGGATCCTGCTGCAAACCCGTCGCTTCAGCAAAACCACCGGCACGTCGGGCATGCAAGTCGCTCCTCAGCCTTCATCTCTGATCTCCGCAGTCCATTTGGGAGCAGGTTTAGGGGCTCGGGATGAGCAGCCACCCTGGTCTTCGTTCAAAGCGCCGTTTCCACTGCTGGATCCAGCCCAGCCAAAGCCGGGTCCGAATGTGCCCACCTGCCTCTCGCTGCAGCCCTCTGGCAGCTCCTCTCCCACATAGCTCCACCGTTGCCATAGAGCAACGGAGCAGCCTCCTGCGAAGCCACAGCGGGGTTTTCGGGAGATCCTGCAGAACAGCAGGCCCACGGTACGCAGCCCCTACATGGGCTTCTTGGAAAGTTATTTTTTTCAGAAATTATACATGAAAAGGGTGAGGGGGGAAAAGGGGGAACTCCCCACCACCACCAAAAACACAACATGAAACTGCTTTTGCTTCCCTCCTGCTCTCGAGAACCACTCTTTGCTCTGGGGGTTGCTGTATCCAGAAGAGGAAGGATTCTTTTTTAAACTCGAAAGGTCTCTATACCTGGAGACAACCAAGTCCAAGGCAGGAATGGGCCACCAATACTTCCGAAACGCACCACGATGTCCCTCTGCCAAACAAGGGGACCAAAGACCTGGGAGAGGCTCCAAGCTTTAACCCAGTGCTTCACACAACACAACCCAAGGAGCCCCCGGCAGCAGGGCACGAGCACGTTTCCAAAGGGAAGGGTCAGGCAGTGCATTCCTGCCGCTCGGGAACGGGTGGAGACAGGAGCCTGTGCAGGGTCACGTTTTCGCTCCCTCCCTTCCAAAGGGAAGGCAGGAACGCAGAGCGAGAGGCCAAACCCCGCTCCCGCCTCGGCACCTGCCTCTTCTCTGAACCAGATCTGCAGATTTTGGCACCTTCCGCCTGGGCTCCCTCCTCCTGGAGCCACACACGGTTCTAGCAAACGGATACAACGGGAGTGGGGCAAATCCCCCTGCTCCTGCACCGCTTCCTGCCTTGCTCCCCCTGCCTCCGGCGTTTCGGTGTCCGAGGTCTGGCATGAGTTTAATTGCACCAACGGCGCCTCCAAGACGGGTAATCTTTTCCACAACAGGAAGGAGGAGTAAGGGAGAAAAGAAAAGGAAAAAAAGAAAGAAAGAAAAAGAGGGATAAGATCAGAGTTTACAGACAAAGCAGAGCCTACCAGGCAGGGCGATCACTTATGTAATTCCTAGTTCTCGGATAAACGGAGAGTTCTCATCTTGCCGTTTCCATAAAAGCAAAGCCCAAGCGGGCCACGCACCTCATTCCCGGGAACGCCGCGCGGCCGCGCAGCCGTTTCCCACCCGTCCTTCCGGCACGGCTCCGCAGGGAGGGAGCGCTCGGCTGGGACCGCGGCCTGTTGAGGCAGGAGGCTCCGTGGAGCAGAGCGCGGCAGCCTGTAGCTACAGGCCCCGCGCGGAACGCGCGTCCTGCTCCGACAACCCAGCTCCGAAGAGCAGCAACGCGCTCGGCGCTTCCCAGCTCGCCAGCGGGAAGCCAGGAGGGGGCACGAACCAGGAAGGAAGCGTGAAGCTCCCCACGAGCCAGCGCAGGGTTTGAGGGCAGGCCAAGGAGAGGGAGCGAACGGGCTAGTCGGGGGCACGGGGAAAGCCAAGGCACCGCCGGGGCCATGGCAGGGGGTCCGCGGGGTTCAGACACGCGTTACAGCCCAGCACGAGGGGGAAGCAGAAGGAAAACAGTCCCAAAGGTGCTCAACGCTCACAAAGAAACCACCCACGAGGCGCCAGCGTGGCGGGTCCCTGCGCCCGGGAGAGCAAGCGGGATCCGCAGGCGGCTCCCAAGCCAGCAGGGAAAAGCCCTGGCAGGAGCGGGGCTGGCAGCGGCGAGGTGACACTCGCGGCGGTCGGACGGCACCCGGCGCCCGCACGTGTTTTTCCAGGGACCGGTGAAGGCGGCCGTGCCAGGGGATCTGCAGCTCATGCCACCACGGCGGCCTTGGCTCCCACCTGCAGCCGCGGGGCAGCTCGCGCCAGTTTCCAGTTTCTCACACCTTGTCACATCAAGAGGGGACGCTGATCCCCGTAGTTTCCTTCCACCCGCAGCCAGGGCCGCCGCCTGGCATCTCGGAGGAAGGTTTACAAGGCGCCGGACGCAGCAGGGTCCGAGGGGAACGCGGCCGAGGGGACGCGCAGCGGAGGGGACACGTCGCTCCGTGCCCGGCTCCGCGGCGCAGAAATGGAAACCGCGCACGGAGGGAAGACGACACCGGCGGCGAGGCCGAGACAATCGGCCCTGCGTGCCGAGAGGATCCCAGCGCTCGCGTGACCTCGTTTACTCCCGCTCCGACGGCCTCCCGGAGCTCCTCGAGGGTCAGCGGGACGCTCCGCGTGCCCAGGACGGGATCTGCCCATGCTGAAGAGAGCCCCAAACCCCAAAACATTTTGGGTTGGATCCGAGGGTCACAGCACTTGGTCCAAACTATTCGTCCTAGATATCGACTTTCTCCCTCGCTTTTCTCTGGATTTTCCACATCAAAAGGTTTTTAATTACAGATGGAGGCCACTTTCTTCCAAGTTGAGGTTAGGGCTGGTTAAGAGCAACTCTGTTGCTTTGACTAAAGCAGGCAGCAAGCAGGAATGTAATCCCTCGTCACAGAAACCTTCTCTTTCAATAGATGCAACATCCTGAGACTGAGAAAAAAAAAGAACCACCACCTCAAAAGCATCAGTTTCAATCCAGATTAAACCACAGCTCTCAAGCGTTTCGGCTCTATCTCAAGCGCAAACACGGGATTTCACAGGCTGGACACCTGCGGTAGGGACCTTGGCATATTAATAATAATTTGTTTTAAATCACATCTTGATGTCACGGATCCAACCCCTGGCTTGGGCAGCACGTCAGTCACTCGAGGAGGTTTCGGGTAAGCCAGACAGTCCAACCAAAGCATCGCAGCACCTCGACGCGAGCGGGAAGCTCTCCGCTTATTTACTTCCCATGCCAAAAATCCAGTTTCCCACGCCTGGGAAACGGCTCTAATTTTCAATTCAACTTTTTAAAGTCCTGAAATACAAGTGCACCCACTGTGTTCGCTGCCCCACATGACTCCCGGTGGCTGGGGAGCAACTCCGCAGAGCAGACCTGCGCTTTAAGGGAAGATACAGCTAAAACCTGGTGCTATACGTACCACAACAGGCATCGAGGTGCGAGTAAGAGCAAAAAAACAACAATAAAAAAGTAATTAAAAGCATCAGGAAAGAGTTGTGGATCAGGAGAAAATGAAGACCTGCTTTTATTCACCACCAAATTTATTAGTAAGATCTCCTGCCTCGCAAAACCCTCCCCTGAGTTACTAACGCAATTAGGGCTTGGTGGAAAAATCCCACCGTCTCATCCGTGTTTGGGTTGTGCCGCTTCACTCCCTCTTTTCCCAAGAACAAGCCTAAACAGGGGCCGGGATGAATATTAAACAGGAATGGCTCCTCTCTAATAAACTGCTCGCTTTTTTTTTTTAAAGTTGTTTTAAGACAACATCTCCAGCAAGCCATGGAATTCCTAAGCCCGGCTCTTCCCAATGCGTCCTCGGAAGTGTTCCCATGCTGTAATTTATCACCAGAAGCAGCAGAAACATTCAGAAATAGCACAAGATCTCCCCATTAAAATAAAATAAAATAAAATAGCAGCACGACAAATCGCAGGGGGGTCTTTGCTCTCCGCACAACTTCAACCCCAACGCGGTTGGGTCTCCTCGCAGGCAGAGACCTCCTCCGGGCGCCCGTACGGCACTCGTTATATAAGCAGCGCTCCCCATAGCCGGGGCGACGAAGAGCAGGGGAATCGGGGCCCATCAGGAATACGGGCTGGCGGCAAAGCCCTAGCAAGGAGTGGGAGGAAACTCTGGCTCTTCCAACCTCCTCGAGCTCCGCAAGTAACAGGACCTCCAGGAAGAGGCCCAGAGGCCAAGAATATCAGATGGCAGGAGGAGATAGGGGCAGCGCGATCGCCAGTGCGACACAACCCCGAGCCGGGGCTTCAACGTGGAAACCGGGGGGTTTCGGAGGGACCCGCTGGCCTCCCCGCAACGCGGTGTCTCCCCGTGCGCCCGGCGCTCGCGGGGCTGCGTCCAGCTCCACACGGAGCCTTCTGGAGAGCGGCCGCAGCCCGAAGCTCCGTTCGCCACCTCGGGCCCCGGGGGCTCCCCGAGACCCGGCAGGGCCCAACGCGGGGCCCGGCCGCGTTGCCGCCGCCAACGGCCTCGCGGTCGCGCTGCGGGGAAGGGGAGAGAAGGGCTGGAAAAAACCCAGCGCGGCGGCAGCGCGGGGCGGAGCGGGGCGGGGCGGACGTGGGTCCTTCCCGCCGCCCGTCCCCGAGGGGCTCCCCAGACTGTCCCCTTAGTCCGGCCGCGAGCGGCGTGTCCGCCCCGGGGCACGGGGGTGGCCGAGGGTAGGTCCTCCCCCAGCCGCCACGGGGGGCACGGAGGAAATCGGCGGCGCGAGACCAAGGGGAGCCTGCGCGGCATTGCCCGCAGCTGCTTGTTTTGAGCTGCAAATGAGGGTCTGGTCTGGAGCACTTGCCCTGGTGGGTGTGAATGGCACCTCAGGCTAATGGCATGTCTGACTAAACACCCTTTTCTGGTACACCACACTGAGGAGGGTCAGAGTGGGAACTAAATATCCTTTAACATCATTTAAGATGACAATTTAGCCTCATAATGGCCAAGGAAGGGCCTCTTGGTGCCCCTGTCCCGGGCCGTTTTGCTTTTGTTCCTGCTGCTGATGCCGGCTGTGAACTCTGCAGCCGTCTGGCATCGCAGCGCTGAGGAGACAGATGAAACGTGAGGAAGTGGCTGCCCAGGAAGCCGCCTCTTGAGCCTCAGCTGCCGAGCATTTCTGTCATGAATTTTCCAGCTGCCTGGGTGTATTTTGCACTTTTCTTTGGTATACATTACTCAAATATATTACAGCTCAGAATAGCTGTCTGTATATTCAAACGGGTATGTTTGTCAAAACATTTGTGTCACTGTGAAGATGTGTCACGCTGGCACCTCTGGGATGCACTAGCTCTTCCGAGCTGCGCCTTTGGCTGCAGAGCTGACAGGCTTCATGGCGGCCTCAAAATCTCCGTTTGACCCCCATGTGTCTCTGCCTACTTATTTGTACTGGCAAACTCCTGGGTTTCCCTTGAGCCTAACATAAACGTAGGAGTCCAAGTTTCCATTTTGACCTCCCTCTGACTGCTCTTCTAGTGACCTGTGCAGAAATGGTCCAGGAGCAAGGTCCGAGCACAAGAAGAGTCTCACACACGCACAGAGTCTGCTGCAGTGAGGGTGGTGTGGATGTGCCCTGCTAACCTCAAAGCTGAAGCTGCTGATCTCGGTTACCGAGGAGCATTTGTAGAGCAGGAGTCACAGTGGCCGTGAGGCAGTCACGGGCTGGAGATCGAGCCAGGCTACGGAGCTAGAAGAGTGGCTTGGAGCCATCCTTCATGACCATGATGGTGATGAATGGTGATCGTTAACTCCTCATTCTCCACTCCTGACCAGCCACACTAGCGAATGTAGAACTAACCCTATTGTTCATCTAGGCCTCCTTTAACACAACCTTTGAGGCTGAGAAACACTATTTAAGGTGCCTGGGTCCATGGCACCTCTGTGCATGGCTTCATTTGTGTTGTGTGGGGAGAGGAACCATTTCATGCTCACTGTGCACTGGTGCAACACCAAGTCTAAGGGATTAAACTGCTACCCAGTCTGTAAGGAACCAGGTGGTTCCCAATTGCCATGAGACACGCTTTCAACATTCCCTTCCTCTCTGAGAGAAGCCATCCACACCTTTCACCGGCAAACTGAAACACAGCAAGGAGGAGATGCCCCTCGAAGCTCAGGGCTTATCAGGCCACCTAGGCATTGACCAAACCACTCAACAGCACTCAGTCCCACATGCAGTATCCCCATAACGTGCGTGCTTTTGGCTAACACCTGCTTTGACACCTTCCCACCGTTAGAAGAAGTTAAGCTGTCCTAAAAGAGGTGCAGCACCTACGAGCAGCAATGTCCCACCTCTTTGTTACAGCAAGGGCATCGATTGGTTCAGAAACCTGCTTAATTAGTAGGGGGAGGAAGGTAAATGCAATGAATTGTTAACAAATGAAGCACCTTTGAAGCTAGAACGTGTAGATACATGGAGCAGATGACTGATCTTCCCAATCACCTTTTAGAATCTTTATGTGCCAATATACTTTGAAATATTTTAAAAATATGACTTGTGGTTGGTAATAAAGAAAGGATATTTCCCCAATCAATCCAAAAGCTCCCCATTTATTTCATATCATGTATCAGTTCATCCGGGTAGCAGATTTTTAAGTAGATACTGAAAGAAGAATCCTGTTAGACTTGGCTGTTGGCTGGAGGGGCAGTAGAGACTGTTCTTCATCAGGAAAAAAAAATGTTCTTTTTGAACAAGACATTATTTTTTGTATTCCCTGCCTCCTACTTACAGGACTGTTGTTCTACAGAAACTTCCAGCTCTGCCACTGGGTGAAGATGTGTCCCTGCATATTTTTACTGGCCTCATTGGGACTGGGATTTCAAGCAGTACCTTAATATCTCTCTTAACTTTCTTTCCTGATTCCAAGTTAATGTGGTGTATATGTATTTTTGAAAGTATTTAGATTCTATGGATAATAATCTTTCTGGGATTACTGGATGTTACTGCAACTTTCTCTCACGACTAATGCAACTCAGTCTCAGTCCTGCTTTCTGTTGCCCAGCTGAAGCATTCAGAAATCATGAGCCACCTCTAAAACAAATACGAATCTCCTGTAAAATTCACGATATTATAAATGCAGGTGTCTTTCTATTTACCCTTTGATTTTTGTCTCTTAAGGGATACTCAAACCATGTTCATATTCTCTTAGATCACCATGAAGAGTAGGAATGTGGTTTTTTGGTCTTTTTTAATAATAAATGTTGAGATACACAATCACATAACTCAAATAACTAACACAGGAACTCTTGAGTGGAAGGAGAAATCAGTCTTCTCTATGAAAACAAATTGTATAAGCCTATTCTTAAATATATTTACTCACTTTTATCCAGATATTTCAAATCTACATGATGAACATGAAAGAAATTTATTCTTATAGAACTAAACCAGAAATAAATTACAAAACTATAAAACTAAGCTGTATTTTTACTAAGAAAAACCATTTCTAAATGTTACACTTGCTGCCAACACACTAGTTCTGCGTAAACAGACTCACTTCCACATCCCTGTTCTAAAGCCTTAAATCTCCTCCTTACGACATGGATACAAGTTTTAGCAATGATGGTAAATCCATTCTTGTTAATATGACATGAATGCAAGTTTTAGTAATGATAATGAATCCATCCTTGTTAAAGATAGTGGGAAAGATAGTGGTGAAGGCACTCATATGCACCTTTGTTAAAGGATTGACCATCCTGCTCTCCAGATAAGCCTGTGTGTTTGGCCGCTGCACTTTTGCTCATACCCTTTTCTTTGCTAAGCACATCCCATTAACGTTCAAAAGGCTCTTGGCATCTCTTTTCTCAGCATTGCTGCATATTTCTAGCTAAGAGGCAAAGCGTCTTATGCTCCCAGTTTCCATTTGGTGCTGGATTGCCTGAATTCCCCTGCAGCCCTTTGCAGCAGCGTCAGCCCAGCGCGCTGGATAACCCACATCCTGCACAGAGGATCTGTATCCCCTGGTACTTGCACTCCCACACTGGAGTGGTAACCCAGGTTGGGCAGTCCTTGTCAATAAAAGTGAGCCAGCTGATTTCATAAGTGTGAGACTTCATCAGGCAACATAATGCCATCCTGCAGTTTATACTTTGCCTTTGATACAGTTTTTGCGGGTCCATAAAGAAATATGTTCTCAACTGGCTAGCTGACCAGGGCATATAATTCCTGGTTTATTTTACTATGCCTGCATTTCTGGGGTCTGGCCATTTTAATTGGACTATTGAAGGCAGTACTGTTGACTCCATATGTTCAAAAAATAAACCCACAAATAAGAATTGCAAACTTTTAAAACTGGCTTAAAAATATATTTATTTAAAAATACATTTCGAGACTTTATTTACATTTGAATCTTTAATTAAAAATTAATTTACTTGTTCAACGCTTTTCCCAGGAAACAAAATGACTAGGTACATTTATTTTAAAACATGAATCAGAGCTTAAAGAAGAATGCCAGCTGTCACAAGGCAGAAGTTTTTGTGACAGAGACTGACAAAGAAATAAGAAGGAAAAAGCAACTAGAAAAACAAACAAACAAAAGTAGAGACAAGGGCCTTAGGAATAAAACAGGGAATGAATAGTGGCTCAAAACTGATGTTTATTGTAACAGTCATTTTTTACCTTCCAGCCTTTCCTTTCTTGTGAAAAGCTAGTCAAAACATTGCAGTTGCAGCAGAGGCTGATGTATGAACTCATGAAAGCAAATGGGTAGTCCTGCCTGGGAGACCTGCCCTCAAGCAATTCAGAAAGGAAGGCTGGGCTCATGCATTGGGCGGTATCAACAGGTCTGTCAGTTGCTGATCTCTAAGACCTTCCTGCCGTGTTATGCCGCCTCTCAGAGTAACTGTTGATATAAGAGCAGTGAATGCTCTAATAGTCAATTAAAGTGGATGACAAATCCCTTCTGTACTACATTCTCTAAAACATTGCAGTAGATTACTTCTAGAGTATTTCACTTAAATTTGAGAAAGAAGAGGGAAACTAGCATTGGTGATCTGGCAGAGTGTATTTCTTTTTTTTTTTTTTTTTGACTATTTTTAGAGAAACTAGACAAATATATTTGCAAGCCAGAATTGACAGACACTGCTCCATATATATGATGTCCTACCAACATGGTCATGGCCTAAAGCCATGGTGGTAATACATGCTGTTCTGACTTTCCCACAACTACTTTCCTATCTTTAGGTCCTCCTTCCAAATGCTTAATGTCAGGGACTAAGGAATGGTAAAATCTAAGGAGGCCTCCTTAACTACAGGAGGGCTCTTGGGAGAGATCCTGTGTGTCTGAAATCAACAGAACTCTGCAAACATGGAGATGCCTCATTCCTTCATATGCTCCTTCCTTAGGAAAAATACCTGTGAGCACTACATAGGATGCGGGTGTGTTAACGTGTTGAAAATATCTGAGGTTTTTTGCTTGGTTGGTTGGTTGGTTTGGTTGTTTTATGGGTTGGTACCATTAAACATGATGCTCTAGCCTGGGACCTTGACAGGCAGTGTCTGGCAGCAAGCTCAAGAGCACTGAGCATAGACACAGCCACAAAGATTGTAAGTCACTGCTTACAGTTCCACACCCAAGTTTGATCCAGTAGTAAAATGAAACAGAATAAAATTATCTTTTACATTTTTATTTTAAGGTTAAGTGTGTGGCACGTTTCTTGTGTGACAAAGCTCTTATTTCAGTTTGAATAACAGAGTATAAAGACATGCAATAGACCACAGGAAAAAAAAGTAATTGAACTTGTATCAGTGAAATTAGAGAAGTTCAGACTAAGTCATTAGGTTTTTGCAAAGCACTGAATTTAGTTTGTTCCAAGTAGAATTATTAGCATAACTCTCTATGCTACCTTGGCACTTAGAGACCTGACCTAGTTTCCTTGTTCTCTTATACCTGGCACTATGCAAACATGAAAGATTTTCTGTCTCTCTTGAAGTCTCTCTAGCCTTCACCACCTCCCATCCGAACTACATGCAAGGTACACAGGCAGGAAGAGAGCAGCCCCTACAACATCCCCTGTATCTACAGAAGTCTCTTGCACATCTCAGCAGCACAAACACACCAGTGTCTTCTGCTCTCAGCTTGAGTCCATACCTTTGCTGGTAGAACTCAGAGTTATGGGTCAGGCATATTTAGAAGACATCCTAAAGCAACTCTGCATTTCAGTTCAGTGTCAGCTCCACACACATAGAAATTATCTCACATAAAGAAAGGAAAAAAAACCTTCTAAGAATCAGTCAAGGGAACAAACTCCCACTGGCTGATTTCCCACTCCAACAACTTGCTGCATTTTTGCTGCATAGCTTTGTTTTCTCTCATAAAAACCAAGTACATCTGGGAAGTGTTCATAGTGTGAGATAAGATATCTTCGTCTCCGCTCTAGAGGCAGTTTGGTCTTGCCCAAAGCTTCTTTGGCCACACATACTCCTATGTATGTATGTCTACCACACACTCCACTTGTCTGCCACAGAGAGATGACACCGTTGCACTGAAGTGCAACTCCACTCCATGCGAGTGATCCACTGAAAATTTTCCTTCCCCAAACCATGTTGCCAGTGTCTTCTACATCATTTCTTTACCTTCTACACCACGAGCAATGATATCACAGCAATCCCAACAGTGGAACACGTTCATCCCTCAAGAAGCCCTGAACCAGAGACCAACATAAACCATATCCCTCAGCAGGGAACTGCTGTCCGACCACCGGAGGGTAGTACATGACAGAGAGGACCAGGTAACATCACTTTCGAGGTGATCTGCTGTGCCTGTCCTCTACTCAGAAACGTGTGTCTTTACCCACAGTACACTTTCTTCCCCTAATACTCTCAGTTTGACCCAAATATAAGCAAAGTAAAGCGTTTTCTGGAGCTGGGCCTCTTTGCCAGCGTAGTTGAGCATCTTGGTTGGAGAATGAAACTAGCGATATACAAAAACTGATGTCCTGGCCCCATAATTGTGTCCTCCACCTACAAGGCCCTTTGTTCTTAATACTGCATGGTCTTTACAGACTGGAGATCTGCCTCTCTTCTTCCATGCCAGGTTTGTACGAAGGTTGGCCCCTTCAAGTCCAGGGATTATGTATAGCATCGCGGCTAAGGATTTTGTCTAACTTCTTAGAGTGGAGACTCATCTGAAAAGCCATCCTTTGGTTATTGTACCTGATTCAGCCCCTTCCCCCCAAAAAGATGGCCTTCACCTTGCTGAACTTGCATTATAACTGCAGTCCTTTTACTGGAAACTGTTGGACCAGCTCCAGCATTACTTCTGGGAAATCCTCACAGCAGCAAAATCCTAGTCCTCTCCCTGCATAGCCAGACAAGAGCAATGATTTCTCCCAGATCTATGACTGGAATTTGGCTAGAGAGTGCAACATCTCTCTTTTCATATGTAAAAGGAGTATAAAAGGAAAAAAAATATAGAAATGAAAATAGAGAGTGCAGGGGGGAAAGTATTAGAAAGAAATAAGGAAGGCAGAAGGAAGATAAGAAAGCAGAGGAAATAGCAGAAAGTAGTAATTGCAAAGTACATACAACAAATTAGGAGCCCAATATTGAAATATCCATATGCGTTGTGAAGATTTATGGTATGGTGTAGAGCTATTTTTACAAGGAGCCCTAGAGGAAATAATAGGAGGACATAGGTGAAAGAGAATGCTTTCCTGCTCCTCATCCCCGCTGCTCGGGGATTGGCAGGTGGAGCAAACTCTCCTCTTGTCTGCACCGTGACTTCACCTGGAATGGACAGAGTTGTGCTCCAGATGTGTGTGGAAGAGGAAAACAGCCTTCTTTGCGTGGAGAATCCCATAGCGCACCAGGTAACATACCTTCTGAGCAACAGAAGAAAAGCTCTTCTAGCTAACTCTTTCTACTGACTGTGGAGATGGGACTGCGCACCTAAAACAAGTCTCTGTGAAAAGTTTCTGGGAAAGAATTTTAAAAGTAGGACAAAACAAAGATTAGGCAACATAACACTGTACTGACCAGCAATGTAACACTGTACAGAACAATTCTCCCCTGCAAGGAAGCTGTGAGAAAGAATGAAGCACTCATATAAACGCTTGATGTTCTAGAGGAGGGTATTCAAACGTAGCTGCAATCTGAGCAGAATAAGCAATGAGAACAAAATAGCTTTCTGCCTTTTCATCCAAAACAGGCAATCTGTAACAATGGGATAAGGAAGTATTAGTATTCTTTTATAGATAGGGATCTAAGACACAGCATAAGATGCAGACTTCTTGCATGTTTAAGTTTCTACTTAACCTAATCTTAAGCACCATGAATAATCTTTAAAAAATGCTAAAATTAAACACGCGCTTAAGTGTTAGCAGAATAAAGAATCCAAGTGACTCACTCACCAAGGTCGTAAAGACGGCTGTGGCAGAGCTGTGCGCTGCGCTCGTGTCGCGAGGGCACCGCGCAGGAAATGAAGAGATTTGTACTTTGTTCTCCGTCTGCCACCGCCTTGCTCCATGGCAAGTCACTTCCCCTGCAGGTGACTCAGTTTCTCCCCAAGGCGAATGGAAATAATGATTCATCTTCAAAAAAGTCCTTTAAGAATAAGGATGGAAAACGTTATAGAAGAGCGAAGCAGGGATGCCATCTCAGTGCTTTGCCCAACCCACCTTTTGCCCGCTACTTACTGGACTTTTGGAAAGTGATGCCAGTGTTACCTTGAACGCCAACCTTGCTAGACATATAAAGCTACAAATCATATAGCAAAAGCATAGCAAAGTTATATAAGAATGCAGTGCAGGAGGCCTTCTTTCACGCTCCATAAATGAACAGAAGATGTGCGTTAAGGTTCTTCCACTTTTACTTAATGATAATTAAAATCGGAAATTTTCTTTTTACAAAAAAACCCCTATTTGTATTACAGAGCCAATCAAGCAAAAAATAAAATGCCAGATTTGCAGCTGACTATTCAGTCTGGCAGAAAAAGAAGTATGGGAGTAGGTAATTGAAGATGTTGTCATAGTATAAACAGATGGGAGTATATAATGGTGGTTTATATTACGAGCGGTTTATTTTATATTAGAAAACAATCACAGATAGAACTGAATGAGAATGAATTAGATCATAAAAGGAATATTTTTCTTTTTTAAGCCAAAAACCTTGTCTATAGCAGAAACAAGAAAACATATAGCAATTGAGGTAAGATGCTGGAAGTGAGCAAAAAATAGTGCAGGCCTTAGGCAATGGTTTGGGACCAGGGAAACTAAATCAGCTCAGCTACAGGCTTCAGGATATAAAATAGGGAAGATTGGTAAACCAAGCCCTTCAAAAGGAGTCCTTTGTAGGGTATTAAGTATCTTCTAAGTGTCCAAACTCAGAGGTATATAAGAAGCCAAATTTTTAGAAATGTTAAGTATACACAAATTTGAATGAAAATAATTGGAAAAATACCTGGAAAAATATAGGAGAGGACTTTTTTCCTTCTAAAAACATAGCAGCAAGTATTTTAAACTGCTTCTATGCAAATTTTCAAAATAATGCATGCACATTTTCACCTAATTTATATCTGCTATTTGTTATAATAATACGAAAATCTACAAACACCGAATTAGCCAGCTGTATCCTATACTGATCAACAGGGCATATTCAAATTAATGCTCAGATCATCTACACTTTACATATACTGCTAAGCATGCATAATGTAGAAATGATGATCCCATTTTATTTATAAAATGTCTTAAAATTCTCTGGCATTAAGAACACCACAAACTCAGTAAAAAAACAAGATCCAGTACATCTTAAAGCTCCTCTTATTCTTGCTCCTTCCCAAGTAAGTTCCCCATGCTTCTCTATGGATCCTAAGCTCAAGGACAATTATATGTCTGTCTTTAAATATAGCTGAACCTTTTTTGATCTTTTGAAATAATATAAATGTATGTGTGAAGCAGAATTGTTCCATGACAGCTGTAGGTGTTTCAATTACTTACGTATCTTTAGGATGATACTGTGACATTTATTTTATATCACTGTCTTGTAATTTGGTTTTATCTTTGTTTAAAACATATCTTTGCTTTCCATGGCTTTTAACTGACTCTCTGGAGCATTTTCTCTTTAAATCATCATTTACTGAAGCCATGCTTTAAGAACTATTACTACTTGCTTACTCCCCCAGGAAACATTCTACTATGCACGGTACAGCAATTTTTACAGCATTTTACATCATTCATTCTGGCATTATGTTGACTCTACACACGCCCTCACTCACTCTGGTAACTGTGGAAGCCTGTGCCCTTTTAAACTTACAAGCAGTCGTCATTAGGATTTTTTGTACCAGGCAAAAGTCTCCAAATAAATGTTCTAGATGTGTAAACATGTTCATGTTTTCATTATCCATCTGCTGCTCTCAGAATTCATGTTTTACATCCAACTTTTCCACAGTCTCACACTATTTCTTCCCCATTTGACATCTGGCAGTGCTGTAGTACTGTATCTTATCTAGCGGATGGATTGCTGAAGACACATAAATTCCAGATACTCCATCACTCCCTTCACTGAACCTCTTTATTCTATGTGTTTCTTTATTGGGTTTAATATTCTTTGCATTCACCCTCCTTAGCTTGTTGGGTGAAGCCACTGACTCACTGTAGGATACCCAGAGAGTGCTACATGGACTATGAAATTCAACTACAGGCTGTTTATAAAAGATAACATTCAAATATTAACAAATACGCTAAGAGATTGTTGCTCTCATTGTGTTTCAGGTTTTACCTATGTAGTTTTGTCTGACTCCAAGCAAAAAGGTTTTTCTATGTTCCTTACATTCTGGCACCTGCAAAAATATTTCTGGGTCCTGGCTTCTGAGGAAATCTTGTTCTCCAGGAACTGATAAGACACAGAGGAACTCCAGTATTGAGCTCTCCAAGTTGTACCTCACTCAGGCACCCACTGCCAGCAGGGTCTCTCCTGCAGGGGATCACACACACCCCAAATTCCGCTGGAAAGCCCACTGATTTCGGGAAAAAAGAAAAAGTAGCACTTGTTTTCTGCAGAGATTCAGCAATTTCTTCTATTTTCCTCAAATTTCTTATCTTAATCAGATCATTTCCAGATTTATCATTGAGTAAACGTGGAAAAACCTTACTGCAATTAAAAAATATATGCCAATATTGTGTTTAATGCCTTATACATCCGGAGTTTTTCAATTGACCCACCATCTTGTCCTTCTATATCTCTTACTGAATTTCTTCTTCCCACTCTATAATCCCCAGCATTCCGTTTTTCAGCTCTTTTACCCTTCATTACCAAAAGGACTGCAAAGCCTTTTCCCTTGCTGCAGATGTTTTTATTCTCTGTACCCACTCCCATATGAAATCTACTCCTTAGACTCCCTCCAGCCAAATGCTGAGGCAGCTGAAAGTTGTCAAAGATTGTATTCCCTCATGTGGGAGAAATTAAATTTACTAAATGTAAGAAACACAGTGACTTAGAAAAAAAAATGTGGCACTTGAATGCCCAGGGAACAGAAAAATTAAAACTTCTTTGACACAAAGCTATTTACTGAGGAAGGAATATTCCATAATTAGAGAATGTAAGAGGACCTACTAATAAATTCACTAATTTCTTGGTATAGTTCTCTGTTGTTTCAGATCACCACAGTGTAATATTTTTTCTCCTTCGAGCTTTGTAAATGATGTTGTGTTAGGCAGCTTCCCTCCTGCTGTATCCTGTTGTACGTTTGCGTACTTCCCATGTAGACAACGCTGTCACACGTCACAGCTTCTGCTGACATTTGCATTTTGAATGTAGCTCCTTGAAAGCTCCTCTTCCCGGTGTCTTGTGTGTATGCTCCCATCTCTCCGGCTGCCTGGGAGGGAAAGCAGCAAAACTAAGGACCCCAACGGTCCTTGCAGTAGGTAAGCGATGTTATTTTGTGATTCCATTGGAGGAGCTGCCTAGCACAGACAGCCTGGAGGCCAGGCCATCAACATCCATCCGCACAGTCATCCCGAGGAAATGGGGGCTTAGGAGACATACAGTGAGACACAAATTCTGCTCCCGTAAAGTCCATGGCAGTTTTGCCCTTGCCTTTGTTTAGACCCGAGTGGCAGCCTGTGTGTCTGACAGTTTCTACAGACACTCTGACCTGAAGCATGGGGTGTTTGTGTATAAGTACCCGTATTTGTGGCTGTGCCCTCCTGCTTACCCACCTGGGCTGGAGCCAGCTGGTTGCAATGGGGAGCCCGTGGGGCCTTGTTCGCCCTCCTTCCAGTTCGGTTCGGTTTGAAGCACCGGGCCGTCCCGGCACAGAGCTTGTCCGGCGGCTCGTCGGGGCCAACGCTGTGCGGGGTACAATGGCAGCATGAGGTGTGCTGGGATGGCTGCTCTTCAAAAATCTCGTGATTCCCGGATTATTTTGTTCTCCCATGCAGTTTGATGCCAGAGGGGAACATATGGCCCAAAGTGATTTTTTTTCCCTCGTTTTACAATTCGCATATCCCTTACCATATGCTAGTCATTACTTCATGCTATGGCATCTATAATCCTTCCCATGTCTATTCTTCCCTACTGCACGGTGGACAATGTAAATTTTGTCTTTCTGTTCCTAAGGAAATGTCACTCCAAAGTCTTTTCAGGCACTAGTTATATTTTTCCAAGGATGCTCCTAAAAGACCCTGATATACTCTTTGAGAAATTTTAATGCTGTCTTTAGTTTTAACTTTGCCTTTGTGAGTGCCTTGAGTAGTGCCAGGTTTTCTTGCTAGGCAAGTCACAGGTCACTTGTTCTGTTATCTAAGAAGCCTGCATGACCCCACAGCTACAGAATTTGAGCTTTTAATCTCCAGTGTATGACATACGTATCAAAGACTTTGCGGGCAGCCGCATTCAGCAAGAAATCATACATCTTTCATACATTTCATTCCTTTTCAGTGAGCAAGATTTATCAAATCTGCCAGGTTACCTCCTCCAGTAGATATGTGTTCAGCTGGCTGAACCTTGTGTTATAAGAAAGTAACTTCCATGAAGAGATTGTTTCCTCTTGTACAATACAATAACAATTGTGTAAAGGATGAATTTATGTCAGCTATTGTTAATGTTTCCCATCATTTCTAAGGTGGAAATTTAATTGCATCCACTCTGTTTCTTTATTTTTTTCCTTTTTTTTTCACTTCATTAAGACCTGCTGGCTTTCTCTGCAAGACCATGGTACTAAATTCAGTATTGCTTAACACAGAACAGTATCCACAGGAGTGGACAAAATAAATCCCCTTTCCTCTTCACAAGATCTAAGGAGATATGATTTGTTTCAGATAGGCCTAAGGAACTGGCTATTATCAGAAATGAGCTTTAAAAAAAAGATAGTCTATGTAGAAATAGGTTAATAAACAATACTAGCAATTTCAGAGAGTGCTGAATCTAGTATAGACTGAATTATTACAGTTTGCACTTCATGACTGGCTGATTTTCTGTCTGGTAAGGGGTAATCTTTGACTGAAGTTTCCCCTGCATTTGGGACACCCATAAGTCCTCACTTCCACCTGAAAGCACACTGCACCTTCTGTCATAGACAGGACATTTAGAGGATGTCTCCTGTTCCTACCTTGCTACTTACTACTTATAATAGTAAGGGAGACTTATAAAAGTGAGGGAGCCAAATGCTCCCTCAGTAATAAGGTTCCAAATATCCCTATACTTACCTGTCAAAATTGGCAGAAACTAACTAACAAGTTCATGGACATTGTAATTACATAGACGTTTCAATCAAGCTAAAGCTAAACCAAGCTAAAAAATAAAAAAGAATCCCTTGAGCAAAACCCAGAGGAAGGCCTCAGTGCTCCTGCGAGCTGCCCTTGCCAACACGTCTCCAAATCAGTATTGCACAAGTAGCAGGTAACCAGGGAAGTGGGGAAGGAATGACCGGGGATATGGACAAAACCAAGCAAAAGGTGAAAGCACAGGGTTGTGCACAGTGAGAAGGGACAAGCAGGTGGAGCCGCGGTGCTATTCAAAGCACTAAGTGATGTAGAAATGCGGAACCTCGCGCTGCTCCCGCGCCGCTTCTGCGGGCCGGAGTCCTGGCACTCCACCTAGCGCTGCGCACACGTAAGGAGCGCAGCCCCAAGGGCCGAGCCAGGGCATCCCCTCGTAGAACCGTTAGGGTGGGAAAAGACCTTCCAGATCATCAGTCCAGCCGTAAACCCCGCAGCACCGTGCCTGCTAACCCGGGTCCCTAAGGGCCTCATCTACACGTTTATCGAACGCGACGCGTCCTTTCCGCAAAGGCAGGGCACGCAGCGGCACCCAAGCGTCCTCGCAGGCCCCGTGCGGCTTGTTTGCAAAAGGCACCACTTAACCCCGAGTCACTGTATTTCAGAGAGGGTTTCACCCTTATAAACTAAAGGACCCAGCTGAGAGGCACAGGATTTTTATACTCAAAAGAACTGCTGTGGACCACAGCCGGAGTCTGGACCAACTGCTTAACGTAGCATTGCAATTTTTGTGTAGTGTTACCTCATCTTTCAGGCACTGCAGCACAAAATGTACCTTGGTGAGGTGATAAAGTTCTATTTCGTCTGTTCTACAGGATTTTCATAAGTGCAAAGAATTAAGGCAACTAGTAGAAATTACTTTCCAAATACATTTTTCAATATAAACATTCATTTTAGTGGTTTCCAAGAGTATTTCATGATGAAGTGCTTCATGCAATTTAAGTAAATTAATTTCAAATTTTCACTCCAATTTTAAATCTTATAAATAGGAAATGTAAAATAAATTAATTTAAAATTAGTACAAGTATTTAGCTTCGTTTGGTTTTCACTTGTTTTATGGACAAAAAATACTTATGATTTATCATATTTTCCAATTCAAATTTGATAATCAAGATTTGAGAAAACTGAAGCAATAAAAGAAATTCATTTTTGATTTATAGAAGTGATTTATAAAAACAGAATAAAACTGAATACAAAAGGCCTATATTTAGTCACTTAAAATCATTTCAGTTTGATCATTTCCAAATAATTGTCTTACTTACAGTCTTACAGACTGTAAGACTGTTCCCATCTTACAGTCAAACACAAAATTAGTCTCAGAAAAGGGGTGAAGCAGAGTTAGAAGCCTTCAAGCTCAAAGCAATGATCAGTTTTGGAATGAATTAATAAAATAGCCAGTGTACACTGTTCCACTTTAAAAATGAGGCTATTAAGGTCTCAGTTTGGTACAACCTATTAAAATAATAAAAATGAGAAAAATACTCATAAATTTAGAGCAGTGCATATACTGAAGCTTAAACAAGGTTAAATATGGTTTTAAATGCTGGAAAACTGCACACAAGTTATAAAAGAGATAGAATATTCTAAACATTACACATTCAAAAACTTCTTAAAATTCCAGGGTCGAGACTGTGCCCATAACACATGGCCATGCATCTTAAAATAGCACTTAATTATTCAGCTGCATAAAACAAACAAAAAGTCCACTTGGCATTTCATATTTGCCCAATTCTTCATAATCTGGCCCAAATCCTCTCTGGTAAACTACCTTTCTTAGAATATATTTATGGGATTACCTGAATCCCAGAATGCCTCTGGGATTACCTGCCTCTTAACGAGCAGAGGAGAAGGAACAAACCCCCAAAATACAAGCAGGTCAATCAGAATGATAGCCAGCCCGTAGGTATGCATGACCTAACCCCGTTGGGATGCTCTCCTGCTTTCTCTGAGGGAAAAAAAGACTTTTCCTGCTGGTCTCCAGTTCATGTTGCTAAAGAGAAGCCCCTTCTTCTCCATGTGGAGCACTGGATTGCTAGTGAAGTCCTTTATGCTGCTTCTCCCCAGCGCGGGGTGTGAAGCTTGAGCAGGAGCTGGCTCACAGGAGCCGCGCGACGCCAGGCTCTGCCCTGCCGTGGGCACCGTGCCCAAGCTGCTGCACGAACCCCCTGACACCTGCACGTACCGGCCTCCTGCACAGACGGCAAAGTGAGGCAGCAAGGGATTGAGTCAAAGGTTTCATCAAACCTCCACGAAGACTCAGAAATAAAGAACAAAAAGTGGTGACCATGGGGGGAAAACGTTATTTCAAGCTAACTTGCCTGTTGTCGCGTAGGAATGTGACATAAACAAGGACAAGAGTGTCTCTCTGCTCAGCTTCTTTAGCCAGTAGATGATCAGTTTATAGTCCTGACAACTTCTGTCTTACTTGCTACACACTTTGCAACTTAAGCAACCAACCACAGCCCTCCTCAGTAGCCCGCTTGATTCAACTCAAATCAGTTCCATGCTCTGCAATAATGAGGCATGGATATTGCAGGAAAAGAAACAGAAACAGTTCAGAATAATTGGAGTAGAAGACTTTGATTTTTAACTAAATTTTAGAAATGACAATATACTCCAATTTCAGCAAAACTGACTTTTCTAACAAAAATAGTTCTATGATTTTTTTTCCCTTGCTAACTCTTAATGATGGTTACTTTGGCCTGGCCAGTAGGAATTTAGAGGTATTTAATCCCCACTCTTTCCATTGAAAATGACAGGAATTTCATGATGTAAACACAGTGAAGACTGAACACTTCTGAAAATCCTCCTGCAGTCTGGCATGTCTCTATTTAAATTGTGTAGGTGTTAGCTTATTATCTGTCAATGCTGACAACAAAGAAACAAACGAAAGTGCATTTTTTTTTGTACTTCTGAGGGGAAGCAGCACATATAGTATAAGCAGCACATGTAGTATGAAATCTATCACCTCAGACCAAGTTTGTGTCCAATATTATTATTATTTATGCCATTTTCTTCCTCTTTTTTATATTGCACATAACCAATGATCAAGGAGCCTCTTTTTCCTTAAGAAAGTCCCTTTAGTGATAAGTAACAATGCAAACAACTGTATTAGAATATACAACATTCTCATCTATACAAAGATCTAATTTTAGCCTCTTCCTGAAAGTATTATAGATCAGATATTGCTTTTTTTTCCCCTCTACATTTCTATTGGGTTACAAACTTAAAATTGCTTGTCTACTATGGAGCTTGTAAAAAAAAAAAACTTTTAAAATGAAAATGTTTTTCTATTTGGAAGTACAAAATCAAATCTAACAGTAGTAAAATTTCCCAAATAATTAATAATGTGTTTTTATAGCTACCTCAATCCCCCATGTGTTATCATGTTATAACGTTTTTGCCTTTTTTCTTTACACCAACCCTCCCCTTCTCATCTCTATCAATGAGTAAACCTGCCCTGTATTTACCCGACAAGTAGATTACAGGTCCTATTAGACCAAGAGATCTCCTGTTACAAGGAGAGAGCCTAGTAGAAGGGTGCCTTGGAAGAAACATTTTTGCTCTTTTGTACAACTACTTCATCTCGATTTTCAATGCCTTTATCAGCTCAAGATTGAACTAGGCACTCAGCACTTGGCATCAGCATCAGCACGGGGTTCGTCATCAGCCCACGCAGATCACCTTGGGGACGCTGCACCGGCAGAAGAACCTGTGTTTCGGGGCGCTTGAAAATGTCTCATTAGCAGAGAAGACCCAGTAGCTTGGTCGAAGCCTCCCTGGGGCACTACTGGGGCTGCGGTTTCCAACAGCACGATCTGAAAGCAGTCAGATCAGTGCGGGAAAGAGGAACGCGTTGCGCCGGCTTCCCGCTCCCTGCACCAGACCATCTGGAGCTGAAAGCCGGGCTCCAGCGGCGCCTTTGGGCGGTGCGGGCTGCCGGGGCCGGCTCCCCGGCCGGCTGCGGCTCCTGCGCGCTGCTATGCGCAGCGCCGGCCTGCGGAGGGCCACCTTGCTCCAGCAGTGTCCCCCGACGCGGGAGCCGCGGCCCGGCGCGATGCGCGGTGCGCGGTGCGCGGCGCGGGGCGCAGGCAAAAGCGCGGGCCGGGGGCTCCGCGGACACGGAGAACGGCGATTCTGGAGCAGCCGAGCTTAGACGTGGCCTTGTGACCGCACGCAGTCACTTAAGGAAGGCGCACGTGAACATACGCGAAGATGCCGCATGGGCATATCTTATAACGAATGGCTTTCATAATAGCACGTGCCTAGGGAGAAGATATTTTAAACAAAATAGCATATGCTGCTCAATTAACCTTCTCTCAGAAGCATCTATAGACGGGGGTGGGAGTTCTGACAGAAGACGTGCGCTAACTTCAGCTTTTGGATGCGGAACTTTTCCGGTTGGGCTAGTTGTGAGCAAAGTCTTGGAGCACTTAATCGAACTTGTTATATTTGTGCATGAATGTATTTCTCAAGTGACCTCGTGCAAATCACTCTGTGTCTCAGTTCCACACCCACAGAATGCAGTGAAACCACAAGGAAAATATTTGGAAGAGCTGCAAGGCGCACAATGCTGTAGTAACCGGAGTCTTCTATGTCCTAGTGTACAGAAATTGTAATTTTCTGTTTTCCTTCTGCTTCATAATTACAGGATACTTAAGAATATGTGTCTATTTACATGCACACAATATGGAAGCATCTCTCTCTCTCGCTCCATTATGTGTATATGCTGTTCTGGCAGATTTAACAATAAAATCCGATACAGACAAAACAGCTGATATGAAGGAGATACGTATTGTACTATGAGAATATTGAATTAGAGCAAAGTGATCCATTTATGTTGGTGGAAGATTCCTCAGAAGGAGATGAAAGAAAATTCAGTATGAGGAGGTAGATATCATTTTGTTCATTGAAACATAAAGTTGTTTTTTTTTTTTTTTTAATACTGTTGCCAGTTTGGATATGTACTTTGTACGAGAAAATAAAAAAGATAATAATGCAGCTCAGTCTCCCGTGTCACTGTCATGACATGACATGTGTCAGCTAACATGAAAACCATAATTCCAATAGATCTGCCTGGAAAGGCGTGACTGACTTCCCGCTGCTTCCTGGCCTGAAGGACTGTGTTTCAGGTAGCTGGCTGGAACTTCCATACTCACTCCAACAAAACGGGATGGACACGGTGGTCTCTGGGGAAACACTCCTCAGCAGAAATACCCTCCAGCTCCCTTCCCGAAGGCTGTAGGCAGAAATCAGGTGGCACCAGGTGCCTGCACAGCACGTGGCACAGCGTCCCTATCCCAGGTGTCCTGTGGCAGAGGAAGTGCTGGTCAGGCACCATGCAGGGACGTCTGAGGTGTCTGAGCAAGAGCCCTGGGGAGCAGGGAGCTGGCTGCTCCAGCACACCATCTCTTTCCCTTTCCATGGTTAGGCTGGAGCGCAACCGCCCTTCAGGACAGGGAAGAAGTTGTTCAGCTTACTCATCAGTGAGGGTGAAGGGGCAGAGGGCACCCCAGCAGGTTTGCTCATGGTACAAAGCTGAGAGAAGTGACTGATACCCCAGGGGGCTGCGCTGCTGTTCAGAGAAACCCAGACAGGCTGGAGAGGTGGGCAGAGAGGAACCTCGTGAAGGCCAGCA
>JAWLRI010000039.1:2611258-2643546 GCA_034781795.1 Crypturellus tataupa
CCCTGCGCGGGTGCGCTGCGCTGCGCTGCCCCGAGCGGCACCCGGCGCGGATGCAGCCCGGCTGGCCCTTCCCCGGCCGTCCAGCCGCTGCGGCGGCTGCTGAGCCCGCTGCCTCCTCGGGTCCTTCCCCTGGAAATACACGGGTGCACGGCGGGTTTTAGGGGACACACAGCAGAGGCACGGCTTGGCGAACCCATAGCAGGCGTCAGCTCTGAGTAAGGCTGAGACACGTTAGTGTAAGTTATCGTGAGTACAGAAAAAAACCTCATTGTGACATAAAAAGCAACAACGAAAAAAGATAAAAATATATATTTTTAAAATGTTCCATGTTGATCTTATAAAGAGCTTGGTGAATGTAAAACTATATGGCTTCAGACATTCAGTGACAATTAACTATACAGTTCAGCTCATTGCAACTTCTTCATTTTAATTGTGTTGTTGGTTGTTTAAAGATACTCTTTGCATGCATAGGACTCGTTTGTCTTTTAGTTGTTGTCAGAGAGCCTCATATTTTTTTTCCGTCCTCACGATGCCTTTGAGTCTGAGAAATGCTTTTCTTCTTCTTTTAAAGGCAGTGGGGAGTACAGAGACAGAAAACTTGTTCACAGAGACTAAAAGTGACTTGCTCAAAGTCATTCAAGTTTCAATCCCATTTTACAGAGAAAACAGCATCATACATCAAGGGCTGACATGTAAATAATCTTGTAATAGTAAGTGTGTTTCAGGACTGTATTTCTTGCCCTGTGCCTCTATGATCTTCTGTTGCCATCCCTGACACAAAAAAAGTATCTCTTTTTGCAAAGCAAGCTGGAGAAAATAGCCTGAACCCTACATCTCTTCTCCTTCTTTGTATTTTCCCATTCTCCCTCTTTTTCAGCCTACAAGAGAGTTCATTAGGAAAAGATGATTGTAACACTGATTTCAATGGAAAGAGCCACGAGCTCGAAGACAACAGAAGCACTTGCTGCCCTTGGTGCAGCTTGTAAGGATGAAGCCTCTTCTGAAAGATGCCAGAGTGGCTTAACCAATAATTCCTCCTCCTCTTTCCTAAGCTACTGAACTCCTGTTACACAGACCTTTATGAACAAGTGAAATATGGAAATGGTTGAAGTAACATCACCACGCTGCTCTGTTCCCAGAACAGTGTTAACTTTCAGATATTTACGAGTCAATCAAGTGTTAAAACTAAGACACCCTTTACATATAGTCCCATCTAGTTACCCCTTACCATTACCTCCGTGTCTATAGTCTTAGTAGCTTTGGTTCTCCAGTCTTACAGTTGTGGATATTTGAATGCTAATGCTGGTGTACAGATGAACACAAGGATTTCACCCAACAGGGTGAAAGGAAAGCGTCTCAACCCTGTGGTGTTGTAGGAGCTGGGGAAAAAAACCAGCATGATTAATATCCTAGAGAAAACGTCTGCTTTTTGGAAGCACAAATATTACTGTTGTTTTTGCCTCGCTTGAAGGTGTTTGAGTACAGCTGCCTGTTATCCACAGCTCTCTGTGGAAACCAGAGCACTCATGGTCTCTGTGCCACCCAACCTTTTACCTGGGAGAAAGGATAGAAACAGACACACGTATTCTTGTAGTCCATAGGGCAACAACAGCTACTGACACACTATTCTTGATATCTCTTAAATGGGAAGGGGTAGTTTTATAAACAGAGTAGGGTAAAAGTTGTTTATGGCAATAGAACTCAGTTTCTCCAGTATTTCCAATATTTTGTGAGGCAAGGGGAAAAGACTTTGTATAGGTGTTAAAATGTTTTTCCAGTGTTCTGTTTTGATTCTAAATATGCAGGTCCTTAGAAGTTTCCACTGACACATCCAGGGAAGTACAAAATATATACTAATATTTGCTACCTTTATTCTGGCAGCATACTTTTGTCTGGGGAATTTCCTAAGATAGAAAAGGCAAAGCAAGGGGAAAGAAAAAAAGGGCAAGGCAAAGGGAAAGGAAAAAAAAGCAGGGTGGGGAAAGGCAAGGCAAGGCAAGGGAGAAGAAAACTAAAAGGCAAGTGAGAAAGGAAAGGGGAAGGAGAACGAGGAAGGGAAGGGGAAAGGAAAAAAGAAAGAACAGGTAGGAATGAAAAAGGAAATAACTAGTAGCATTCTTTGATAGATACAGGAAAGGCACCCAAGGATTGAGGTAGTGAATTACTTTCTGTCAGACAGCTGTTAACTGCCATACTGTTGTCTCCTTTCTCACAAAACTAAAACCATTTATTTCGGGAGCTCCTTGTATTTCAAGCTTCGTAGCCCTCTCACCCTTGTATCCCACCGAGGAGATCTGAAGATGTTCTCCAGGGCCTCCAAAGTTCGAGGCACTGGCCATAGCGGGTGCCACAGCCCCGGCAGCACGAGACCCTGTGTGGGTCTGCGGGTACCGGCTGCTGCTGAGGGAGCGCAGGAGGTCTCACCTCCCTCGCTGCACAGCCCCTAACCCCGCTCCTGCACCGTCTCCGGCAGCGCAAGGGTGTCTCTCCTGCCACGCACCTCTTTACACCTGCGCAAAGGGAGTATAAATGTCCTGTGGGTAGTTTACATATGCCTGATCCCAGGGTAAATGATGATGCAAGTTGCAGGACAGTAGATAATTCAGTCTGGACACTGGCGGTGCTTCTTGGTGCTGCACTGCTGCCTGCTTCTGCATTGCAGTTGAAATATGTCAGCTGAAAGGAACATTATAGGGGCTATATAATACCTGTGTTCTGTGGAAATTGAAGCTGAAGTGGTAAAACCCTTCTACATTTAGATGTTACCTTTTCAATATTGTGGCCTGTGTGTCCTGGATCCATTATGCATGCACAACTTTTTGTATGGTAAAGGAAAATTTAAAACTGTTTTCAATAGAAAATATGAATGCAGGAAAGTTATTAATTGCTTTTAGTCCCTAATCCATTAGCACAAATTAAGGGAAAAACAAAATTCAAGACTCTGGCAATGCTGAATACCCACTTCTGGTGAAGTCAAGATGAGTCACGGGTATTGAGAAGGCTGAAATAGCGCAGGACAAGACTCTTATTTTTGTTTAGAAAAAAAATCATCTAAGTTGGCAGTTACAGAGATTCTTCCATGTTTGCAAAGTTTAAAAAAAATCCAATGCCAATGTATAGCACATAGTATATATCTGTTTAACCATGAGAAGTCACTTATATTGCTACATGCTCTCATTCTGGATGGGTGTATTTTTGGAAAAAAAAAAAAAAAGAAGGACGTATTTGGGAAGTCTTGCCATTTGGATGCCAAGGGTGGTGAAACCTGCACTCAGTGGGAGTGCTCCCACTTCCCACTGGGAGAAGAACAGATCCTGTTCTATGCTGACTAGTGCTACAACACTACTTAATGTTGTTTCACCAGTGGAAGGCAGCAAAGATTGCAGTGATAACATCATTTCTGTGATACTTAAGAACATATGACAAGTATTCAGACTCCAAATCTACAAACACCAGTATGTGCAATTAACTTTCAGTGGGACTTCTGCTGGCAATAAAATTTAAGTGCACATGTGAGTATGGCAGGAGGAACAATATCAAAAAGAAAAATGATTAATCGGTGCACAGGAAACAAATGCTTATAATTCTGTGATAGAGCGGCAGTAAAGTTGAT
The DNA here is from genome assembly GCA_034781795.1 of Crypturellus tataupa. Taxonomy (NCBI): domain Eukaryota; kingdom Metazoa; phylum Chordata; class Aves; order Tinamiformes; family Tinamidae; genus Crypturellus; species Crypturellus tataupa. The sequence goes on from JAWLRI010000039.1 coordinate 2,614,872, forward strand.
TTCATAGATGGGACATGAAAAAAAGGAAACAAGAAACAGGTTGGAGTTTTTGGTCTGCCTCGATCTTGGGTGGGATCCACCAAAACATCCAGGGGACAAACTAACCAGGCTGCCTTCTTTCCTTTAGATAGAGCAGAAGTATTTGGGGTTCAGATGAGTTAGTGTGGAAGTTTGCATCCTACCTCCAGCTTTCATGAGCACCCCATGGCTCCTCTTCTGCTGTGTGGGTCTGCGGGTGCCGCTCAAATGTGAGCCCATTGCATGACATCTGGATACTCAGCTGTGTGCTGGCATTCGTGTGCCTTTTGGTGGCACGACAGGAGCATTCCTGCCCTGTGACCCATGTGCATGTGTGCACAGCGTGGTCAATGCCCACGCTCTAAGGGGGCTTCTGGTCACAGGACAAGAGCAACTCTCAGGAGGGAAGAGGGGCATCTCAGTGTGTAGTTCTCAGGGCCTTTATAAGAAGCAGTTGGACCTGTCCTACTGGAAAGGCCGGGCTGCTGCAGATCAGAGAGTTATTGCTAACCGTGAGTGAAGTAGAAAGAAACCCACCTCCTAGGGAGAGCTGGGGAATATATGTTATCAGGACAGCTTCTAGCATCATTTCTGTATTGTAAAGGTTAGGAAAGGGTATAAAATTATGACTCTTGGTGGCTAGTTCTGATCTCAGCAATCCCAAATCACAAGTAGCTTCATTACTCTCTTTGGAATTGCCCTATATTGCTGAGACATAGCCTGGTGGTGTCAGAAGAAAGGGAATTCCCAGCCATGCCAGGAGCTTCGTATTTCCTTGACCTGAGGAAAACTAGTAAGACCATTCATTATAAGGCATTATTATTTCAAAAGGGAGCTCCTTTCAAACATTAGTCTTTCCCTGATAAGCTAAAAGAAAACAAAGCATGGGGAATTGCAAAACAAATACTTCTTCAAAGAAACTGCTGAACTTTTTATAACTCTTACTTATGCCTGGTGACATAGTGAGACTTTTCAACTTAAAAAAGGGGTCTAATGTGCACAGTTCACTGTGGCTGTTTTGGAAGTTTGGTTAATGCAATAGCATAATCTCGCACCCTAGAGATTTACAGTAGTACCTTCACTGTGGTTTCCTGTCACCAAACAGAAGAAATACTTTGTTTTCTGACCTCTATACCAAAATTTCAATGCGGAATGTGAAGAGGTTTACATACTGTGAGCATGATTTTTAGACAGGGGGTTTTCATATTGAAAGCACAACCCCAAACCTTTAATATTTAGATTCTCTTCGGTTGTGGTATTTTGCGTCTCAGTGTTGTAGACATGCCACCGGGGATCAAAGTAATGCTGTAGAGATCCCACTTCACTTAGTAAAGCAGGCATGTGCCAGCCATCTGTTGCATCTGCTGATAGAAAACAGCAGTAAAGCTGCTCAAAGTTTTGCCAAGAAGAGAAGGGGAGGGGGGTTTATTGCTCAGCAGAGATGAGTTACAAGGCACCTTGTAGTGTAGGCTACATCTGGTTTCCATAGTAATTTACATGGTATACGTGTAAACTGCGCAATTATTCTTTTTACACAGCAGTGTAAAGCTGGGTTAAATAAATCCTTCTTCAGGATTTTTTGTTGTTTATCCTTTCTGTAAATATCCTAATACATTTTAACAAAAAACGTAAGTAATAAAATATTTTCACTACTTTTACAGCAGTAGCTGCATTGTATACAAGGTAACTGTTGAAAAGTACTGGAACTCACAAGACACTTCAAACTTTTAGACTAGATTTTGTGAAAACATGCAGATTTTTCTCTGTATAGTCAACAGTTTTCCTGAAATATAAAATCCAAGATGGTTTGCTTTCCTTCTCTTTGGAAATGAAAATGTTCTTCGTCAATATCACTTCTGTTCTACAGGCAGTTTCTAAGTACGTTCTGGAATTCTAAAGTTAATACCATTAAAATTAATGCCATAGAATAAAAAGTAAGAACCAACTATAATGAGAACTGACTGGAAGAATTTCTTAATATGTGTAAGAACTTATTTTTGTCTTGGGTTTTCCAAACAGCTTGTGGGATAGCTAAAGTTTGGATCAAGTATGAATGACTTACTTCTAGGAAAATGTCCAGTGGGCATAAAGAAAACCCACATTTTCTGTAGGTCATGCACAGATGTATGGAATATGGCACGATCCAGGGCTTTCAAAACACTAATACATAGTAGCTACTTGCATCACATTGAATTTAGTTTTAACTACTGTCTTTACCTTAGCACACAGCAACAAGTTCCCAAAATCCTCTGAGTTCTGTATTTTAAAGTAATTAAAATATGTTCTCTAAGAATATATTCTAAGAAAATATAGAAACTAAATTTTCAAAATCAGTGCTTTAAATCTGAAAGGTGGTTGTCTCATTCACCTCTTGTGGCACTTCATGGTGATGGTGCTTCTTACAAACTGAGCGCCTTCGTTATGTTGAAGAGTTTTTACAGACTCCCACAGGGTGTTTTCTGGTCATCCTGCTGGGTCACCCCGCATAGATGCAGCTGAAGGAGTTAAGAAATACAGAAGAGATGAAGCCACTGGTGAGTAAACTGGAGGTAGATCTGGGTTTGAGGAGAGGGAGTTTTGTACCCACTTTGATGTGTCTTGGCCTCTGGGAGGAGATGGGTACAGAGACCAGCAGCTTCTACATCTTTTTAGGTGTTGTGTGAAAGTGCCTTTCTTTTTGCTTTTAACTTAATAAATTTTTTTGGTATATTAATTAAAGACCTCCCTATAACACTTGGGGCATCCAGATTTTCATCTTTTGTTATACAGGCCTCTCCTTTCCTCTGATCATTATCTTATTCTTCTCTAAACCTTTTCTATTTATAGCTCTACATCATCTACCTTCTTCTAAGAAATGTTAACCAAACTTAGTATTCAAGAGTTAAGACCACCAGATTTGCAAGGACATTTTCCTTGACAAAAAAAAATCTAGACTGTTTTCTATTTTACTTCCTACAGTTTTCCTGAGTGTTCTCATATTTCATTTCCAATTTTGATCACTTTTCAGTGCTAAGGGAACCAGCCGCAATCATCAGAGCATTATTTCCTGGGTAATAATACTAGCTAATTTAAAATGCCTCATTATGGTTCACAGTTTTTCCATCTGCATGTCACTTCACATTTATGAACACTGATTTTGATCTGTGATTTTACCAGCCAGCCCCTTGATATCATGTTAGCATCTTCTTCACAGGCAGCTTTAGTTGTGAACTCTCTAATATTAGCAGACTTTGCCAACTTACTATTCACTCCCTTCTCTGCAATTATGATGGATATTTTGGACAGTGCAGTTCTTCGTGGGTCCCCTTGGTAACCTCTCTTCATTGTGAATGCTTACGACTTACAGACTGTTCACAGAACTGGCCAATTCCAACCACGAGGTACGAATCCACAGGAGGACTTCCCTCTTATCCGAGATAGCTTGGTGTCTTTTCGAGACTTTGATTTGGGACATTATGAAAAGCTCTATAGAAACTTAACTTTGCTGAACTGGCTAGGTCACTCTTATCTACTGCTTTTTGACACTTCTGACTGGTCCCTAGAAAGTTTTACTGAATCTTCCCCGGATATGGTATTTAGTTGAATATCTATTGATTATATATATTCTTTTGCTCAGGATGGTTTTCAGATCTTGTAGTCATCAGTTCTCCAAGTGTCTACTGGAGCCTTGTTCAAAAATTGACATGATTCTTGCTATCTTCCTGTAATATCAATATGAGTTAAATAAGTTTTATCCTAATTAAATCTCAACAATTTAATTCCTGAATACTTTAAAGCGCCTGGGTGGCAGCACCTGGGCTAGCAATATTTTAGTGTTTTGCCCTCAACTCTCCAAAGCTGTTACTGATACTTCAACCTGAAACAACATTTTAGGCTTCATGAAGTGAATCTCTAGCGTGGGAACCTACTAAGTTTCTCCTTCATGAGCATAAATGCAAAATATTCATTTACCTTTTGGGCACTTGCCGTCTCTTCTTCAGTGAGGTCTTGCTTGCACCTTCCTCACTGATTTGACAACTTTTTCCTTCTTAAGCATTTCAAAATATTTTGCTAGTACTTTTAAAGTCTTCAAGAAATAGCATCTGAAAACTTTTTTTTTGGTCTTTCTGGTTTGTGGCTTTCCATTTAGCATGCCAAGGTTTGTCGTTTTCTATTTTCCTTTTTGCACACAAATTCCACTTTTTGAAGGAACTGGTTCTATTTCTGTTAGTCTTTTTTTTTTTATTCTGATGTTCAGCCAGACCATATTTTTTTAGCTTTGTTGGTTGCTTTTTTTTTTTTTTTTTTTTTTTTTTAAGATTCAGGAAACTCTTCTTTATACCAGATAGTAGCCCAGACATGGTGGATAACTCAGTAATAAAAACTGCACAGCAAAGAACTTAAAATTGCATTACAATCCATAATTTTCACAACAAAATACACAGGAATCTTTGCAATTCATTTTATATATAAAATTTGATAGACATCTTAGGATGCAAGTGCACATTTCAGTAAAAGCAGAAGATAATGGTATTTTCCATTATGTAGATAGTTTTTTTGAAAATTGCAAGGTAAATGGAAGGAACATAAAACAACATTTTTCCTAGATTGTTGTATATATGATTATATTTTTTTCCTCCCCTGCCCTCTTCTATCTGATTTGTGAAGACTGACATTTTGAAATTTTAATGTCACAAACTGTGATTGTAACAAAATGTACACAATAATGTAGTGTTGACAGATTGGCTCTTCTCATATATAATACCACTGAGATTCATGCACTAAACGCATCTGGGTTATCTGTGACAATTTGAGCTGAGCCAGTTATTGGAAGTAACAGAAGTGCAGCTCAGTGAGTGCGCGTGCACTGAGATGAGCTGCATTTTCCATTTGGAAGCCCATAATCATCTTTGTGGCCTTTTGCCAGGCATGCTAGAGTAGGTCCCTTCTTTGTACTTCAGACATGGTACTCCAGTTGAAGCTGAGGGGAAGGATCAACCAGGTGGCAATTTTCTTCCTAAAGTAGCCTTTTATTTTATTTTATTTTATTTTATTTTATTTTATTTTATTTTATTTTATTTTATTTTATTTTATTTTATTTTATTTTTTATTGCTGTGAGGGTGCATGGTGAGCTCGTGTTCAAGTTATTGCGAGTTGGACTCCCCAGGTCTTTTTCTGCGAAGCTGGTTTTCGGTCAATTAGTCTCAAGCCTGTACTGAAGCACGGAATCATTACTCCTCAGGTGTGGAGGGTGGCCTTTCCCATTGCTGAACTTCATGCTTTTCCTTTTGGGCCATTTCTCCAGCTGGTTGAGGTGCTTCTGTTTGGTAGCACAACCACGTGGTGTATCAGCCACTCCTCCTAGTTCTTTATCATTTGCCAACTTGTTGTTGAAGACAGGGCTGAAAGCCTTACTAAACTCAAGATAAACAACATTCACTGCTTTCGCCTCATCCAAGACAGTCATCTCTTTGACAGATGGCTATCAGATTGGTGAAGCATAATTTCATCTTCATAAATCTATGCTGACTACTCCAAATCATCTTCTTGTCCTTCATATGTCTGGAAATGTTTTCCAGGATTTGTTGCTCCATCACCTTCCTGAGGATTGAGATGAGGCTCACTTGCCTGTAGTTTTCCAGATTCTCTTTCTGGCTCTGCTTGAAGACAGGAGTGACATTTGCTTCCTTCCAGTAAGCTATCCTGATTGCCATGGTCTTCCGAAGAGTACTGAGAGCAGCCTTGCAATGACATTGACCTGTTCCCTCAGCAGTCATGGGTCTCATGGGTGAATCCCAGCATGTCCTATGGACTTATGTACGTCTAGTCTATGTATGTTTAAGTGTTGCCCACCCTGATCCTCCTCCACAAAGGAGGTGTCTTGCTTGCTCTGAACTTTACCGCTAGTCTTGGAAATCTTTGCTCTCAGAGAGTATAGGATACAAAACAGCAGTAGCACAAAACGGAGGCTTATACAACTACAGCAAAGCAGCAAGACAAAATGTGCCTCGGGGAAAAAAAAGTATTATAAATTAAAAAAAAAAAAAGCCAAAATCTGCCTTAGAAGAAGTATTGTAAATAAAGCAAAGTCAGTGCTTTTGAAGTTCTATGGAAGCACTAGGAAGACTGTATCCAAAGACAATTCCTTAGTTCCATCATTACATGTGCTTATTTAAATCCCATTTGTTGGAGACCACTTTGCTGCTCAGAAATGCTGAGGAGTTAGTGACTAGTCTAACTAGTCGCGGAAAGACATTAGATTCAGTAAAGAGAAACTTGCAGGATCAAAATGCCTTAGCAAAGACTCACCAGGGTTTGGAGATGGCTCTTTTTCAAGCACACAACAAGAGCCCTCTCCTCCTCACTTTTTTCTTTCTTTTTTTTTTCCTTTGCAACTAACAGGTACAAGTTGGATGGATGAAATTTTGCTTTATTTTATTACCCACTGGTGGACTCCGTCTTGTCAGGCGGTACAAGGGCAGCTACTCCAGCCCTTGTTGCCCTTGCTGCCAGATACTTCCATATATAACTTAGAGACTAAACACCACTTTCAGAACTGGTCCCACACATCCTCTGAAGTTACTCCTTAGCTGGGATAAACAATCAGCTAAGCCCAACCAGTGCTAAAGGAAATAAATATGCCTGACATCAAACCTGGCAGGCTGCCAGCCTTAGGTTTTGGCCCAGCACCAGAGAAAACAAATTCCCCAAACAGCAGCCCACTAATGAGAAGACCTGTCACCAGCTCTGCGCACTCAAGCACAGAAACCAGCAGCACGAGCAGCGCTGCCAGCCTCCGCAGCCTGCTGGACCATCATAAACATCAGAACAGAGAACTAGTTCAGAGCCTGGAGTGGGGGAATTATGAATCTTTTTCTTTTTTTCTGACCATGAGGCAAGCATGCAGAGTTCACAGCTTTCTGATAGGCTCTATCTGCAGTGTTTTCTCCTTGCTCTCAACTTGCAGATGTGGAAATATTGATATAGTCAATGGGAGGCTGAGACTAAAAACCACAGTGCCAAATATCGAATCTATTGAGCAGTAAGGAGTACAAGTACAAGCTTTAGTCTGTTCCTTTTAAATTTCAGTAAACACTACTTTCATTTTCCCAGGTTTGAGCCTTAGCCAGTTCTCTTTCTTGCAGTCATTCTGGGAAATAAATTGAACTGTTAAAAGAGACTCCATTTGAGTTACCAGGCTGAAACAAATTTATTTTTTCCTTCTGAAGCCACACACACATCAAATAGCTGCAAGCAACTACATACCTGTGGGATCCCATGCAGGGAGAACAGACAGGCTGCACAGCAGAGCACACCAGGATCTGTCAGAGATGAAGGAGAAGTGAAATACAGTTATCTGTCTGGATCTGGAATCACAAGCAAAAGATGAAAGGCAAAGCCATATTAGAAGTTGAGAAATAATTTGTCAGCAGGGCATGCTGGTAACTATAAACTATATCATTTTTTTGGTTGTTGGTGTTTCCCCCCTCCTCTCTCTCCAAATTTTGCACAAGAACATCTATTCAGATTGAGCAGGCATGATCACATTTCTGTATTTGCGAAGGAGCATAGCTGAAACCTTATGACCCAGTATGTTGTTCCCTTCCAGGCAGAGCTGTGGTAGAAGGTAAAAGGTGGAGAAGCTTTTACTGCTCCATCTGGACAGAAATGAGGGGCCTTCATGGCATCAGGAACCACTTGGGCTTCACTCTTTTACTTGACACGTCAGCAGAATCCCTTTGATGGAACCAAGTGTGTGCATTACCTTGCCCTCTGATGTAGTTCACATTTGAACTTTATCAGTGTGGATATTCTGCTTATTTAATGGATCTTTTTTAGGTAGAGTTAAGTTTGTATGGACAGCTCTACAGATTAGTACTGCCTCATTTCTAACTGTTTAACTCAATACTGTGAGACTTCTCTATCTTTATGTTAAACCAAGAGGATTTTGTATAGTATCTCCTCTATTTTCTTAAAGAGAAAGGACTGAAATGGCAGAAAGTGATAGAAAGAAGGAACTTTGTTCCTCAAGAATTTAAAAGTTAGAAAATATTTTGCGTGTTGGATAAACTTAATCTTATTGTCTAGACAGCAGTGTGTGCTTTTGCTCTTCGCTTTGGGAGGACCACAGACGGGAGCCCCTTCCCTGCGCACCGGGAAGGTCTGTGGGAGAGCCCTGCTTCGGTAGCTGTGTCTTCGTCCACGGGAGCGCTCCTGGTCTCCACACGTGTGGTCCTTCTCTGGTACCTCTTAGGAGATCCACAGGAGGGAGCCCATATGCTGTGAGCACCTCTGCGGCTGCAAAGGCTCCGCTGGGCTTTGCTTGAGCACCTCGAGATCCAAAGCAGCAGAGTACGAGCCTCCCCTTGACCCAACAACACCATCCTTAGCCGAGACAGGCGTACCCCAGTGGGTGCATTCCCTCACTGGCAGGTGCCTAACGTACCTATAACTTTTAGGAACAGCATATTTGTCCGCGTTCTTCTGTAACTCTTCTCTAAGAGCATTTTTTTTTCCACAGTTTGCAGGTTTCTTGCTTGCCGTGAGCTGTGACATATTCAGTTTTCAAAGTACAGCTCCCAGCCCACACCTCAAGAAGCTATTTAGACTCTTGCATTGCTCCAGAGAAATCAGTTAATAAGAACTCTCTCCGGTTTACAGACATGACAATCATGAATGAGCTGAGCTATTCCCAGTGTATAACCCCAATGAACAAATGCAAGATCATATTCCTGAGGGCAGTTTGTATTTTTCCTTTAGTTCTTTCAGACAGTAAGTCTTATTTACATGATAGTTCTTCCAGTAGACATCAGGAATGTGCATGTTCCATTTGGGCATGCATGGGTTCTGCTTCAGCAGTGCATCGAAGGAACCAATATCTTATTGATATTTCTGGGCTTGGCTTCCTCCCTGCTCCACAGCAATGAAATCTGGCATCTGCCAAGGAGGAGCGAGCAATTAGCTTCACTTCCAGGGCAGTTCTGCAAGAGCTTCCACCCAGCCAGCGGGTTGACGCAGCCCCTTTGCAGCCCAGCAGTGCTGCAGCACAGGATGCTGTGCTACCTCAGTGTTCCTTCAAGGGTTGTGGCTCACACTTAGCCCTGAGCTACTCACTTATTTAGTCAACAAAGGCTGGTCTGGGGGATTTGGAGAACCTCCAAAGGCCTTTACCTCCAGCTGAAATTAGGGATTGTCAGCACATGTGGGAAGTATTGAGTAACAAACAGGACAGCTTGGCCTTAGTCTGCAACATCAGACCAGATTTACTATAGCTGTGAGTCAAGGAATAAATTACAGCTCTTGAGCTCAACAAAACTTTTTAATCTTAAATGTGAGGAGTTATCTTAGAGTATTGACTTCTGCTGTCACCAGGCTCCCTTTGGTTTTTCTTCAGAGATATATTTGGGGATGTCCACACATTTAATATATTTCTGGACAGCTGTCTGAAGCTGAATGGTCTGACCATTATTTTCTCCAGTAAAATAAAAGAGATTAGGATCTCTGAAAAATATTCCCACGATGAGCGTTCAGATGCCTGTGTCCTCCATAGGGTAACATTCAGAGCAAACTATAGGTTGCATTATCCAGAGCAAGGAGCAGCCAGAGGAATGCCATTTCACAAAGCAAACTTCATCCTGAATGCCTGAGGAGGACTTATTCCCCAGTGTGTGTGGGCAGGGTTCACTTCTGGAAGCTCAGTTTTATCCTGCTTGTCAAAATTTGTTCCTTTTTATTAATCTTCCTAATTTCTTTCATTTTCCTCTAATGAAATATTATAATGGCCATGCCAGCACTGCCTACTCTAAAACACAAGTTTTGTTTTAACCAAGTTACTTTGAACAAAAATTTAACCTAGAAAGTGTGAGGATCACATCTTAACACCATTGAAGAAAAGGACCGTAGCAGAAGGAGAAACAAATAAAAAAAATACAAAAAACAAATCATCATCATCAACAACTACAAAAAGCACAGCTCTTTACCTAGGCTCTTTGTGTGGACCACCTCTAAAGGAAGATTGTGACAGAAAGAAAGGGAAGGCAAAAAAGGCAGAACTTGAGCAGTAAGAAAGGATTATGTACTAGCAGTGTCTAGGGAAAGAAGAAATTTTTGACCAGTGGGTTTCTCCAAAAAAAGTTGCCAAATCTCAATATAATAACACTGCATGCAGAAAACTCTTCATGTTCTACAGCATGGGTCAGTGCCTTGTGTAAATTCAGAGCTCATCATCTTTCTGACATACGATTTTCTTAGCAAATAAGTGAAGAGAAAGTCAGCAGAGGCAAGGACAGATGGAGATGCTTAAGTTATGAGTAGGCTCTATCCATAGCCAGCAGAGAGAGAAAGGCATTTGAAGAGGGCAGGTAAAAGCCCAGCTGGACTGAATTTTCCTCTACAAACCCTGGCTTCTCTCTACTGAGCATATGGGAAGTCTAGGATGAACAGGCTTTAAAAAAGATAATTCACTTAAGCACTGGAAAATATGTGGGGCCATTCTGGACCTTAACTGGAAAGAGTAGCATAGACCCTATGAGAGTGCTACTGTAATCTAAGAATGACACTAGGCAGACTCTGCTCTGACTTTCCAGATGTGCTGACAACCCATAACTTCAACAGGGCGGAATTAGTGTGAATGACAGAAAAGATGGTTGCAGAAATTGTATAGTTCCTCATCAGAAACTGGAGGTAAGGTTATACCGCCTTGTTTTATGAACATAAATCCGTTTTGCTTTGGTGAACTCGATGTAAAACTATGGAGGCCATGGAAATCATATTGGTAGGAAATGTATTTGCAATCTGTGTAGTACATGGATATGTTAACATTATATAAATCCATTTACCTGTCTCAATAGACAAAGCAGCATAATTTCAGGTGCAACATCTCACCACAAATGTTTTTAACAGACCTGTTGGTCAAATATTCTACTGAAATAATGACTTTTGGTTTTTAATGGTAATATCTAGAATTTGCTCTGGTGAATGGCGGAGTTTAAAACACAAAAAAACTGTCTCTTTAGATATTCACAGGAAAGGTGTTTAGAATCCATTAAGCAGATGCTGAAAGAGAAGTGTCAACAGGAAGTCTTTCTAAGTCAGACTTCTAACTAAGTCAGGAAAGAGTTGAATTTTTTTCAGAACTTTTTTACCACAAATTTTAAACACTGGTTTCCTTGGAATATACTACTAATGCTCATTATTGAGCAGTAAATAAAGAAGCTCTTTCAAAGGTGCTGAAAACTTTCTTTCACTTAGTTATGCTCAAGTGGAAGCATCATCCCATGAGACCCTAAAAGAACTCCAGTCTGACAGTAGCTGCTGTGAGATTTCATAACTTTTGAAAAAGTTCATTGCTTATATTTTGTCGAGAGGTATTTATTATATAGGAGTGCCAGTTAAAGCCCAAAGTGAAACACATGGACTCAATAAAGGCCCAATAATGCGACCTTTGCTGTTTGCCACGCTTTTAACTTGTGTAAGTTATTGATTACACTTTCATGAGATCATAATCAAAAGGTTGTTCTTTGGTAATGGTGTGCTAGGGGAGTTTTATCCCGGACTTCAAAGCTGCCCTGGGAGGCTTAAGAACAAAGGCTTGGGAGTTTGAAGCACAGCCAAAATGAATCTGGATGCATTACCCGTGTTTACCGCCATGCAGGAGGTGGATTAGCTTATTCTTCAGCTGTGCACTTTCCCTCATCACATGAGAGGAGCCACTATCTCTAAGGGCGGCGTTTGTGCTTTTGAAAGGAGTCTGTTTAATTAAATGTAGCATTTTGCTCAAATCTCCATGATAACTACTCTGAATTAGTCTGTGCAATCATTTACGTAACTGTAGAAGTTTATTGAAATTATTTGATTGTCCCTGAAGAGAATAAGGCTAATTAATTAATAATAAATAAATAAATCCAGAGCCTGAAACTGCAAAGTGTCTGCAGCTTGCCTAAAGATGCACTCATACGGCTGGCCAAGCTGGACTTTCTTTCATTTTTCAAGCTTTAAGGGGAAAAAGACCCCACAGCTTACTCTTGATATAGATGCAGCTGTGTATATATGTTGCAGGTGTAGGTAGCAGGCCTGTACAGCTTTATTTTGTTAGGAACTAATGTGATGAGACAGCATTTTACTTTTTTTTTTTTTTTTTTCCTAAGGAGCAGTAATAATTTATCCCATTTGTATTAGCCTTAGGAAATTGGCCTTTTGAAAAGTCCTGATCATGAAGTCTCCACTGGAGACAGCACTGATCTTTTGGTGAGTGACAAAGAAATGAATCAGTCCTTGTTGTGCCAGTGCAAGAAATAACTTTTCAGCAGAAAAGCTTTGACCAGTTCTCCAGACACCAGAGTAATATGTTTCATTCAGTATTTGAAAACCAGTGCGGGTTTGTGTATCTTTTTTTCAATCTGAACTTTTACTAGTATTTCTCCTTTTGGTGTGCGGTTTGCTTCTCTCCCTGCCCCCAAAGTAGAGGTATCTAGTTTTTGTCTGTGAGACATCAGAGAAAACAATTAAAACCACATATATAGAGCACTTAAAATTCCAGTCTGATTCTACCATTTCTTTTAGAGAATTTAAAGATGTAATTATCTGTGCATATTTATCAAAACCCTAATGATAGATGTCTCCTTTTAGTTTAATTTCCTCAGAAGTAGCTCTAACAAAATAGAAATAAAATACATAACAAAAAACCCGTTGAACAGGAACTCTTCTAAACAGAGGGAGTTGTGCTCCCTTGGTTTTCCTTTGCTTTCTGAATAAAGCAAGGAAGAGGAGTAGGATCTTCAAGCCTTTACGAGTAGCTGTAAATGACATGACTATCTACCTAAACCTTGTAGGTTCTCTGGAAAAATAAGGTCTTTTTTTTCTTAGCCAGGTGGTTTTTGTTTTGTTTTGTGTTTTTTGTTTATTTTTTTCGGGAAATCCCACATGCTGTTTGCCTTTGTAGTTGAATACTTTTCTCCGTTTGGAGTCAGCTGAGGATCTGCTCCTCTGTGTGTTGCTCTCCAAGTCTTTTGCCTTGCCGATGGCCCCGGTGATTCCAGTTACTGCAACATGGGATTCCTTCTGATCTAAACAAAATCTGCCTTTTCATTAACACTCTGGTGATGGACAGGAATGTGTAGGAGGTATTCAGCTTTTGGGTAGTCTGCCTTTGCTGCTCTCAAGAACGAGTTTCAAAGCTAAGGATCTACTGATGCAACTGGATTTCTCTTTTTCATTACTCTCACTCTAGAACCTCACTCTTTCTGCCATGTTCTCTAGTATCCAGACAGGTTACTTTATAATGATGTCTTCAAACACTGCAGTACTTTAATATTTCAACATCTAATGAGAGAAAATGTCGTTCTAAAATGACCAAGTAGCCACCTTGTTTTCTATTTCTTTCAAAGCTCAGACCAACTGCCATGCCAATTCTGATACCCTGTGGCCTCACCAAACTTCTTGACAGTGGTTTCTTCATATTACTGACCTTTAAAGTGAACCTCTATCTCATTACCTTGAAAGACAGGTTGATGTATTCTGCATAGACCTCTGCATGCCTTTCCTATGCAAAACATTTGCAGAACCTTGTAATACTAGCATCCAAAACTCAGAGTTCCTTCTCATAATGATCAGGAAATCTCTCATTTTTACTGGTTTAAAAATCATCCTGTTGAGGGGTGTGATCTGCCATCCACAGCCTCCTGCCACAGGAGATACTAAATACTAGTTCCCATGGATAAAAGCAGAGGATTTCTTTACTGTTCTTCTTACAAAACACAAAACCACTAACCTCACCATTTGGTATTGCTGTAAGCTGCACGTAGGGATCAAATCCACTATTAAAATAAATAATATGTGTACTTGGATCCTCCTAGGTTTTCTTAACACAGAGAAAGAAAGTATAAGAGAAGCTAGAGCTGTGTGCATTTCACCCTATCATTGGACATCTGACACTGTGAAATAATTCCTTTTTTTTAATTCCCCATTCTGCTAAATTCTAATATGGGTCCAACTATTTTAAAATATAGAAGAGATATAAAAGTATTTCTGTTTTGTTTGTTTCGTGTGTATCTCTACTTCTCTTTATCTACTGTTTCATTTCGCCATCATGCCCTTCGAAGCTTTCCCAGCACTTAGCTGGTATTGGAAAATGGGCCAGCAACGGACAATAAGCTTATTCTGTCCTTTGTGTAAATCAGTTTTCACAAACAGTATTTTTGAAAGGGGTGGGTATCACCTTCTCTATATTGTTAAGTGTGCCTCCCACTTTGGGACTGCCTCCTGAGGCTGATGGCAGATATCTCTGAGGGCCACACGTTGGTGCAAAATATGTTTTACACAATCGGTGACATGACTAATTAATAGTTAAGGTAAAGCTGCCTTTTCTGGCTCTGGTGGTTAGCTGAAAATTAAAGCCTTGTAGGCAGACAGTTTATTATCTGCTTGTCTAAGGAGGGATCTATATGTTGCTCATTACAGCAATGTCTAGACTGCTGTGCAGTAAAAAAAAATGTGCTGCTGACGTACTCATTTCTGGCCTGAACGCATCAATAGCCTCGTACACACAGCACTGATAGAGCTTCCTCTCGTGGCTGAAATTTGTCTCATCTTGTTTCGTCTTCGAACACAGAAGACAGACTTCTCTGACCTAATGCAGCTAATATCTTGGAGAAGCAGTGGTCCCTGCTGTAAACACCTAGCAAACACATACGTTGTCTCACGTTGCCATTTTATTTATGGCATACACAGCTGTGAGCATCTGCTGTGGATACTAACATGGTCAATCTTCTAGTGTGTGTATAGCCAGGAATATCTATGGATCTGGGCTAAAAAGGAACTCTCAATGAGTTTCTTTCTCTAAATACCGAAAACTGGCATTAGAGTATATATTTATCATGTAATTGATAACAGAACAACATTACTTAAATAATGAAAAGGAAACATTTCTTATATCTATTTGAAAAGATGACACAGATCGTCTTTCCTTTGTTAGAAAGGCTGCAAATTTCCTTAAGTTACTGAGCTGTGACATACAACATTTTAAATTATTCTGCTTCGTTTTCAGGTACTGCCATTATTTCTAATCCTACATCGTTCATGTAAAATGAAGAGATCAGAAAGCATATTCCTGTGAAATGCTTTGATTAAATATGGAACAAAAATGTATTAGTAACAACATGGCACTTAAGCAATGAGATAACTGTAACAGTAGATCTTCCACTGAAGACTGGAATTCTACGGGAATTTTGAGAGTATATCATTTAAAATCCAACTGCCAACAGATGTTCTCTGCAATGGCTGTTAGAGGATTTCATTATTTTTATAACCTTTTAAATTCCTCTAATTTATAGAAAACTTCCATTTAAAGTCTATAAAAGTTAATCCTGACCCTGGAATTATTTGCCCAAAATGAAATTTCCTTCATTTGCTGAGGGCTTTCCCCACATGGGGAACTGTTAAGGGCTGTCTGTGTAGGGCTACCTGCTGCCTAAAGGCACTGCAGTTCCCAGGTTGTTCACACAAGGTCTGCAGAGGCCTTCGCCTCAGTTTCTGAGGGTCTCAAATGGATGTTTCACACACATAAAGAATATTCTTCTCAAGGACATCCCGAAAACAAGTCCAAACCAAAATGCCTCCCACACATGTAGGATATGCAATGGTCAAAGATTAGCAATTCATCGCGATCCCCACTTTCTCCATCGCATCCCATAACACCTTTCCTCTAAGATTTTGCCTTCAATGCCAATTTTTGCCCAGGTCATACACTGGCTTTCAGGAAAAAAAAAAAAAAAAAAAAGCACAAGAGTGCTTTTCAATGGAAAAGGAATTATAGATTACGTTTTTTTCCTCATTATCTCTTGACAATATCTGAGGAAATTTCATTCACACTACCAGGTCACTCACAATGACCATTTACAGTATTAATTGTGAGCAATATTAAATTATCTAGATTTTAATTGCACAGCCCTATCTCATCAATTAACCATTAAGACTAAATTTCATGCTAGGCTGAAGCCTAGTAAATATTTGTCGAGTGTGTGTTGTTTGCTTTTCAGTCATGCTGATTAATGCATGTTAATTGGCAATAACTCAAATAACAGCAGGGCAATGCTGGAGACTAGATGCAGAGACTGTGTCAAGACAGATTGCCTCCAAACAGATAGGATTTGTGGCAGCCAAATCTTGTGTCAGACTCAGGTTGGAGGAGTTAAACCACTCTCCTGCTCTGTACAGCCACTCTAGACTGGGATTTTTGTTTGTTATTTTTAAATCAAAATTTAACCAACTCAGTCCTGCATGCATCATTTAAAACACAGTTTAAAAACTTTGAAATCATGCTAACTGGATCTACTAGAGGTGTTTCAGGACTTCTTAGATTATACCATTGTAAAAAGTCCAGTTTTTGCAAGCTAAATAGATCCATGAGCATTTGCACAGAAGTAGTGAGAGGAGACACCTTGCCTCAAAGCAAAACCTGATGCTTGTGCAGTATCTCTTGCCACTTTTTGAATGTGAACTCACTCCAGGCTCTGACATGTCATTGCTGTGCATCTACTACGATTAAACTAATTCCTTCCTTGAAAGACAGTAAGTACTGTGAGTCATGTAGCCATCAATTCTTTTTCCCTTGGCGAACTTCCCTTTTGTCTTTGTGCTTAGACACCACTGATTCTCCAGAAGTTGGAATTCATAGAATCGTAGAATCATTAAGGTTGGAAGGGACCTCTAGAGATTGTCTAGTCCAACCCCTCCTCCACACACAGGGTCACCTAGAGCACAAGGCACAGGGCTGCATCTAAGCGGGTTCTGAAGATCTCCAGTGAGGGAGATTCCACAGCCTCTCTGGGCAGCCTGTTCCAGTGCTCTGTCACCTTCACTGTAAGAAATTTTTCATTAAGTTCCTGTGGAACTTTTAGTCTTTCAGTTTGTGGTCGTTTCCTCTAGTTCTGTAGGTGGCCACCACTGAAAAGAGGCCGGGCTCATCGTCTTCACTCCCTCCCTTGAGGGATTCCAGTTCCTTTCGTATCAGTCAAGACTGACTCACAAACTGACCTGCTACAGTAGCATTCCTGGGCAACCTGCTCTCACTGACCCTGCTTGAGCAGAGATGTTGGAGCAGGTGATCTCCAGAGGTCCCTTCCAAGCCCAACTATTCTGTGATTCTGTGGCCACTAGAATGGAAATGTGGTTTGAGAGCTATTTGGTTTAGTTACCAGTTATGTGGGTTGGGAGCTATTTGGTTTAGTTACCAGTTATTGTTTACCAGAATAGTAAGAACATAAAGTTTTAATAATATAAGCCATTATGACCTCGTTTAGATATGACCAAACATCAAAGCTAACAATGAAAAACAGACAGTACAGCATCAATTTTGTTATTGTAGTATTCTATAGATGTTGTAGAGAGCCTGTAATTATTTTTCTGATCTGAAGAATTATTTGAAAACAAAAATGTTCACAATCTAATACTTTACAGCTTGTTTTTATATTTTGGCAGGGAATGTTGCATTAGAAAAAAAAATCTTTAATTAAAAGCAACTTTCTGAATATTACCACAGACTTTGGTTTTGATCTCCTATTTTGCTACTTCTCATGTCCCCTCTCTTTGCCACACATGTTTAAGCCTCCCTTAACTTTCATCACTTTCTGCCCTATGTGTTCTCCTGCAAGTCTTTCTGTGAGCTCTCCATGTGAAGACACAGTCTGCGTGGGCTGTAGCCCCTCAAAGCTTTCTGCATGCTGATGCTTTTTGTCATGTCCAAAGTCCGCACAGGTGCGATGTGCTGCCAAGGCTGATCAAGACTTTGCTTTGCAAGAAGGAAACGAGCACAACCATCACTGGTCTCCATGTCTGTCTCCTCCTCTCTTCCCTACCCTAGCTACGAGCGGGCACAAACCATACTGTCTAATTCCACAGAGCAGCTGAGTGAGAACACATTTTTGCCAATGTTCTTCAGGTACTTTTCTGCAAACAGCACATAAAAATACATGTAACTTCTTGCTAAGAAGCAAACATCTCAAGTGCAGAATAGGATACACATCTGTGCTGAAGACATCTAGCGTTAGACAATAAGAATCTAACTTTGCATCATGTATGAAGAAATATTGATGAGATTGAATATCCTCAAGCCAGATTTAAGCTGTTGGGCAGACCGGTTGGGCAGACCGGTTGTCCAGGCTCACTAGTCAGTTTGGTGAGACTTGTGCCCCAAAAATCCTCTTCAAGAATTAGCCAGTTGTTGATACAGGTCTTTGCAGTCCACTATATAAAAGGTGTGACTTGTCAACAATGTCTTCCCTGTATAACATAAGGTCACTGCATGCAAGCCATTTCTTTGCTGTTATGCTGCATCCAGTTTACTGTGTGGTCACTTGTCAATCTCTCACTTATGAGAATGAAAATTAAATGAAAATTGCATTTAACTAAAGATGCACTCAGGGAAATAATATAAACAAATCCAGCAAATGGCATAAGGACTAAAAGTACAGTGTTTCTCTGCTACAATTTAGATCTACAGAGTCCAATGAATGCAATTAAAATACATATTGATTTCTCATGTATTTTGTCATAGGCTGAGTACTTCTATGAGTTCCTGTCCTTGCGCTCTTTGGATAAAGGCATAATGGCTGATCCGACTATAAATATCCCTCTGCTTGGAACAGTTCCTCACAAAGCATCAGGTCTGTACTGCTGATAGTATAAATTGTGTTCTTGTAAAAAATATTCCCCTGTAAATAAAATCTAAGTGTTTTATTATGAATTGCACTATTTATTGTTAAAGAAATGCTTGCTACATTGCTTGCCATTGAGTAGTTTATGAGTGGCTGACTACAGCAGCATATTTCTTCCCTGGAGATCTTCAAGACCCGCTTGGATGCAGCCCTGTGCCATGTGCTCTAGGTGGCCCTGCATGTGCAGGGGGGTTGGACTAGATGACCTCTAGAGGTCCCTTCCAACCTTAGGCATTCTATGATTCTGTGATTTTGTCTGAGCCAACAGAAGCTTTTATGTGCTTTAGAGAAAGCAGCAGAAATTTATCCCAAATGATAAAATTCATGCATTTGTAACTTTATTGTTATTTAAGCTGTGCAACTATTAGACAACACAAGCTTCGAATGCTGTAAGGAATTGTTATTAAATTATACTCTTTGCTAAAGAGTGCTGATCATGAGCATTATACTTCCAGCTGGGGTCTGATGCTCTCATGAGGCTTTCAGCTCTGAAACGCGCTCTCATTTAGGGTATTACCATTTACCACCTTTCCTTCAGTTGTGCATTAGCCATGCTATAAGCAGAACTTATAGCTCTGAGTAGAGGCTGACTCAAGGCTGGCATGAGTGCTCCTGAACCACCACAGGGCAAGTTACAACAGCCTTTCCGAGGGGTTATCTAGTCTGCCTGATTTTGCCCTGCAGTGGATGAGTAACAGTCTACATGATCTGCTCCAGAGATAGTGTGTGGGAGTGGATGTCTCTGGCAGAAGGGTGGAAACAAACATCTGGATGACGGCAGTGTCTTAACATATAGTTTCATGACTAGCTTTAGCCAGCCTAAAGCTGCCTTGGTAAAAAATGGGAGAGAGCTCAGAAACGGAACAAGAGCATAATGCAGTTGTCAGTGGATCAAAGTGGAGCACTAGTATCCAAGTTTACATCTTTGACTAATCTTGTTTTAGTCTCCTCCTTTTTAAGCATAAGCTCTGAATGCTTGTATTTAGTATCGTCCCCTTTCAGCTTGTTTGAGGGTAATACTGAAGTGATGTTGCAGCATGGCTTTTTGCTGTGGCACCTGGAATTTAGTGTAAGTAAGTGCTGTGGGTGGAGGAAGTGGGAATAATAGAAATGAAGGAATTGGGTGAAAAGAGCAACAATACTTGTACCATAATTGCTATAATTTAATTTATTGCAAGTCCGTGCCTTTTCAAATAAATAAAATTACTCTAAAAGTAACAAAAAAGATACAAAGGCAGAATTATTATTAAGCAAAGTCCTTGTCACATATCTCACCTTCTTTATATGTAGATAAGTTCTCCACTCAACATTCTGTATTCATAACTAGTCTTTTTTTTTGTTTGATTTTTTTCAATCTTCAGAAAAGGTAGATCAAAACGTTCCCTTCTGACTCTGCCTAGGAAGCGTATGATCTACAACTGCAGGGATGATCTCCTAGTTTCAGCAAAATTCCTGTTAACTGTCCTGATGGGAGGTCTGATTAAAAACAAAAAGGAGCAACCCTGTCCGTAGCCTTGGTAGCGGAGACTCAAGACTTGCATGGCTCTGTCCATAGAGTTTCCTTACGCTGAGCATGTGCTGTGCACTAGTGTGCTCAGCATACAGTAAGCACTGTTTAAGTTTGGCATTATAATGCACCTGGTGTTCAACAGCAACTGGCAATCAGCACACGTACCGTATTTGAGGCATTTACTGAATCCGACAGTGAACCGCTAGTGTGATGGTTTGTTTTATGATGACTTCTAGCTGGCCTTAATTAACTAAGTAGCCTTAAATAAATCCATTCTATAAAAGTAGTGAATTGCTACCTTTTAGTTATTTTCACATTTTATGTGTTCACAATCTGTTTTGACAATCATGTCCAATTTGGTCTGAATCTATCCATTATTTTTCTACAAATAGACATCAGAAAAAAACTCATAAGTTTGTATTTAATAACAAATCAGTAAACTATTTCTTGAAAAAGCATTTTAGCTCAAAAAGGTTACAATAAGACAAGGGAAAATAAAAGGAAAAATAGCTGTATTAGACATAAGAAGAGTAGGAAAAAAGAATGTGAATCACAATTA
Source organism: Crypturellus tataupa (assembly GCA_034781795.1). NCBI lineage: Eukaryota > Metazoa > Chordata > Aves > Tinamiformes > Tinamidae > Crypturellus > Crypturellus tataupa. The sequence continues at coordinate 2,635,649 of JAWLRI010000039.1, forward strand.
CATATCTTATTCAGTTAGTTCAACCAAGTGCTACATGAAATTTTAGTAAGATCACTCCTATCTGCTCCAGTGGACTTTTAAATCTTCAATCAGAATAGTTGCCTATCACCAATACAGCATAAAAATTGGTTTGGTATATTAGAGACTTTCTAGTCTAGATCTTGTCTTATGGACAAGACTGGCCATAAGCAGACCTGTGGAAGAGTAAAAAGAAGGCAAGTATATATGTCCTCTCACAACCACTGACTCACTTGGGTCAGGGGATTTCCTGAGTCTCAAGTGATTTGTGGTTTTTTTTATAACCCTGCTTGGGGTTTACACACAAACTTTTTGTGTCTCCAGCCACTTTGGCATGTTGTTCCACTGCCGCCTCCTGCATGACAATCTGCCTCCTGTCCTTGGAGTCTCCCTGCCACTAGCTTCATCTGATGGGACCTAGTGCTCGAACTGGTAGAGACAAGGAGCGATCAGTCACTGCTGTCAGTCCTATCCATGGTCAGTCATGGTTTTAAACATGGTTTTAAACATCTATCTTTCAAAGCTAAGAAGTTCTCCTAAGTTTTCTGTAGGCTGGAGAGTCCTAGCCAACTCAATTGCTCCTCACTGGACACAACCTTGTTGCCCTCCACCTTTTAAAATCCAGTATATCCTTCTTGAGATAAGGAATCAAAATGTCTTGAATTTAAATTAGATCTAAATTACTTAGGTTCCTTTAACACCCAAATTTCAGGATTGCTGTCTGATTCCACACTTACTTAGAGCATTGTTCATGTTGCACCTATTCACATAATAAAATAGAAATATGTGACTGGAAGGCTTTCAGTGTGAGCTTCAGGAGCTGAGAAGCACTTAACTTATCCAAAAAAGGATGTTTGAGAAGAGTCTTGATTATAGTGTGTAGATAACTGCTCAGTGAGAAGGATTGTTGGCTCATTTCACAAGGGAAGACCTACTAATATGCAGCGGTTCAGACTAAAGTCAGTAAGTTCAAAACTAGGTCAGGCGTTTTGGACAGTGACAGTGATTCCAGACCAGCTCTTGGTCTCAACATGACTATACTCAAAGGAAATGTAGTGGCCTGTGATCAAAAAAGGAAATGGTCCCCCAAGGGCTCAGAGTTGGCCAGTCTCATGTTGGTGCCAAGATAACACCAAGCAAGTTGGCATGTCCCCACAGCAGCAGAGCCCACGTGGAGGTTTGGGTCCGTACTGTGCCAAGGTAGCACAGGGCTCAAGCCAATAGCCCTTCTACTTGTAGGGGATTCTAGCAAATCCTGTGGTCCACAACCAAGAAAAAAGGCCTAAACTACCAGACAAGAGAGATTAAACTGTCATTCCCCACAGCCCAGTAGAGCGTTCAAACCCCAGCTAAAATCGAATTAGAAGTCACTGGATTTATATAGATTCCCTTTAAAATTAGTGAAGCTTTTCTCACTTCTGCTAGAGCTGTCTACTTGCAGCCCTGGATGAATTGTAGAGGATACAGAAATCTAAATGTTCCAGAGGGACAATTCTATGTCCTGGTGACTTGGGGCCGTAGGGAGCAGCTGAAAGACCTGAACTGTGGATTCCCCCTTGCTTACTTTCAGCCAGCGATGGACAAATGTAAACTGCATCCTGAATCTGGGAAAGAGGGATCAGCATGGAGATTTGCCCCTCCACCGCCCTGCTCATCCTTCCTGCCAGCGCAAGCATGTGGATGCAGGGATGCGGGGATGCGGGGTGCAGGGATGTGGGATGCAAGGATGCAGGGTGCATCTGCTCTGTGCAGTGTTGAACACAGCTCAACTTTACCCTAAGCAGTCTAGGAGACAGCCTTTATTTAGCCCTAGGGAATATATTCCTAGGGAATATATCCCTGTGCATTTAAACCCGCATGCTGTCATAATTTACAGGTAAATCTCTGGAGAGATCAGAGTTTTGCTGCTGATTCCCTGAATCCTAGATATAGCTCACAGTGCCAGCATTAAATTCTGCCATCTCTTCCTCCCCATACCCATCAGCAGCTATATCACACACATGCTAACACAAGTCTCCTCTTTTAAACTATTTCCTACACTTGAGCTCCAGGAAGGTTACTACAATTTAAGAAGTCCAGTACATTTAAATTTGTTTTAATCTCCTGTAAGCGTTTTTTTTCTTACTACACAGTTACAAATTTTTTAATAATAGTCTTCTAAAAGATTTGTGTAAAAGCCCCTCATTAATGAAATTATAATGAAAAATACAACAGACCTTTCACACCATAGCATGTAACAGAAGGAGAATGTGTTTTAGCAATAAACTATGCTGCATTTTTTCAAGGCAACAAATAACAAAAATTACGCAATTGTGACTTTCAAATTTTTTTCATAGCAAACAATTCAAATCAAATCAAATGTAAGGTTGTTAGCACAATATTTTGTTCTGAAATCTCAGGCCAACTTCAGAAGAAAATGACTAAATGATTACTATTAGCTGGATCTAATTTATAACTGAGCTAGGAGGAGCCAATTTTGCAGAAAAGAGGTAATAGTTTCATCTGAAGATTATTCAAGATCAACTGTGACAATCATAGAGCAGCATTCCATAGCTCTGAGGTATGAGGCTTGCTTCCTCATTAAAATACTCCAGATTTACTGGCCGTAATTATTTACTTAGACTCTTTGTACTTCAAGAGAGTTTGAATGCTTTTCCTGGAGAGTCAGTCTCCAACTATCCGTTACACTTAACAAGTTTTGTCAGAAAGTGATGTGTCTTTTTATTCTTTTTTAAATATTTGCAAAACACATGTAGTGCAATACCATTCCAAAAATGTGTGAGATCTTTTGCAGAAATGATGTGAGAACCAGTAATATTTAACCTGAGAAGTGATGGAGTCAGCTCAGGAAATTAAATATGGGCTTCCAAGTCATTTAGGTGGTATTGAAGGTCCTGTGCCTAGATAATTCCACACAGGTAATTGCCTTGTCTGCAGGCAGGAGTTTGCTTGCCTCGAGATCGCTGTCTACGCTGCGCACTGCTGGGGTTATGTGAGTAAATGAGGCCAGGCTCATCTCTCAGGCGGTCCCAGTCGTGGAGTCTCTTATCACTAAGGTGGCTGCATATCTCTGTGTTACACTTCTTCATCTGTGGCTGTGCTCTGAAGTTTAAATGTAAATACTTATTAGCTATATTTTTAGTAATTCAATTAATGTTTTTATTTACATATATTATTGTTGTTGTTACTATTACTATGATTCTCCTTTTAGTCGTTCAGGTTGGGTTTCCTTGCCTTGGAAAACAGGACGGAGTTGCTGCATTTGAGGTCAATGTGATCATAATGAATTCAGAAGGCAACATAATTCTCCAGACACCGCAGAATGCCATCTTCTTCAAAACCTGTCAGCAAGGTAATGCTTAAGGGGACATGACTAAATGCCATTAGATCAGGTCACTTGACTTACGTTTTGTTCAGAATAATGGTTAGACAAGATGGAAGAAGAGTGGTGGTGCAATCTGTAGCAAGAGTCATGAATTTCAGGCTCTTCAGCTTCTGTCTGTGGATTAGCTGCTCATTGGCCATGTGATAAACCCTTTACTTAATGTGGACTATGTCTCACTTAAGAGACTGTTGCAGGTAACTCTCCTGTTCACAGCTCGTTGTGTCAAGGATACTGATAGAAATTTAACGTACAATAAAAACTATAAATAACAAACTTGAGGTGTATTGAGAAGACCTAGCAAAAAAAGCAAGCTGAGACTAGCAATTTCAGAAATGGCCCGTAATTTTAAGAAGTGAACTTCTGGGATCCACAATGGGGGCACTGACTTCAGCTAATGCCTGTTAATGCCACTGTTCAGCAGTTCTTAAAAGCTCAATTTGCACATCCAAAATGAGTACAAAAAAAAGCATAAATCTGAACATTTTGCAGAAGTTGCTTTCACGTTCCCTGGAGCTCTGAATGGCAACTTGTTGATGTTGTTGGATCACTGCTCATCAGCCTCAACATCAAGTGCTGACTGCTGTTATTTGCAAAGCTTATGAGACGCTTGAGTCAATGAGAGAACTCCCTTCTCCCTTACAGTTGTAAAAGCTTCATTATTAGTGTTTTCTGTTTGATTTTAGTAGAATGGTCTGGATAGTAAAGCACTTCAGCAGATGATGGAAACTAGTCCTCAGTATTTGCAGGCATCAACCAATAAACACCCATAGGATGCACTGACAGAAGAGCAACAAAAGGACATGATGGAGTTACCACAGTATTTACTCGGGAAGCAGAGAACCTGTTAATTTACCAGTCACTAAGCACTATGCAGTAAGACTTTTTGGATTAAACTGATACACTACAAAAAACTGTAATAATAATTATCATTCTGAACTGAAGCTGTGGAAGTGAAAAAGATCAGTATCTAAGATAAGGTAGTTATCCCATGTTGTGTGCAGTTGTATCTGATTAACTCATGTCAAGACTGAGGTACAAAGAGTGAGATTTTTATTCTTCTCCCATTAAATCCTTGTTCCTAGTCCCACACTTTCTTCTCCACACTCTTTTCTCTGAGCTAATTGGCTGTAGTGTAGCTTCAAAGAGCAAGCGGCAGGAGAAGGAGCTGTTTATTCTTTGAAACTTTGCTACACCTAAAGAGCAAAGCTGTTCATCCCCTTTGAAGCTTCACTGCTGCCAATTAGCCCAGAGAAACTGGAGGAGGGGAAGAAGAAATGGGAAGAGAAATAGAACTGAAAATGGGGCTTAAGAGAAGTAAAATCAGATCTGGTGTATGAACTTGCGGGTCCAGTGTAAACACAACACAAAAAGTTTTGTGACTTTTTGATTTTCAGATCACTTCAAAGATACTGACTTTGGAAATAGCCTAAGGGCTAACTTAATAGGGACAGTCATGTTACAAGTCTGCATTGTGGAAAACTGAGGCATGAACAAGAGGGACCCAAAAGTAGGCTTTTGTAGCATTCCAAGAAACCATGGTTTCTGTGCTATTAGTTGTTGTTATCATTGCTAGTTTTGTTGATAGTAAAGTCATATTTAACAATCTGACAGCACTGAGCACTACGGCTACTCAGAGGATGGTTTTCCAATCATTAGAGGTAAGCAGAAGAGGAGTTTTCACTCCTCCAGTCTTTCAGCATGGACAGGGGTAACTTCCATTTCTGCACTCAATTTTGTGACATGGATACTACAACATTTTGGGCCAGGTATTAAGAAAGATGAGAATGCTCCTATCGGTTGGTATTAGTTTAGTTTGCTTCCTTTGAAAGAAGGCCTTGATGGCAAGAAGCTCAGATTCCTCCTGCCGGGGCCCCAGATCATTGTTTCCAGTTATTCCTGGCCAGCCGGAAGGGGCCTCCACTAGAGGAAGTGGGGAAAACGAGGGAGCAATTTTGTGGGAAAAGAGAGTCTTTGTTGTGGCTAAGAGGTGGCCACACACACACAAAAATATGTTTTTCTATTTTTCTGTTTGAAATGGCATGTATTTAAGCATGCATTTTCTGTAATGAATAGCAGCTCTGCATTTGTGTACAGAAGAGAAACATTTCCAGTAAGAGTCCTAGGCTGTAGTGTTCGAACAAAATAAGACAAAAAGCCTTTACCATTATTAGTACCATTACTAGCAGCTTTGCTTTTAGAGCAATACTTTTGCTTGATGTATCTTTGGCTTTACATAGAATAACATTTAAAAATTTCTCCCTTTCCCCTTGTCACTTTCCTGCTTGTTGGACAGTTCCACACAACATCCACTGCTGACTATGTCAGATTTTCATCCCTTTACTACTGGGCGGTCCTTGAAATGCCACTGAACAGAGATATACTGTGTGAGTGCAGAATACTGCTCCTAGCTTTGTCAGTTAACATGTTTTCCTGTGGCTCTAATCAGCTTTTAGTTAAATTTTCAAAAATTAAACTTTGTAGATAAATCTAGCTAATAGGTAGAATATTAGAAGAGAGGAGGATCATTCAGCATCTGTTTTAAATTTGAGGGTTTAATTTCTTTTGTAGTTACAGTTAGGAGTTACAGTTTCAAATATCTCTGCAGGCTGCAGGCAACTCAATCCACCTGAATTTATAGACATCCTAATGCTCCTTGTCACTATAAATGCATGCACTTTAAAAGTTCTAACAGTCTGAATTTGAACTCAGTTATTATTTGAGTAGGAGTTGGAGTGAATCAGTAGCACAGCTTTACTGCCTAAGCATGGTAGATGCCAGCAGTTGTGTTAAAAGTAGGTGATAAGTCAATAGAGAAATATTCAGGGTACTACTGGGAGGTGTTGCTAGTGGCGTATGTTTACTGCACTATCATGCCAAAAGGGGCAGGGAAAGATGTGATGCCACCCTCTTAATCAACAGCCTTTTTGTAGGTGACCTTTCAGTTTGGATTAAAATGGTTATAACAAGATTGCTCTCTCAGCCTCAGCCTCAGAGGTGTTTGAACCTTGTTGTGCACAGAGTCACAGAGGGCTGGTAGAGATGCCACATAGGTGGACTTGTCTTCCTGGGGACGCGTCCAGCAGGGACCATCGTGCCTCCTCTGCTGAAGCTACCTCGTGCCCCTGGTACCCAGTCACGGGTGCAATGTGCGCTTGGTCCAGTGAGAGCAGGCAGCCTCCCGTGCGTTCCTCCTTATCTGTGAGAGAACTGGGAAGGTATTTTTGAGTAATTGCTTTTCTACCCTGCAGTCATGTTTTCATGGGCTTCCATAGGGTTCCAATTTGTTCTGCCTCTTGTTTGATGGACTGACTTTTTGAGGCTGCTGATCATACCCAGATGTATTTCTTGTCCTTCTATATAGTCCAACCAGGGTTGCCAAGTGCTTTAACCAGTGTTTGATCGATAGCTGAGATGTGAATATGAGTTGGTTGATGATATAGGATCACTGTGCAGGAATGCTTTTATCCTGCTTTCTTCCTTTGTCTAGCTCGAAGCTATTTCATTCAAATGCAGATTTCATCACTTTGTCACCTCCGTAGTAATATTAATTAATACTATGCAAACTGCAGTGCAGTTTACTTAAGGTTGCACAAATTGACCTGGACAGGACAATTGACCTATCCTGTGTTGGGTACTGGTTCATTCCTGAGTGGGACTGAAAGTGATGGATTAGGCAGCGGATCCGCTTTATAGGGGAGCAGTGGAGCACATGCTCTATCAGCAAACCTGCCATGGTTATCTGAACATGCAACCAAACCTGTGTCTGTAGATTAACAAAAAAGACACTGATTTCTCTTGAGGAGTTCTCAGCTGAACTTTCATTTCTGCCAGCATTTGCCTGCCTGACAGTGAATCTTTGCTGTTGTATCAAAAGAATATATTGATCCTGCTGAAAACTGAGTGGCAGTAAAATATGTAATATCCAACTATATCATTATCATTATATTTTATGTAGCGGAATGTCCGGGTGGATGCAGAAATGGAGGATTTTGCAATGAAAGACATGTCTGTGAATGTCCAGACGGATTTTATGGACCCCACTGTGAGAAAGGTAATTTTAAAAAAAAGTTTGCAACAGTTTTCTTTACATAATTATAACAAAAGTATAATTCCTACAATAGTGTAACCTCTTCTAAAAATGGGAATGGTCTATACTGAAGATTTTGTGTATTTCAAATCCTCACAACAGAATTACTACTATGGTCCATTATCTAATGGATCTCCAGTTACTTACAAGGAAAATGGACCACACTAGTAATGAGGGAAACAGTCTCTCTTTTCCTCCCATTAGTAACTAGCAGCCAAAAACAATACTTCTGAGAGGGAGAGATCTACAAATTGGTGTGAATTGGTGAGGAAAATAACTCTTCTTCTCCATGGTGGCCAGCGACAGAACAAGGGGTAATGGGTATACATTAAAACACAGGAAGCTCCATCTCCATGTGAGGAAGAACTTCTTTCCTGTGAGGGTGACAGAGCCCTGGCACAGGCTGCC
>JAWLRI010000039.1:2643582-2668506 GCA_034781795.1 Crypturellus tataupa
CCCTGTGCCCCGTGCTCTGGGTGTCCCTGCTGGAGCAGGGGGGTTGGACTAGGTGATCTCTAGAGGTCCCTTCCAACGTCAACCATCCCGGGATTCTGTGTGATTCTTCTTACTTTCCTTCCTTCCACCTCCCTCTGTGGGAGACTTTCCCCAGGGTGACCCAAGCTGGAGCCAAGCAGCCCCCAGGACCTGCTTAGTCCAGCGTCACACCCGGCTCCCAGACACTTGGACAACACGTAAAATGTTCCGTCCCAAGGGCAGGGACCGCTCGCGGCCTGGAGGCCGGTGACGCAGCACAGTTCGCGTGTGCGTGTTTAAACTCTTTAACCTCGGAAGCAGAGGCCGCCCGGAGCCGCGGGCCGTGCCTGGGCACCCCTTGGGAGCACGCGCGCCGGCCGGGACGGCAGCCGGGCCAGGAAGGGCGCTGACAGTTTCACGGGCTGGACAAGTCCCTGTCCCTGCTCGGTCCCGCGCCAGGCCCTGTTTAGCTCCGTGCTGCGGCCTCAGCCGCGCTGCACGTACCAATTGTGGCCAACCACGGAGGAAAGGCCGTCCCCGCCGGGCCTCCCCGAAGGGGACTTGTGGGGCGGCCGCAACGGCGATGGAGTCTGCACAGAGGCTTTAAAAACCTTTGGGAGGGAGGGGGCACCCAGCGCAGTTACCCACCAAACCAGGCCATGCAGGAGGCGGAGGTGAAGGGAAGGGTTCGTTGCAGAGACCCCCTGGGAACCCCACTAAGTTGCTGACCCCTCTGAGCACAAACCCCTCTTGCAGGCAGAGCGGAGACGCAGCCGGGAGCACAGAAATCCCGTGATGGGGAGGACCGGGGTAGCGGCTGCTCCAAATCTTCAGAGGGTGCTGAGGAGTCTCAGCGGGCAGCTTGCAGCATTAAACTGTGCAAGGGATGGTTTTTGCTTGAAGTGGAATCAGGTGTAAATTTAATCTTCACTTTTTTTAGCAGTACTGAATGCACACAGGTATCATGCAGAAATACGATTGATTTAGCTCACTAGTAGAGTGAGCCCCTTCCAAAGCCAACTTGTTACACTCCGCAGAAGGAGAGGGGGTGCGAGGAAGCTGCATTGTGGCTAAGTCCATGTGGTCACTCGCTCTCTGTCCTCGCAGCGACGTGATTTCCTCCCTTGCTTCTCCCTAGCTCTGTGCGCTCCTCGCTGCATGAACGGGGGGCTCTGCATTACGCCCGGCTTGTGCATCTGCCCGCCTGGATTCTACGGCATCAACTGCGACAAAGGTAACGCGGGGTAGCGAGAGCGTCGGCGATGGCAGCACGTCACAGACACGTGGGAAGGGGTCCCCGTATCAGGGACACCTCAGGGAAGAGTAGCTTATATACTCACTGTAGTGTTGATCCATTCAAATCTGTGAGATCCACCACACAACCCACTGGTCCATGAAATAAAGTATCTGAATTTGAAGTTGCGTTTCCTCAAGTAAAATCCATTAATTTGGTCAGTATGGACACTTAGAAAATAAGTCATCTGTTCATCTTTTGTTGCTGCGTTGTGACTTGGGGATAAAAAGGAACAATTGGCTCTTCAGAACAGTAATTTGGAGCAGTCTGGACATCCATACAGAAAAAAAAAATCAAGTTTGTTACATACCAGTACAGCTGACCAGCTCATGGCAGAGAGAAGTGCAGAACATCACAGCGCATTTACTATTGCAGAGCCAAGTGAAGGACTGAGCAAATGAAAAGGTCCTGGTGGGCTTTAAGCCAAAATAATGCCTTACTTTTTTGGCCTTTAGATAATTTTGCACAGAATGTTATCATCAAAGTCCTTCTGCCTTGTACCTCATCATTGATGAAACCTTCGTTGCATCTGAAAAACATTTTAAGAGTACACTATATTGAAATGTGCCCAATACCTTGAAGGATGTTGGACTGTAAGATTAATATGAACTCGGATTTTTGGTGTAAAGTTATGCTTGATGCAATGAAAGTAATTTCACAGAAATAACAGAAACCTGTAGAAGTCTCTTTCTAGCCTAAATATGAAACCTGCCAGAGTCCTAATGAAGAACTGTACCTTTTCATTCAGTTAGTGAAGTGCCCGCCTGTAACTGCCAGTCCTTTTACCATACTCAGGCGCATTCAATAACAGTAATGACTTGATTTTCAAGCATTTAACATGTGAGGACTGATGGAGATAGATATAACACAAAACCTGTGCTCAGGCACTCATTGCTGTATTGTTCCTTGTTTTCTGTCCCTTTTTATTGACTTGTGCCTATGCCAGCGTAAAGCACTGAATCAGAAAAACTGTGGTTTTGTTTTCCTTTGTAAACCAGATGAAAACATCTGAAGAGAGTTTTTAAAAACCTGCTCAGTGTCTGTGTAGGATGAATAGCAGAAAACATTAAGGGCAGGTCACAGTGAGTTCACACGAGTGATTTAGTTTATTCCTGTTTTATTTGTTTTAGCCAACTGTACAACAACCTGTTTCAATGGAGGAACATGTTTCTATCTGGGAAAATGCATTTGTCCTTCAGGATTTGAAGGAGACCAATGTGAAATCAGTGAGTAATCATCTCTGTGTGTCAACCCTTTCACTTACATCAAACTCTGCTATTTAAACTGCCTGAAAGATAAAGTACAACCAGTTTCGGCTGGGCTCACAGTGAGGGTCTCAAGTGGCAGGTTGGGGTCCCCAAGGGAGTGAGGAGCCCCAGTGCTCTCAGTGAGATTCATGTTGAAAAGCTTTGACTTGTCACTAGACCATCCCATCCCCTGACATGCTTTGTTTTTACTAGCAACTGGGCTTGGAAATAGCCTTTGAGCTGTAAGTATGCAAGGAATACAGATGTGCTGTTGTGCCCAGCCCTTGTAGAGGAGATATTGTCGAAAGCAATGCACATTTGTGTATAGAACATGAGATTTGAGCTCCTGTCCCTGAAAAGGCAACTAGAAACGGGGAGTGGAAGGGTTTGGCATCAGAAGGTGACTGAACCTTAAGAGCTGAGAGCTTTCACTTAATATATTAAGTTGCATTCACATGGCAACTTGAAAATCCATATCACAAACATCAAAAGACTTGCTACTTTAAGAAGTTTAGCATCAAAGCGATTCAAAATATTTTAGCTCATGGTGGATCTAAGTGTTCTCTGTAAAGCTGGGGGTGGAGATAAGACCATCCTAGAACAGAACTGGGAGGTCAGCTGTCAAGTACTTGATCTCACTAAAAGAAGAGTTTTCTCACAGCTCTGTTAAATTGGATTAATTCTATAGTTCCCAGTACTTGAATGGCGTACGAGCATTCCAGTTGTGAGAACATGCACCCAGGGTGTTCTTTCTGCACTTAAAGCTTCTAACAGACAGCTGTGCATGGACCTTCCCCACATTTCTGCTCTAAATCAGGTCACTGACTTTCTGAAGAGTGTTCACAGGAGCAAGGAGCTCAAAATTCGGACTCTCATACATAGGACTTGACTTCTTGCTATGCATCAGCAGAGCTGTGGAGCTCTCCTCACAGCTAGGAAATTTGTATCAACAAACACTAATTCACACATGGAAATTAATGAGGACAAGAGAGGACAATAAACAAACAACTGTGCAAAGAAAGAAGAGCTCAAACCCCATAGGACCTGCATGTTGCACAGCAGTTATGTTTAGACGTTAGTGAATGTTTACTGTATTCCCATCCATTACAAGACATCTTGGAATTCTTTTTAACCCAATCTAAATTCAGACCACATAAATTAAGACCAGATATAGGCAAATTCAACAGTGTGGATTTCCACTACATTTACCTTTGCTAATATCAAATTCAAATTTGACACTTCATCATAAGCTCTTTTCTTTCTTTATCTTCCCCAAAATCTACTTGGTTTGTATGTCTCAGATGACAGAGAAGATTTTATTCAAAGTCCAAGGAGTCCATGTTTTATGCCAGCGACATTTTTTGTGGAGTGCCCTAGACCTAATATTATAGGACATATAATTAAGAATATCCCATTTAATTGGCCTGTTCTAAGGGCCCTTAAGTTCTTTGCTTAGTAGAGGTAAAACTGACTTTTGGTTTTTGGCAAAGGCTTAGTTGTACAGGAAAATTAAATTAATTAGAATGCAGTCAGTAAACAAGTTCCTGAAAAAAAAAGAAGAAAAGAAAAGAGAAAATTCAGAATCAGGGTTTGCTAAGAGCTAAACTGGGAATCCACCGATGAGGAGGCTGTGCACTTGCCCAGGCTTTTGTAAAGCTGGGACAACAAGGCTTACAGCATGATTGATGGCTGCTAAACACCTCTGGGCTCTGCACCAGCACCAGCACAGGGGAAGGCTGCAGAAAATGCTAGATGAGGCTTATAAACGTCAGAGGAGAAACAAAATGCATTCTGGTTTCTTAGATCCAGGGCCAGCTACATTCAGGCTTGGGGGTCTTGAAATAACAAGAGGAGAAAACCTCTTCAATAGGCAGAAATCCATCTTCAGAAAACTACAAAGATTTTTTTAAATGTTGTTTAAAGATTTTGAGAGCTTGGGTAATAGTTGAATCATGGGGAAACGTGGGACTCCTGGGAAATTTACTGAAGTCAATTTACAACACTAACAAGCATTCAGATTCTCCCTTTTTTCTTTTTCTAACTATAGTTATGCATTGTCTCTAATTAGTGTTTCAGTTTGAGTCTGGAGAGTTTTATTTTGCTTTTGATTCCTCCTCTATTTGTTACCAGCTGTTCTGTTGCTTTTTTTTTGCCTTTCTCGGTTAATCACATGGAGCATTATTAGCCTTTCTCCCAGGCAGTGCAAATATGTTAGTCTCAAGTTAATAGAGCTGTGCTGAGCCAAGTGCTCGCTTATTGCAGTGCTGGGAGGCTGTGTGCACCCTTGACCCGAACTCTCCAGGCTCACTTCAAGAACTAGCAAAATGCCTGGATTTCCTTAGCATGACTCCTGTCAATAATTAACTACTTCGGATGCAAATGGGTGCAGATCAGAGGACCTAGCTGTTCCCTACCCAGAGGCTTCTGCAGGGAGACTTTGGGTTTGCAGAATCTTGTTTCTGGGCTATTAAAATAGAGGCAGGTAAAAACAGGATTAGTTAAGAAATGCAGACGAGTTCCATCCGGGGAGTAGGGGACTGACAGGTCTCTAGGTTTGAGGGTGCCCGAACGTGGGTGTCCTCCCTGGCCAGCAAGCCAGAGCCAAGCTCCACAGCAGCGCAGTCAGACCGAGCTTCTTCCTCCAGCAAAGTGTGAGAGAAAGCAGATTCCAGGCCAAAAGGAAAAGCCTTGAAACATATCTGACAGGTCTAATTACAGCTACCAAAGATGCTCTGTGCTTTACAGGCAGAAAAGGAGGGCACGTTTCTTCATGTGCCCTTAGTTCCCGAGCTGTGGTGTGGAGCGGTCCTTGCTGAGCTGTCCCCAGCATCGTGGCACACCAAAGCCCTCTATTACGAGCTGGCAGGCCCAGGCAGGCTGGTTTCTGCAAATAACCACCATACTGGTCAGCTGTGAGCTTCCCTCGCTTAAAAACCTCTCTCATGTGGCACTATGTTCTCTTCTGCTTGTGCTCTCTGGGCATGGATGTCACCTTTTTGCAAATGGTAAGAAAATCTATAGGTTGCTGCTTCCATCAAGAAAGGTGAGGAGCAGGAAGCAACCGTGTTGGGTGGCACAAGGGGTCCTTCAAAGTCCTAGTGGCACAAGTTCAGGCAAAAGCTGAGGCACCAGGCATCGGCAATGCTCTTTCTGTGCAGGATGCAGGTCAATCTTGGAACCATAGCCCTACTGGTGTGTCCTTCTGCCCGACACGTCCTCCTGCTCTTGCCCCACCACAAGGTACAAGGTAGACTTTGAGCACAACTGTCTCCAATACCCACAGGGGATTAAGGCTGTTGTTTTCATGCTTCCTCTTTCCAGGTAAATGCCATCAGCCTTGTCGAAACGGAGGTAAATGTACCGGTAAGAATAAATGCAAGTGCTCCAAAGGCTACCAGGGAGATCTCTGTTCCAAGCGTAAGTACCAAAGCCACCCTGCCAGCAAGCTCACGTATACGAGCATCAAGCTCGTCTATGCAAGCATCTAGTTCACGAATACGAGTACGAAGCTCACGTATACGAGCATGAAGCTCATGTATATGAGCATCAGGCTCGCATGCAGTATCTTGTATGTGATGTCAGCACTAGCTGCTTGGTGTCAAGGCACTGCAGGTTAATTGGCTTCCTGAATGTGCTGCAGAGACAGACTTAAAAGAGTTGTGAAGCATGGAAACATATACATATATTTTTTAATCAAAGGCCTCCCCTTTTCTGTAATATGAGTTTCTTTAAAGCACTGATGTGGCACAACCCTGTGTCATGTGCTCTGTGTCCCTGCTTTAGCAGAGGGGTTGGATAGATGATCTCTAGAGGTCCCTTCCAACCTCAGCCCTTCTGGGATTCTGTGATGTGTCTGTATAATAATAGCAAATGCTGCTAGATAACTGCTGCGTAGCACAGCAACGTGTTGCAGCATTAAAGCTCTGCAGGAGCCTTTTGTCTGCCTTGCATGGGGCAGCGCGGGCTGCCTTGTACCCTCATCCATCCCGGCGGGCACTGAGCACTGTTGCTTGATGTGCCTCACCCAGCAACGCTGAGCTGGACCCTTCAGTTCAGCTTCAGGAGCCTGCACAGACTCAGTTTCAAATCACAGCTTTACTGCAAAAGCCTCAGGCAACGCCTAGACCAACAGTATTCAAAGGAAGAGCAGGGAAAGTAAATGCCAGTCAGTTGCTGGATGCAATGTCAAGACGTCACACGCACCCTCTTGCTTTGTTACAGCCGTCTGCGAGCCCGGCTGCGGGTCGTACGGCACCTGCGTGGAACCTAACAAGTGCCAGTGCAAAGAAGGCTGGCACGGGAGACACTGCAACAAAAGTAAGTGAGAAATAAACCCCGAGACTCCACACTGCAGAGCCTTACATAGCAGGGACCGAGCAGAGGTGACTGCTTCAAAAGCCTTTCTGCAATCAGTAGTGATAAAACATTCAATTTTTTTTCTACTCCATAAGGAAAGCAATAAAACTAACATTTTAATATTCCATAATTTTAACCATATTCCATAATTTAACTACTTAGAAGAAAAAAAAATCATTTAAAACTGCTTTACCAAAATCAGCCTTCCTATTTATAGTGGAAAATCTAGATTTTCCTAGATTTCCTGGATTTTCCTATCCACAAGATTTCTAGAAGCCATTGTGTATACTCCACCCATGGTGTTGAGCTGGATTCAGTAATCCTCACTAACATCAGCTTTAAAATGTTTGATAGGCATTTTTATATATAAAACTCTTTCAGTTTACAAAACTGACTAAACTTAGGAAAAAATAGGGAAAACCTGAAAGGCTATATGAAATACGTGTTTAGCAGCTTTCAGGTTTTCTCCTCCTCTTTCCCACCCACACCACACAGGATACAAAATATGTTGTCCCACAGTGAAGTTAAATTCCTTAAAATGAAGTTGTGCTTTGAATTAGTGATCCTTATGACATCTAGCAGCAGTGAAGCAACTGATAGTATCAGGTATTAATGTTTGTCTTAAACACTGTTGACTGATTACTTATATTGAATATATTAAATGGCAGTGATAAAAAAGTTGCAAAGATCTGCAGCTATAAAATGCACCAATTAGTCATAAGAAATGTGTATTTTACAAAGCTGCATCAAATGAATGATCATTTTTATTAAATACTATGGATGTCTGTGACTAGTATCACATTAAAATACATCAGAGTAAATACAGTTGTTGCATAAAAAATATGTAGCATCTAAAATGGATGATGCAGTGAAAATTAGATCTGGGGAATCTTCTTTTTTTGGTGTTAGCTAGTGGAACAGTGTAATTGTCATTCGCCAAAGGAGAAATAACATTGACATAAGCTATAATCAGAAAAAAGTACATGGAAATCAGTATGAACTTCCAACTCCATCTTGCCATAATACACTTCTTATTCTTGTAATATTTTTACTATAAACAACTTAGATGATAGCAAGCGAAAGAACAGGTGCTATGAGTGAATGTCCCCAAAGAAATAATTATCTGTGCAACACAAGCAAAGCACAGTGTGACTGCCATATTATGAGGATTTAAAAGTTGAACACTGTTGTCAGCATCAAGGTTTTGAAGCCTTTATTACCTAGATTAAAAATTTACATACAGTCTTGCTGAGTTTAGCACTGCAAGAAACTGAGAATGGGCCATTTGGGTAAAATTCACCGTTATTTGAAGTGCCTACATAGGACTTAAGTTGCACATGCAGCTCTGTGTGTGGCAGTGCAGCTCCCACTTCTCAAGTAACCCCAAATATCGCTTGCTCTTTGGAGCAGGTTTGCAGTCGGTTTCAGAGACCTGCTTCACACTCCTTGTGGCAGGAGCTCAGCAGACAGTTTGTAACCATAAACCCCAGCATTTCGAAGAACCTGAATCGTCCATGTCTGCCTGAAATTGGGAAATCTTGCCAAATATCCAGAAAAGGAGAATCACGCTCTAGAAGGATGTGAAGTCTGAATATGGGACTCTGTTTTCAAGGGTCGTTTCCATGCTTCTGAAATGATGAGCTGGGTAAACAAAACCATAAATTATCGCGTAACGCTCCGAATTCCATTCTTATTGCCCATGCTGCATTTTCAAGAGGGAAGCAGCTCTGCTAAGCCTGTTTGGGGCTCATTCGCGCTGAGCCCGTCCCGGTTTCTTTGCTCGAAGCGTGGAGGGAGGGCACAGGGACCGCTTCCCCTCGCGCTATCCGTGGGGACCAGGGCCCCTGCCTCTGCGGCTCCCTTTCCCTGTCTCTGTCCGCAGGGTACGGAGGCGGCCCCAAGCAGCGGCAGCTCACGCCGTCCCCGAAGCGGGCCGAGGAGCGGCGCCCGCCGCCCGACTCCAACTACGTGTGGTGACCGCGGCGCCGCCGCGCATCGCACCTCGCGCAGCGCGCACCAGGCACCTGAACCGCTCTCGCTACCGGTGACGACTCCTGCCTGGGGTTGTCGCGGCTTCCTCGTAAACCACTGAGCTGATACTTACTCTTCCTGATAAGTTTTATAAATGCTTCTATAGCATGGTTATGTAGGCTGCTTCTTTCAGTGCTTTGGATGGTGTTTTGTGCTATATTTCACTTTTTTTTTTAATTTCTTTTTTTTTATTATATGGCTGCAGATATTGTCCAAAAATTAGGTACCAGTATTCCAGCAGAGAAAACTCATAGATGCTAAGCTGAGTCATTTCAATGACTATGACTATGACTATGACTAGTTGGCTTAAGAAAAAGGCAAGGTGTCTTCTACTTCTCTTGATTGTGTCTTTAGATTTTTCCCAGAGAAAAATAAATCAAATAACTAAGAGTTACCTGATTTAAAACCAGAATAACACAACTCAACCATGTTTTTCATCTTTCAGTTTTGCAGAGTACTGCATATTAAAAATACACGGTGGTAGTGGCATTTAAGCACCATAATATATTGTAAACAAAGTAGAACTTTAATGTATGAACTTTTTGCATCGGCTTGAAGCGATATAATATATTGTAAACAAAACAGCTCTTCTGTAATAAACTTTTTATACTGGTGGTTATGTACAAAATAAAGATGCTGCTTTAGTTTTCCGAGTGGTGATCAGTGTGGTCGGTGGCAGCGGGGCAGGCGCTGGGCGGACAGGACAGAGGCTCTGGGCACTTTTCCTCACAACGAGGCCACTAAATCACACCAGGCACCTGGCGTGTTAGTTCCTCAGCTCCAAAAATTATTTCATAAGAGCAATTTCTTCCTTCCTTTGGGAAGCAGTGGGTAGCACCAAAGGATGGGCATGGCCAGAGGTACGGGAGCGCATCTGCCCTCCAGCACAGCCTCCTTCTCCCAGCATCTCCAGGTAGTCCTGGGCGATTTTCCTCTGGGAGGAGAATAATACCCATGTCAACAAACAAATACCATCCCCTGCTCTAGTGCAGTCCTGTGAACACTATCTGCAGGAAAAGAAAAAGATGTAAATAGAGTGCACAGAAATTTGCACACAAAATTATTCTTAATTAGTGGGAGGTTTTGAGTTGCAAAGGGAAAATTCTCAATCCAGATGCTCTCATCTAGGCAATGGCCCAGACACAAATATGTTCTGGTCAGAGGGAGGGATGCTGGGCTGGCCTCTGCTCCCAGGGGAGGCCAGCAGTGTTTTTCAAAAAGCTCTCTCTCATGAAACCAGCACATTGAGTGGGGAGTGCGAGGTATGGGCGAAGACCCTTGGGCAGCAAAAGCTCTGTTGTTTGGGAGGAGGATGGGGAATTTTATATATATATATATATTTTTTTTTTCCTTACAAGAGAGGAAAGAGGAGCCCTCATTTTATGATGAGATGAGGTCTTTGATGACCGGCCAGCACACAAGGAGACTCCCGGCGCTCCTGGGGATCGGAGGCAGCAGGATCTGCCAGGGGCCAAGGCACCTTCTCCAGGCTACATGCATCCATGGTCCAGGTGCCGCTATGTTTCAAGGCATATTAAGATAAAATTATAATGATAAGGAAAAAATGCCAAGCTGTTCCAGATGCCTCTTCAGGTCTGTGCCAGCAAGATTTGCTCAGAGGATGCTCTAGTGCAGCAGTGAAACAGCAAGTGACTGAAACAGGGCACCCCCACACACGATTTCACAAGTAAGAGGAGTCTCGGTCAGTTCCTGCTCTTCATTGCAGCATCACACTGGTGGCTCCCAGCCCCACGTCTCCACTGCAGCCCAGCTGGTTGTGCGCCCGGGCACCCGCCTGGCAGTGCGGTGCCCAGCAGGGCTGTGCAGAGACTCATGTGCAAAATGCAGCCCCTGCTCCCTGAAAAGAAGCTGCATTTCATTCCAGGAGACCCGGTGAGGCAGAAGAGAGATGTGCAGTAGGATGCGGCTTTGTTAAGAGAGTAGGGAAACGTGTGTAGTCAGGAGAGAGTCCTCCTCCTCTGTGGCTTTCTAAAGTTCACAGCAGCATTCAGATTATATTATTTTCAAGGGAAGCATCACATTTGGAAGTTAAAAAAAGGGTACTGTATTTTTTTGGCTTTGCTCAACATATTGTATTATTTACATTAGCTACAGAGAACGAATTTTAACGCCTTTGTAGACAGCCAACCAGAGGCCAGAAACAGGCTTATTGTGCAAGTCTTTCCATGGAGATGTGAATTTTGCAGCTCATGTCTGGCCAAGTGCAGCTCACGAGCAGCTCAGACGCTCATGCAGGACACGTCTGCATGGGTTCTCTTCAACACCTTCCCTAGCAGATCTCTGGTGGCTTTACCTGGAGGGGACAGCCAGCCCCATGGCTCTCTGCTCATCTGAATTAGAGAATCACAGATTCCCAGAACGGTTGAGGTTTGAAGGGACCTCTAGAGATCACTCAATCCAACCCCCCTGCTCAAGCAGGGACACCTAGAGCACATGGCACAGGGTCACAACGTCCATGCCATAGTTCTGAGCTTGGAGGCTGGCCATGTTTACCACCATCTAGTATTGTTTATGTTAAAAAATGAAGAGAAATCCCTCTTTGAAAGCTTGCTTTTATTCAAAACCTTTTACACTTTCGTTCAGGATGTCTAAATCAGAAGCCTATGTGTCTCAGGAGAAGGGGAAAGGGCTTAGCTCTTGCCTGAGACAAGCTGTGCTTCCAAAACATGCCTGGATATTTAGAGTACAACTAGATTTTACAGGGAGACCGAGGTGCTGGCTGAACTTGCGGTGACACCATTCACACCATCCGTTGGCACATCCCACTCTCCCATGCCTGAAAAGCAGAACATGAGAGCAGGGGCTCATGCGCACAGCAGCTCCAGTGAGTCTGTGGTCCCATATAACCAACCTCACAAATGCAGGAGCGGGGGCAAATGCAGTCCCTAGCGCTTCCCCCTGTCCTCATATTGCCGTTCACCAGACTCCATGGGACACACTCAGCTGCTAGAAAAATCTTGATGTTTTCTGGACCAGAAATTTGCTACTGAATCAATTTATCGCTTTAATCGTCACATGCAATGTGACAAGTCCGTAGCGACGGTTTCACCTCCAAGGATTATACTTGAAAGAAATGAAATGCAGCCAAAATGCCAACCCAGTCTAGAAGCTTCTCTCATTCACCTGTCCCACCAAAATTATCAGATCTTCCCAGTTTTTCAGATCTCAGGAGTTACACAGATTCGCTCAGCAGTGAGCCTCAAAGTTTTCCCATTTTTCTTTTTTTCTTCTTTCTTCTTTTTTTATTTTTGTTTTCACTTCTGGGTACCTTTGAGATCTATAGGAGTGACCATGGAACCAAACAGTTCTCTGGAAGCCCCATGGAGGTGAAAATGGGATGAGCAAAAGTCCCCCATATGTCTCCTCAGCTGCTCCTCAACATCTCCCCAAAGGATGATTTAGTCATATTTTTCCTCACTACTTCTGCTCCATTTTTTGAATAAGTTACAACTCAGTAAACTTAAGTAAACAAAAATAGACAAAGAGACCACAAGTAACTGAAAAAAAGAAGCAAAAAATGTGTATGTTCCAAATTTCCCACTTCTAGCATATTCGGAACAGCCTTTCAATACCACAGTAATAATGTGTTTAAATCTACCCTTTCCCCTTGCAGTACAAGATTGCTGTAACGTTTTCGAACACCTCATGGACCACCCACGAGCAAAAGGGGCAGCCACTGCATGGCCAGCACAACGCCTCCAAAGCGGCGTTTCCTTGGGGATGTGGAGGACAATAGGAAACCACGTTGCTGGTTTGTGTTTTGGCTGCAAGAGCTTTTGATCGTTCAGACGAGTCTGTTCTGCTCGGGAGAGACCAGTCTTCTCTGAAGAAATGAGTGCCACAAGCACCTACGTGAAATGGGGGAGCTCTTAAGTACAGAAAGCACCTGAAAAAAAGCTATGAGGATGGTCAAATATTTAGATTTCATTTCAGTTCTTAAGCAGATTTGATCCATCCTCATGCAACAGCTCTGACTATGCTGCAATGCTCTCATTTCCATCGCAAAGGCGGCTCTGGAAGAACTTAAGGTAAAATAAAAAGAAGGGCTGAGCCCAACAGCTTGAAGGGAAGAAGAATGCAAATTTCCACATTTATTTTTAACGATGCTTCCCTTCCTAGTGCAAGAGCGTATGTGCTAGGAGGGCTACCATTTCTTTTTCATGTGGCCCCTTTAGCATCCCAGAAGATACAGAGAGAATTATTACAGACAAAAGAGGGACTCGGCAGGACGCCTCTTTTGTCCATCTTAATCAGTGCAACCAGTCAGGTCCTTTTGGACCTGCTCTAGAAGGAGGAAAGAAACCTATTAAAATCCTTGCGACCTGTTTATAATAATTGTAACCTCATCAGCCACTAATGCCACCTTCCTATCTGCTGCCTAACATTCCTTCAGGCTTCCTCCTCCTGCAGATAGGCAACGATACAACTCTGTTATTTCATATCCCTGAAGTTAGTATTAGGCAAATAATTTTGCAGTGGCAGTGGACAGCACTGCAAAGCTGCCACCTCACCGCTTCAGTTGTGAAAACACAGCTGAATGAATGGGTCAAACTGAAGCTGGCTTTTCGTAGGATGTGCATGGTGCCTAGAAGCAGCTCCATCGGAACCCATGAAGGGTTATTTGCCTTCAGGCTGTTCTGGATCCTTTTTTGCTCATTGTGCCCTCAAAACTGTCCCAGAATGGTGGGTATCATCTTGAACCATTTGATCCCATCCTTTTTCCACTGTTAACAGCGCTCACCCAGCTGAGTTACCCACCCAGGTACAGGAGACAGCAGTGAAGAGGATCTGGCAGGGTCCTTCCTCCTTTCAGATGCGAGTGAACATGAAAGGGCAAGAGAGGATCTTGCAGTGTCACAAAATTAAAGATCTTAACCAGATCCTGTTATTAAAGAGGTGTAGTACTAGTTCCAGGGAAAAAAAAAAGAAAAAGGGTCCTCTTCCAATATCCATATTTGAAAAGAGATCTTGGGTAATATACGAAAGATGAGAAGAAAGCAGCAAGAGCTATTCAGCGTCATGGAAAAGCGTGTTGAAGAATGAAAGCCTTTGAATACAGTTCAACAAGACTGGCTGAGTGCACCAAAAGGCTTGCTGCTGCTCCGAGAGAAACCTCTTCCTCCTACACACCAGCCTTAAAGGGAAAAATATGAAGTTTTCTGCTGCAGAAGCCAGCTCAGTTGGCTCTCCAGCAGATCAGGTGAGTGAAAAGGAGGAGATCTTTAAAAGGTACCTCAGCCTTGGAAACGTTCTCTGAGGCTAAAACACTGAATCTAAAGAAATTTCAGACTGGATTCAGGGTACGGACTTTAGCACTGCTTTAAGTAACCACTAGAAGTTATTTGAGACTATAGCAGAGTTAAGTAACCACTAGGTCTGACTTGAGACTTTGGCGGATTCTTTATCACTTTAGTCTTAAACCCAGGACTTTCTCAAGCATGCACTAGTAGCTAAAGAGTGTGACAGGTTTGTTGCAGAAATGACTGCACAAGGTTCAATTCTTCCCACACTGCCATCATCTGGCCTGAGCTTTCATCTAACAGCTTATTCTTTGCCTTGACATAGAAAAGGACAAATAATCCCAGAATCGGGGCCAAAAGCGGGCGTATATTTCTGATTACCTCTCGATGGTTTCAAATGACACTGTCGTTCTTCTCATTCTGCTCTGTAGTAGTCGGCTGGGCAGAGTTGCTCCGCGGTGCTGAGCAGCTCCACACCTCCCTGCTGCGCTGGACGAGGCCTCTTGGAGGTCAAGGGCACCACTGTGTGTCGCTTCTATCCTGATATTCTGTATGAGGCTGCTTTAGCAAGGGTGACAAAGCAAAGAGTTAAACCCATGTCAAACCCTAAAACGTAAAAATTCGGAAAAGCCAGGGCTTTTTCATTTCATTCCTTGCTCTTGAGCTCTGAAGCATGTATTTTTCATGGCAACTGCAACTCTCCTTATCACATTGTTATGTGACAAGATTTAAATACATTTTTATAGGTATATATAGTGAAGGAGTCACAATGAAAGCATCCCAAATTTGCAGTATTTAGACACAGGGAACAGAGAAAAGTTCAAAAGAAGGACGAATAGCAACAGGCCCACAGAAGAGCCTTTATAAAAGCAGTTACTCATGAAAGCTCTGCAGCAGAAGGAATGGCTCAGGATATTTTAAATGAAGTAATTTTGCAGATATGATCATAGCCATGTGGCCTTCACTCTTCTGGGTACCAAGTATGGGTCACAGTGGGTTATGTGATTGTTCCTGCGTATCTTGGCAAGTTGAGTTTTCCGGTCCTTGCCAAACTCCACCCCGGACAAGAGTTGCCTTCATTTGCTGGCAGATTGTTCAAGGGATCTTTTTATTCAATGACAGCTGAAAGGCATTAAATTGTACAGTAAATCATTTAACTGGAGCCTAAAATGTGTGAACACTGAACCACAAACTCTGACAAAAGAGAATCAGAATTTATTTTCTGTTCCGAAGAGTTTTAACATTAATGGCCCAGTTTAACCACATATAACAAGCATAATCTGTTCAGTTTTCAGCAAGGTCTTCAACTGGATATTATACACCTCTTTGGTGGTTTCCTATAATTATTTGAGGTTTCTTGCCTGGGAGTTTTGTTTATAAAATGAATTTTATTCTCTTGAAAGGTGGCAGAATGCTCACTGTGGAAGGCAAAGGCAGCAGGAGCAGGATTTCAGTAGGAGCAGCAGCAAACCTCCCACACTTCCCCTCGTCCTGCCATGCAGGAAGCAAGAATGAAGAAAGACGATCTGGGATGAAAAGCAAAGAAAAAAGCCATGACACCGCTCACTCGAATTTTCCAGTCTTTGGGGAGAGCCCGCTTTTTGTCTTCTAGGTTCCAATAAATTCTGAGCGTTTCATATTAAAAAAATGCCTTCTTGTGGAGGGGAGGGAGTTGGTTTTGACAAATCAGCATTTTCTACAAGAGCCATTTCATCACAAAGTCCCAAGATGCTCTGCTGAGAAAGCATCCTCATGCCATCAGTTGGACTGCCTCTAAGTGCAGGAGAGAGCTAAACAGGAGAGCCACATTCTGAAATCAAAGGGGAGCAACCAAGCCAAGGAGGAAGGCAGAGGCTGAAGAAGAGGGAGCTCAGCAGGCAGAAGGCAGCTGCTATGGGAAGACTTGCTGGGAGCATCCTGGGAGCTGGGAATGGGGACTGGGAGCAAAGGCTGCTGTTGGTAGGAGAGCAGCTGCAGCTGGGGCCACGTGCACTGATTTATTTACCCTGCTCTCAACCCTGGCAGAGCTGGGGAATTCATTATGGACCATGGTGAAAGGGTCATGAAACCCTGAGTGAGAGTGGTGAAGCTTTGGAACAGGCTCTCTCAGGAAGTGGTAGCATCTCCATCCTCGTCAGTGTTCAAGGAACTTGTAGATGAGGCGCTTAGGGACATGGTTTTGCAGGCAGTGTGGGCATGGGTTTACGGCTGGACTTGATGATCTTGAAGGTCTTTTCCCACCCTAATGATCCTATGAAACCACGAATGGTTTTACACATTCAGCGACCCTGCGGCGCCCCATCACGCTCCCCAAACCTGCGGGGCTGCAGAAGGGCCAGCCGTGCCGCGGCGCCCGGGCGCTCGGCGCAGGGCGATGAAACGAGAGCTGGGAGCAGCACTGCGAGAGCCGAGGAGCGGGAGGCCTCAGCGCATCGCTCGCCCCGTCCACCAGCATCTCCAGCGCTGCGAGCGGCTGCCAGGCCGCCCCGCGGCCGCCGGGGCTCCCGGGGCCGAGGAATTTCAGCCCTTTCGACTCTAAGCAGTTTGGATGGCTCCCGTGTTTGAAGTTGCTGGAACGACATCAAACGGCCACGAGCAAAGAATGCCGCCGAAGGATTTATTCAGCCTGGATATGAGTGTTGCTGATGGGAGAAAAGGGAACAACAAAGATTTCTCAGTCACCATTGTGATCTCCCCATTTAAAAATATATTAAAAAAAATAAAAAATGAAAAGGTTCCTTTTTACTATCAAAACCATTTGGCTGAACATTTTACTGCAGACCGCAAGTAAGTTCCAAATTGCCTTGGTTACATAAATACCTCTTCCACCAGCGAGCATTTGAGAAAGGAAAACATTTATAATTGAGTAGTAAACCTTACTAAGTGACCATCGGGTGACACAATACAGCAAAAAGGAGCCAAATGTCAAACTTTGCAATTGAAAACCTACAGCTGGAAATATAAATTTCAAAACAAGAAGCGAATTAAAATGCTACTGTAATTAAGTTAATTCATTTCACATTGGTATAATAAAACATCACAGTATAAAACATAAGAAATTGCAACATTTTTGCGTGAGGAAGATTTAAAAAAAGAAAAGCATTTTTCTTTAGTTCCTGGTCAATTTTCCCTATTTTATTCCAGCTCTAGTAAAGGACATCAATCCAATATTTTTTCTCTTTATCTTAAATTTTTCTTAAATTGAATGTAATTGAGTGACAATTAATTATTACAAAGGAATTTGAAGGGGAGATGGAGCGTTGTTATTAATTACATGTTAAAAGTTTCACCCTTGATTCCTCTGTGACTTCAGAAAAAATGCAATTTTGGGGGTGTTTCAAGTGCTTCTATCTTCTTCAGGGAGGCTCAGTAGCAAAACGCTGGCTAACGAGGACTGCTGAAGTCTCTAAGGATCCAGATGGGCAGTGCTCTCTACAGGACTAGGGCTCTGTTCTTCCTTACAAAGAACAGACTGCGAGAAAACCAAAAGTCATATTTAAGATGAAAATATATTAGCTTTGTCCAGCATGCATAAGGTCCCCTGACCTGGAGACAGGACAAAACAACAAGAGTTCATAGGTAAAGAAAATACTTAAGAAAAAAGCAGTCCCCAAGAGGGAAGGTAAAGAGAAGATGCAGTCAGGCTTCTCCAGACTGGGCACAGCGATATCATGAGAGGCAATAGGCACAAGCAAAGGATATTACAGTTCAGCAAAATGAAATAAAAAGACAATTTACCATGCCAAGGTTCAAACCTGGGTCCTGGAGCCTGGCGAGGCCTCTTCGCCCTCAGAGATATTCACAACTTGCCTGGACACAGCACTGGGCAGCCTGATGTAACGTGCACGCTGGCCCTGCTCCAAGCAGGGCTCTGGACCAGGAGATCTCCGAGTCCCCTCCAACCTACATTATTCTGTGCTGCTGGAATGGCCCCAAATGAAGGGACACGTGTAAGATCACAGGTAGGGACGAACGGCACCTAAGGTGCACGCTCTAGTTCTGCATATTGTGTCCCCTCTTTGGAGCTTGAGACAGAGGATGGAATATCAGCCAGAATTTATACCAGAGAAGGGAGACAGACATGAATTGCTCAGGCCTCTGTTTTGGTTTGTTTTTTTAAAGAGACACCACAGGCCAGTTCAGCAGGGCTGCATAAACAGGACCCTACCCATATAGGAAGACACTTGGAAACTGAGAAAATGCAGCCCTTTGGACACGCAGGTCCGAAAGATTTCTGTGGCATCTTTGGATTCATAAGCACTGCTGTAAGTTTAAGGCACAATTTGTCCTTGCTCTGCAGTAGTCAATAATCACTGATGACCATCTTCACACACAGCCACACTTTGCAACGACCGTAACGCTTGGGACACCACATTTCCCCAAGATCTGTTGGCATTTCTCTGATGGACACTGGATCACAAAAAAATTGCTGAGTGTGTAACTTCCATTTTGTTTAAGAAAGCAACAGGTGAAATCAAGGGTTGATGGTTCGGGGTTTTTTTCTCTTCTGTTCTCGCAGAACAGAAAGAAGAGGCCACACGGGACTCTACGTGGAAAGGGAAGAGCAGCAAAGAGTCAAGGAGCAGAGAAGCAGCGGCCTTCAGTATCACCCCAAACACTACTACCTTTCACTCTGACCAGTGATTACTTACCTCCTGTTTCCCTGCTCAGCACACAGAGCAAAAATCTGTTCCTTCCCGTGATTTCCTTCTGCCTGCCGAGAGCTAAAATACCCAAGTTTAAGTTAGTATTTCACAGTGCTTTGGAAATATGCCCGTTTTCTTGTGTGCATCGTATAAGTACCTCCTGGTGCAATTAGTCTCTGCTGCAAGGGGAGGACCCAACTGCACCAACATTGCCTTTCTGCTGAAGGGCCGCTGCAGGTTCAGTTCATCTTACAAACGTGGCATTGTCTCCTAAAATTACATTACTAATTACAGCTAATACACCCAAGCCCAGATGAATGCAACTTTGATCTGGGTAGCACCCCTATGCAATCCCTCTGGCATGTAAATGGCAATTACACAACAAGGCTCAAACACGGCTTGAAAGCAAAGATGTACAGCAGATTTATTTAGTACTCCTAGACCAAGCAAGGTGCTTATTCCAATGCCGGATTATGATCGACTGAGATTTACTCACAGGGCATTTCCCACTGAGAATGTGCAGCCAATTGCAATGATTACTAGTCCAGTTGTGGGGTTTTGTTTGTTTGATTGTCTGTTTCAAGCTCGTATTTAGCTGCTATTTGGGCTGGGCTGCCTGACATTTGGAAAATGACTGCCAACTTCAGCAGCAGAGCAGCAAAGGGGAGAAGTGGGGTACAAAACCAGAACAAGGCAGGTTTAGGGGATAGTAACTAACAGCCGGAAGGAAGGAGAAAGAGGAGAGAAAGGGAGAGAGAATACGTCTGAAAGGGATAAGGAAGAAAGTAGGAAATAAGAGAGATAAAAGGAACATAAGGACACAGGAAGCAAGCTTAAAGAAGGGGAAAGTAGATGTGAGAAAATGAAGGAAATTAAGAAAACAAATAGAGAAGACAGGTAAAAAATAAAAATAAAAACAAAAATAAAAAGACCAGGCAAAGATAATTGTCTTAAACACTTGTCACACAATGGGAAGAGCTGGACCACATGCCTTCAGTTTCTGCAGCCAGTTGAGGCTTCTTCTGTTGCAAGCAAGCACGTGAAATCCCCATTTCTCCTATTAAACGGGAACAGGCATGAGTTCAGGAGCAGAGCACTTGGCGCAGCTAAACCAGAAAGCACTTGCCACGTGGCACCCCGTCCTAGACCCCTTGTGTACAAGCTTTGCCACATAAATCAAACTGAAGGAACACAGAAAGACTTCACTAAAGGAAAAGAAGTTCAGGGTCACTAACTTAGGGGCACACCAGCACAGAACTAGGGAGCTCCTTAGAAAGCCAGGTGCAAAACAGCCATATCTATTTGATTCACAGATACGTAGCAGTTGTTATGTATTGAGCAAAATAATCAAAGAAACAGAATTCTTTTTTTTTCGCTGGACAAAAACAGGGAAGATTTTTTTTGATGCACTTGAGAGCTACAAGAAAAAGTCAAAAGCCAAATCACAATGGTGATTTTTAACATCCATGATGGCAAGTAATCATCACAAACATTTGGTAGATAGAGCAGGGAGTCGAGATAGAAAAGAAAAACTGGCAATCAATAAAAAAAAGCCAAGTAATCTGAAAGCTTTTACAAAATTATATTCTTTGAAGAGACATCAAAATACATTTAGAAAGCACAACTCTCATTTTCCCCTGCTGCAGAAAAGGAATAAACAAAACTATTGTGACAGGAAGACCGACGTGAACAAAATCAAGGGACATGTTATGCTTGCCTTAACATGGAGGGTGGTGCAAAGCCAACATCTTATTTTTTGTAATTCTGATTTAGTTTTTTTTTTTTAATTCAAGTCTTATTTCTGCAATTTAACACCAAGATAAAGCATGCAACTCTCAAATGAAACTCATTCTAAACAGATGCAAATAGCAAAGTTATTAAAAACCAGATAAGAAAAAGTAATGGATGTAACATTAAAATCTTAATGAAATTAAAGTAACATTAAAATCTTAATGAAATTCAAGCCAAACAGAAGGCAATTCAGTAGAACCTAATTTTTTTTTGCAGGAATTTGAGACTAAACTTCGGAAGAATATAAAATCCTTCCGATGACTCGCAGTAAGCTGATCTACTGGAATCCTGCTTAAAAATTCAAGGTAATTACTACTTAATCACCAGGTCATGCTGCCATGTGTGCCTAATTTTTGAGCAGGATGAAATATGGGAATTATCTCTTCAAGCAGCAGATTAGGGCAGGAAACCTTATGGGAAGAAGTTCACGTTCCTGTGTGTGTGCATTATTCTTCCAAGGTAAATCGGTCAAGCCAAAACCACGCAGTAGATTGGACTGCCCAATAACCTGGCATCTTGCAGTTCTTTGGAGTGTTAAGAAGAGTTTCTACCCATTTTCAATCCCTACTCAGAACATCCTTTTCCTATAATTAGGAAAAATAGGATATATACCTGCATAACAGAATGCCTGACATCAAAGGTTTCTTCCCATGGCCTTGTGTAGATTTATACAGAAGCAAAGAAATCAAATACTTGCTAAGCCACAATATCATAAGGCACAGTTTATGACTATGGATCCAGATTCAGGTTATACTATATTTGCTAGTTCTGAAGGATCCATCACAGCCAAAAGGCAAATGTATGCATGAAACTACACTAGAGGGATCTCATCTTATGATTAAAAAAAAAATAGCATCCCTTTTCCTTATTGCTCTAAAGAAAGCTTCCTAAAAAGCAGTACAGCCTTCTAACTCCCTTGTAAGCTTGGACCTGTAACTTTGGGCAAGGGACTTAGTAAAGACCAAGTGGTAAAATGGGGCTAATATCACACACGTACACAGATGTCTCTATTTTGGCTTTGAACGAGGAAATTCTTAAAGCTTGTGGCATCCTTTGGGACAGCAGACATAAGCAGCAGATAGCGGGAAGAGTCAGACTGAAAATTACTTTGAAAAGCATCTCTCTTCTGAAACACAGTATTCAGGACAGCAGGACTTCCAGCATTACAGCTTCAATACAATAACAAGCAGTGCATCTTGTGGTCTTTTCCTATGCCAAAAGCAAATGTTCCTGCAAAATATGCAATTAGCAAGACACTAAAATTGTTCTGCGGCTATGAAAGTGCTTGGAAACATTCATTTTTAGCTCTCAGATTATTTGGATAGATTTTTCAAGGGAGTGGGTAAACACATCAGTCCTACAAGAACCATTATCAACTTCAAGGTGTGTCACCTTATTCCTGCAAATTTGAATCTCTCACAACATTTAGATGCCCTCTTGCTGGCACCAGCAAAGCTATCAAGATATTGCCATCAGATAAGAGGAAGAAGGTATTGCCATCAGATTTGAGGAAGAACTTCTTTCCTGTGAGGGTGACAGAGCCCTGGCACAGGCTGCCCAGAGAGGCTGTGCAGTCTCCTTCTCTGGAGATCTTCCAAACCCTCCTGGATGCCACCCTGTGCCACATGCTCTAGGTGGCCCTGCTGGAGCAGGGTGGGTTGGACTAAATGATCTCTTGAGGCCCCTTCCAACCTCAGCCATTCTGGGATTCTGTGATTTTGTGAAAGGCAGGCAGGCAATGGAGAGGGCTTTCCAGAAGCGTTGTGCGCATAGCTTGGATACAGTAGGCAAGATTCTGTTTCCTCATCTTTGAACCACCTCTGCCCTCAGGGATAAGATAAATACTTCAGTTTATCAACTTTTCCTTAATTTTCTTTTCAAGAGGAAGTAATTAAGGTCCAGTTCTACCAAAATCTTTCAATTTTCAATCCCATTCTCTTTGGGCTACTTAATTAAGACATAGGAGAATCAGGGCCATGGACAAGAGGGAGTGTGCTGGCAAGGGC
This sequence comes from Crypturellus tataupa, assembly GCA_034781795.1. Taxonomy (NCBI): domain Eukaryota; kingdom Metazoa; phylum Chordata; class Aves; order Tinamiformes; family Tinamidae; genus Crypturellus; species Crypturellus tataupa. The sequence goes on from JAWLRI010000039.1 coordinate 2,666,233, forward strand.
AACAAAATAACACTATGAGAATAGCTACAGAATCTGGCAAATGGCTGTTAAAGGTTCAAACCTGCTTTAGAACTAGGCAAGGAATGTTTTGAGAGACTAGCAATTGCAGAACCTTGGTTCATATTTTATCTGATTTATTTTAACTATCAGTATAATCATTTTTTTCCCTCTCCATCCTCAAAAAAAGGGAGAAAGAAACTATTATCTGTTTTTGTAAATAGTCTGTTTCTTGTTGTGAGTGAGTAGCAAATACAGAAGCCATTTTCCTTGCCCAGAGCCATGATTCTGAAAAACATAATAATGGCAGCAATGCTTCTGTTAACAGTAATGATCTGATTTTGAAGGCCTGGCAGCTCTGGGAGTTACTGCGGTGTTTTTTCCACCTTTGCAAACCTAATGCTACTTTTTATAGCTGCCACTGCTGACTCTACACAAGAACAAAGCATGTCTGTCTTGCACTGAGAGCAGGAAGATGCACCCATTTCATCTGCTTATTTTTACAGATTCCTCATCCTTGCTGTTTCTGCAGGTCCAAGCACTGTAGGCCTGTTAGGAGATAGAGAGGAATTTCCTGGCTGCTGCAGGCAGGCTCCAACATCTGCTCCATCCAGAGGGTAGGAATAAAAAAAATGACACCACAATTGTCACTTATTTGCTGGTATGTTTAGGCAATGAGATCAGAGTGGTCAAGCTGAAGAAAAGTTTGCTCAGCTCTGATTAGGAGAAACAAAAAGCCTCTGGCACATAGGTTTTCATCTTACAGTAAATCAAAGTACTCTCTCATGAACAAAGCGCTTTTTATATTTTACAAACTATGAAGCACTCCAGTGAGTGTTTACTTGTAAATGACAAACAAAATGACATGCAGATTTCACAGTACATTGGAAAACACTGGTCAGAAGTTTGTTTATATTCAAAAGCGGTTGTTGTAAACTTGAGTGTATAACATGCTGATCTTTAACAGCAAACATCTGCTTATTCCTTTCAGACATTTATTTTCCCACTTTTCTTCTAACAAAATGTTTTGAATAGTGGATAATGAAAGGATCTCCATGCCATGGAATAGTCATGTGTGAGCATTTTCCAGACACATCACAAGAAGGTTCATATGGTTTTACTACCGACAATGTACTCCAGAGCTGAGAGGTGCGTCTGCCACAAAGCAGAGGTAACTATAACTTCATTTTCATGTCTGCATTTCAAAAGACTATTCTTTAAACCATTCCAAGTTGTCTGTAACCTTTGGAATATTGTCTACATTGAAAAATGATGAGAAACATTTGCTTCCAAACCTGACTCTCTTAGGCTGAAAATCAACAACACACATCGATTGCAGGCAAAAGTCATTTGCCAAAACATAGACTAAAAGGACATTCTGACTATGTTGTATATCTGAAAACTATAGGAAAGAATGACCATATTATCAGATGTTCTTCACCTTCATTCTGCTCTGTCTGAATACGAAGAAAAACTTTTTCACTGTGAGGGCAGCAGAAAAGAGAGCCAGGTTCCCAAGGGACATTGTGGAGTCTCCATCCTTGGAGATATTCAGAAGTCATCTACGGTAGGTTCAAAAGGCAGCTCTCTTCATCTGACTAGCCCTGCTGTAACCTAGAAAATAGAGCACAGGCTAGATGGGGCATTTCTTTTATACAATTAGTTTAAGAGGATCTAGAGTGATTTGGTTCGAGGAGCTGTGTATTTGTGGTATCAGTATAGCTCAAAATTTAAAGAAAGAAATAATGAACTCCAGGAAAATAACTCTTATGGAAACATTACTAGACCCTTGTGCTGATCATTGCTTATTTCAGATGGGTGTGTTCAGACAAATGTATTTCAGGTGGATGAATGTATTAGGATAAGCAAACTGTACTTTTCAGAAGAGAAATCCACAGTGCAAGGAGCTGGGAACTCTTAAATGTAGTGATTTCAGTCCTCAAGGGAGGAGGAAGTACCTCATGCTACTCAACAGCGATGGATGGATAAGAAAATGCCCAAACCAGGGAGGCTTTTCTAGCTGCCAGCCACAGGAATGGCTGGAGGCAGGGCTCCAAGCAGCTGGATGCACTGGGCCAAACCAGTTCGAGCACCACAGTGAGGGAAAATAAGAAAATAGTAGCATCATTATTGATTTATCCCTAGTAGGAAGCTAGAGAACAAGTGCGACTGCCATCATCAAATCGTAAGTCTTATGTTGAGGTCAAGGGAGGTGATCCTGCCCCTCTACTCAGCCCTGGTGAGGCCACATCTGGAGCACTGTGTCCAGTTCTGGGT